>JAQPPZ010016140.1:0-600000 GCA_028583015.1 Wollemia nobilis
GGGAAGCGATGAACTAGGGTTTCTGGAGCTAAGGAAAATCTAGGGCATCAGTTGGGTTGCCGAAGAGATTTCTGGTTACTGTGGATCTGAAGGCAAGATTGCTGCCCCAGGAGGGTCCAATGGGGACTTCTCCGGATCCTCTCCTAGGGAGAAATAGCTCTTATGCAGATTTGTTAAAAGATAAATCTCCATCCAAGACTGACGAAGCTCAAAGAACTACATTTAAAATGCTCTTTACGGCTGCTAGAAATAGATCAACAACTCATCGAGTTAATGGATGCCTGCCATAGTCCGAATCAAGGCCCAAGATTGTCATTGAGCCAAGGATGGTCGAAGAAACAGTCTTATACAGAGCCAATCACGATTTGATCTGCAAATTCATGGGTATTCGCCCTACCCTGAATTTTTTGCACTCCCGGGTCCGACAAAACCGGGAGCCTCATGGTGAGTACTCTTTATGGTTTATTAGCAATGGGTATTTTATTGTTAGTTTTTCTTCTCTCGGCCGATAGAAATAGGGCTTTCGAATCGAAAAAGAGGAATCATGGTCCGACAGATTATTTGTTCAACCCCTGGAGAGTGGGATTCGATCCTCGAATTGAACCCACTCGCTGTCCCGGTTTGGATCCGTTTGTATGCACTTCCAATGGAGTTTTGGAGTGAGCAGGTTTTGGAGATGATCGGTAATTCCCTTGGAAGACATTTGGGTGTCTCCAAAGACACAATAGAAGGGAACACAACTGTTTATGCAAGAATATGTGTGGAAATGGATCTTAGCCAGCCTCTACCGACAGAGGTGGAACTTGAACTTGCAGGACTATCTTGGATTCAACAGCTGGATTATGAGGCTCTGCCCTTTAGATGCAGAGTTTGCCACAAATACGGGCATTTGGCCCGATTTTGCCCAAATAATATGAACACAAAAATGGAGGCTCCTCTAGGAATGTCAAATCTTCCTAAGGAGGGTAAGTCAACAATAAACAAAGAACCAACCAATACTTCTCAGGGTAAAGAAGCTCATAGAGATGGTTTTGAACAGCCCAAAAGAAGGAGAAGGCAAAAGAAAAAAGATGGTAAAGAGCAAACCCAACTCAAGCCCGCCAATAGGTATGAGATATTTAAGACACTAGTGGACCAAGAGGAACAATTCATGGAAGGAGTGGATGGTAATAGTGAAAATAATAACATCCACGTTCAAGCTCCTCTTTCATCTCCCCCGTCATAGAGCAGGTAATTGACCACAATGAGTTACCGCAACCAGAGAGTGTAGGGGCATTGATAGTGCATAACCAAGAGCAGCCAATAATTAAGGATGTCAACATGGGAATAGCAGAAAAGAACAGAGAAATGCCAACTTTAGGGATAACTCAGGTGGAAAAGAGATCAAAAAATAGCAACTCTCAAGGAGTGGGTAGAAAATCAAATAAGGAATTGCTAGCAGCTCAAGGAGACAAACCGATCACCGGAGGATCGGTGAGGCCAATAGATTCTTACCGCTCTCAAGGTAACCAATGATTATACAATCATGGAATGTTAGGGGTTTAAACAGTAGAACCCATCAATCTGCTGTTCGAAGACTCTTAGAAAAATGTAAAACAGATTTTTTGCTTATTCAGGAGACAAAAATGTCGTTAGATCTTATGTGTAAAACAGTTAACATAATTTGGAGGGGTGCTGGTCATATGGAAGTGGCTGCCCAAGGTGCCTCAGGGGGGATTGTTACTCTTTGGAACTCTCTTGAATGGACTGCAATAGAACATCTAGCTTGGAGGGGTGTTCTCACATCACATTTTAGGAATAATGTCACAACTGAACATGTTTTAATCACAAATTTTTATGGGGCTCAAAACCTTGATGGTCAGAGGCTTCAATGGAAAGTTGTGCATAACATGAGAATCTCAAGGGAAGATTTAGACTGGATTATTGTCGGGGATTTTAATGCTAAATTATCCTCTAGAGATCAGGAAGGGGGAACCCCAATTTTGGACCCAGGGGATCGACTTATGATTGCCCAAGTCCAGGCTTTACACTTAGTGGATATTAAATGCCCTGGAACCAACTATACTTGGACTAATAAGAGGAGGGAGCCACATAGCAGGAAGGTAAAGTTAGACCATTTTTTGGTTTCAGAGGAGGCATTTGTAAAATGGAATACAAAATTTCAGATTTTGGAGGGTCCAGCTTTAGATCACTTTCCCATTTTGTTGGAAGGAGGGACTAAGACAGGGCAAGCATCACAAACCATTTAAATTTGAGAATTTTTGGTTACAAAAAGAGGAACTTCGAAAGAAAATTCCACAGTGGTGGGAAGAAGGCCGCCCAAAGATATGGGACAACAATGTTTAGATTCCACAAACAACTTCATTATGTCAAAGCTCAACCGAAACATTGGAGGCGAGCTAACAAGACAGACTTCCAGGTCCAAAGAGCTCCTTTGGTGGCCAGATGGGATGAGGTTCAAAAACACTTTAGGGAAGGAACAATTACTGAGCAGCTCAAAGCCGAGGATGATGCCTTGCGTAAAGCGGTTGAGGACATTGACAACCAAGAGGAGACCTACTGGAAACAGAGAGCAAGAACCACTTGGTTATTAGAAGGTGATAGAAATACCAAATTTTTCCATCGGACCGCTTGTGCTAGGAGACAGATGAATAACATGGAAGCTCTTCAAGATGAGAACGGACACTCCTTTGATACACTTCCAGGTATGCATTCCCATTCAATGGATTATTTTTCTAAACTTTTTAAGGAAAGTATGGTGCAAGATGAAGAGGCTCAAAACGACGTTATTGTTGTCATACCTTCCGTTATCTCTGAAGAAGAAAATCAGACCCTTCTTAAACCCATTGATAGAGAGGAACTGAAGAATGTGGTCTTTGGAATGAGCACCGAAAAACTCCGGGTCCGTATGGCTTTCCAATTGAGTTTTTTCAGGCCTTTTGGGATAACTTGGAGGAGGATGTAATGGCTGTTATAGAGGAGTCCGAGAGGTAGTAAAAGAATGCTTAAAGCATTAAATCATACTTTCATTACCTTAATTCCAAAAGGGGAGGAGGGGGTACATATTTCAGATTATAGACCTATTGCCTTATGCAATGTGATATATAAAATAATCACAAAGGTAATGGCTGAGCGGCTAAAACCTCTTTTACATAACATTATCTCCTCAGAGCAAGGGGGTTTTGTAGAGGGTAGGCAGATCCTGGATGGGGTGGTTCTAGCTCAGGAGGCAATCCATTCAATGCAAACATCTGGTAATAAAGGAATGTTCATAAAATTAGATATGTCAAAGGCTTATGATAGGGTGGAGTGGAGCTTCTTGGCAAAGATGATGGCAGCCTTTGGTTTCTCTCGAGATTGGATAGAATGGGTCATGAGTTGTGTCTCTACTCCGACATACTCAGTGTTAATCAAGGGTCTTCCCTCGCAACCATTTGGAGCCACTCGAGGCCTTCGTCAAGGGGATCCTTGCTCTCCCTATCTTTTTCTCATATTGGCTGAAGGACTAGGTAGACTTTTCTTGAGGAGAAGACAACAAGGTTTGCTAACATGTATCAAGGTGGGTGAGGAAGTTTTGACTCACCTACAGCTTGTGGATGATACTGGATTGGTGGGAGTGGCCAGCTTCAGGGAAGCAAGAATGATCAGAGATACTCTTAGTGTCTACCTTAGGGCTACAAACCAAGTCATCAATGATAAAAAATCCAAAGTGGTCTTTTTCAATCTTGATCAAAGGCTTCAGGACAGAGTTTTAGAGATCTTGGGATTCACAAGGACTTCTCTCCCAATGGTTTACTTGGGGGTCCCTTTGCACTTTAAAAAACTAAAAATAGATATCTGGAGGAATCTTTTGGATTGTATCAAGGATAGAATTAATCATTGGTCTCACAAATGGTTAAGCTATGGGGGTAGATTAACTTTTTTACAGTCAGTCATTCAAAGCCATGCTAATTTATAAATTCTCTATCCTGGCTGCCCCACATACTATATGGAAAGAGTTGGACAAGATGGCTAGAAAATTTTTATGGGAAGGAGTAAAAGGAGAGAGGAAATGGGCCTTAGTAGGTTGGGACAAAGTAACCCACCCCAAGGTAAAAGGAGGTTTGGGTCTGAGAAGATCCAAGATAAATAATAAAGCTTTGGCTGGAAAGCTTTACTGGAGGTGGATTTCCCAACCAACTTCCTTATTCAGTAGAATCCTAACTAGTAAATATGTGGGACATGTTAACCCAAATGAGGTGGGCCGTTTCCCTTTGGATGGTACTGGATCCTTAGTGTGGCAGGCTCTCAAGTTAGGATCTCAAGTAGTAAAAGATCGATTATTTTGGAAAGTGGGGAGAGGGGAGAAGGCACGATTTTGGACAGATTCATGGGATCAATACCCACCTATCATTGTTGAATTTCCTGAATTGCAACCAATAAAAGCAGCCATTGAAACCAAGGGATGGGTCCAAATTGAAAGTTATTTCACCACTAGTCACCTGGGGAGTATAAGTTTAAGCAGTTAAGAAGTTGGATGAGTGGCCAATTTCAATCCCTCCGGATTTGGCACCCATCATGACTAAAATCTTGACAGAAAGATTTCTCACAGGTAGAGACGAGGAGGATGAATTAGCTTGGGGCTATGGGAGCCTTGGTGTCTACACAGTGAAGGACGGATATGACAAGATCCTTCCAGAGCCTCCCCCTCATACTTATCAGGTTGAGGATTGGAGAAAGATTTTGCATTCCAAAGGTTGGCTGAAAGTAAACTTTTTGCCTTGGCAGTTCATGCACAATGGAATTCTCACTTTTGATAATCTCAGATGTAAAGGAATCATCGGTCCTTCTCAATGTGTCTTATGCTACAAGAGCGAGGAAACAACTGATCACTTGATGTTTGAGTGCCCTTTCACGCGCCATATTTGGAAGAGATGGTTTTCATATTATAAAATTCAAGTTAATGGTGACTTGAATCGGATTAATATCTCGGGAAAGATGGAAGAGGGGTAGATTTAAATCTAAAGCTCTTCGTATTGGTTGGGAGCTTGGATTAAACTTTATTTGGTGGCAAGTGTGGTTGGAGAGAAATGCTAGAATTTTTAGAGAAACTTTTTCTTCGTTAGATGGAGTTTGGCAGGTCATTTGGAGCAAAGTCACATAAACTATGGCCGTCTATGCTAAAGAGGAAACTCAGAGTTGTTATTGGGGCAACGGATGAGGGAGTTGAAGAGCAAGAAGGACAGGACAGAGCTAGTTGGAAACCACCCCTGAAGGTTGGATTAAAATTAATACCGATGGAGCCGCAAAAGGCAACCCGGTAGAGCCGAAATTGGAGTGGTTTGCCGGAATCATGTTGGAACAGTGCTCTATTGGGAACTGCAAGGCTTGGGAAGAGCCACAAACAATGAAGCATAAGCCATAGCTATCAAATCTGCTTCTATTTGGGCAGTTAAATAGGGCCACAGGAGGATAATACTTGAATCGATTCTCAAATAATGGTTGGAGCTCTAGATTGCATGAGGAACTTTGCCTTGAAAGCATGGAGGTTGAGGATTCTTGTCACTCAAATTAAGGAATTATGGAGGGAATTAGATGATGTGATTCCAGTTTACGTGAGTAGAGATTTAAACAAAGCGGTCGACTTCCTGGCTAAGATGGGTGCCGAGAAGGAGGTAGGGGTTCAGTTGCACAGTGACATGGCTATTGAGGATGAGGTGATTAGGCAGGGTCTTGAAAGGTCCCTGAGCTAATGATCAAAGAAAAAGCAAAGGGTGGAAAGGTGTCGCGATATCGCGACATGTTGCTTCGTCGCGGCCAAGGGAGGAAAGGTGTCGCGATATCGCGACATGTTGCTTCGTCGCGGCCAAGGGAGGAAAGGTGTCGCGATTTCGCGACATGTTGCATCGTCGCGGTCACTGGAGGAAAGGTGTCGCGATATCGCGACATGTTGCTTCGTCGCGGCCAAGGGAGGAAAGGTGTCGCGATATCGCGACATGTTGCTTCGTCGCGGCCAAGGGAGGAAAGGTGTCGCGATATCGCGACATGTTGCTTCGTCGCGGCCAAGGGAGGAAAGGTGTCGCGATATCGCGACATGTTGCTTCGTCACGGCCAAGGGAGGAAAGGTGTCGCGATATCGTGACATGTTGCTTCGTCGTGGCCAAGGGAGGAAAGGTGTCGCGATATCGCGACATGTTGCATCGTCGCAGCCAAAGGAGAAAAGGTGTCGCGATATCGCGACATGTTGCATCGTCGCGGCCAAGGGAGGAAAGGTGTCGCGATATCGCGACATGTTGCATCGTCGCGGCCAAAGGAGAAAAGTGTCGCGATATCGCGACATGTTGCATCGTCGCGGCCAAAGGAGAAAAGTGTCGCGATATCGCGACATGTTGCATCGTCGCGGCCAAGAGAGAAAAGTGTCGCGATATCGCGACATGTTGCATCATCGCGGCCAAGAGAGAAAAGTGTCGCGATATCGCGACATGTTGCATCGTCGCGGCCAAAGGAGGAAAAAGTGTCGCGATATCGCGACATGTTGCTTCGTCGCGGCCAAAGGAGAAAAGGTGTCGCGATATCGCGACATGTTGCATCGTCGCGGCCAAAGGAGAAAAAGTGTCGCGATATCGCGACATGTTGCATTTCGCGGCCAAAGGAGAAAAGTGTCGCGATATCGCGACATGTTGCATTTTCGCGGCCAAAGGAGAAAAGTGTCGCGATATCGCGACATGTTGCATTTTCGCGGCCAAAGGAGAAAAGTGTCGCGATATCGCGACATGTTGCATTTTCGCGGCCAAAGGAGAAGAGGGTAAGAGTGTCGCGATATCGCGACAAGTTGCATCAACAGACCAATCCGATCCCCCTGTTAGCTAGTTAATGGTTCAAGAGATTTGGCTCCATTGCAAATCTTCTTTTACTATTGTAAGCATGTGTTCTCTCTGATTTCGGCTGGGAAAATTCTCTTCCCAAATTGTAATTGATCTTTGTTTTAATACAAGTTTTTTCAAATTTTTCAAAAAAAAAAAAATGAACTCATAAATTTTAATGCAAAAATATTTATGGGTTTTGTGCATGTTAGTGTAACTAAAACCTTTGTGAAGATCTAGAAGGATGTGAAGTACACTTGTGTAGGTCTACAATATTATGTGTGGGTGGGGTAAAAATTTATTTCATACCAAAATCATACTTGTGTGTCCCATCAACCATACCAAAATTGTTGAAGATAAAAATTGGCAAGCGTGATTTGTACCCATGATTGTAGTTCAAAAAATTGATGGGAAGGTTTCTCCTCTTCCCAACCTATGGATCTTAGGTTGATTCTCTTTTACCTTCTAATTCTAAAAATTAAGAAAGAAACTATGCAAAAAATAAAACAAGAAATCTAATCTAAAAGTGCAAAAAATAATCTAATCTAATCTAATCTAATCTTGAGAAGGATGCAAGAGAAAAAAATATAAAATACGATCGAGGTCATAGTAGGGTTTAAATATGGTGTAATTGGAATTCTCAATAGAAACTAAATAACTTCATCATGTAAGATCTTTGAATACCTACAATGCAATTAAAGAGGAGGACTAACAAGGGAAATAAGGGAATAGCCATTGATTTCACCCATCCATAAAGCAAAGGTTAGAGATAATCAAACATGGATGCCATGCATGATTCTTTATTGATTTCAAGATTTGAGTGTTTTATAATTCTTACTCTAAAGTGTATCTTTGGTATTGCTTCAAAGGCCAAAAGAATATTACAATGATTACTGAGCTCTTATTTATACTTAAACTTGTTGCCATGAAATGGAGTACATATAATGTACCTCAATATTTATGAGATGGTTATATCATACTTATTTTATTTATTAAAAATAGATAAGGAGTGAAGTGCTTTGGTAGGTCACTCTGGAGAGTAGAAGCATTCAGTGAGCAGGTCGCTTTAGTGAGTGATGCTTTCGCTTCCAAACATTTAAGTCAATTCTTGTTGATTTTTGCTCTGCTTTGTCTTCTACCTTAGTTTGTGTGATGACCTCAATTTTGGGAGTGAGGCCATTCTATAATCTAGGGCATTAGAAGAGCAAGTTCCTTTGAAGAGTGAGTTAGCTAGAGAGCGAGGAACCCTCTTTCAAACACTTAACTAGTTCTTGATTTTTACCCTGTTCTATCTTCTACCTTAGCTTGTGCGAAAAACCTCCATTTAGGGAGAAAAGTCATATGGAAAGTGGGTCATTCTAGAGAGAAAGGTTCTTAGAGAGTGGGTTTCTTGGAGGGCAAGTTTCTTGGGAGAGCAAGGTGTCCTCTTCCAAACACTTGACCAATTCCTATTGATTTTTTTCTTGCTTTGTCTTCTACCTCAACTTGTGCGACAAACCTTTGTTTGAGGGGCTAGGTCACTTGGAAGGCAAGTTGCTTTAGAGAGCAAGGAACTCTCTTCCAAACACTTAACCAATTCTTCTTAGTTTCTTTCCTGCTCTATATTTTTGCCTCAACTTGTGCAATGGACCTTCATTCAAAGTATGATGGAAGTAGTGAGCTACTATAATTATTTACTATTCTAGTTACATGATGATGAGTTACGCAACAATGAGAAATTGCTTGACAATGAGGGTGACAACACATAAATTATTGATGTGTTGACATAACTTGTTGGCAAAGATATATGTGCACCAAAATTTGAACATGTATGACACCCTTGGGAGGAGGATAGTTTGGATAAAAAGCAAGTAGAAAGGTGGTAAACATTGTTTTTTATGGTAGAGGAAGACACACAAGTGGAGGTGCAACAAGAAAATGAGGATTGTGTTGAGGAGAACGTGCAAGTGGTGAAGGAAGTGCCAATGTGGAGCATGCACAAGATGAGGCAGAGCAATTGGTAACTCTAGTATAAGTGCAAGGGATGGTGCCTAGAGGTGTATAATGGACTCAAGCACAAAGGAAACCACAAGGGAGTATGCTCGAAAGACTAGAACCAATGCTTGTATACTCACAAAGGAGATCACAATTTTTTAAAGAGAACCAGTTGTCAATGGAAGGTTTGTTGAATAGAAAGAAAACCAATAAACAATGCCATCAATGGTAGACATGGATGTAGTAGCAATAAATAATCAAAAGTACCCCAAGTTTACTAGAGATGGGAAGGAGGATCCCAAGTGCCATATCAGAATGTGCAAGATGATATAGAAGGCGAAAGGAGTCATGAATGAAGGTGCATGGTTGTGATTGTTCCTAGCAACATTACAGGACATAGCAGTTGATTGGCATTTGAAGCAAGAAAAACCTTATATGGATGGGGTTGAGTAAAAACAAGAATTCAATAAGGAGTTCCAATTGCTTCATGATGATAGATATTATTAATGAAATTTACTCCATGAAGCAAAAGAAGGATGAGAATCTAAAGTCATACAATTGTCATTTGGAGGAGTTAATCTAAAATATGAAGGTGATACCTATTAATAGGTTACAAAAGTGGTGGTTCTTGGATGGGTGTAGCACAATGATGTTATTTTGTACTTGAAGGAAAAGAGAATGATGAATGATAGGAAATATCAACAAAATATTTCACAATGTACAAAATTAATATTCAAATCTAGAAATTAAATAAACAACAAATATTTACAAAATATACTCAAATAATCAAGCACAATTATCTAAAACAACAACAAATAATTGAAATATGCTTAGACAACCATGCACATTCATCTATAACAACACATTAGTTCATATTGGTATGCATAACACAACCATAAGTTTTAGGTATAACAATGGCTAAATGGATATCTTTTGATTATCTTAAGGTTTGCACATACATGTATCTCTTCGAATGCATATATTTTAAATTTGTGAAGGGGTCTAGTTATACAATTCCATAGAAAGGGGGGTAGGTTCAACCTCAACTTCTCCCAACTAACTACCCTAATACACAATTACATGACTTCTTGAATTACATGTATGTTCAGTTACCTGAACACAATTACATGTATGATATTTCATCAAACACTTTGTGCATGTGTTAGAAAACAACTCAAAATTATGAAACTATAAACATAATTTTATTTATGTACTTGACTTATTAATCACTCTATAAATTTTTAGGGTGGTGCTTGAGGTGGTGCTATGTTAGAAGTGACTTCTACATCTTCTCTCCTCTCTAGATTGATCGATGTCCTCATCAATGACTACTATTGCTCCTAAGGGCTTTGGATTAATTGTGGTTGATGGGTAGATGGTATCTATGTAGGTGTACCTCCTAGTTGTTGAACTTGTAACTTGAGGGATTTAGTATCATCCTTCAAGCAATTAGCATAGGCTTGCTATCATTCCTAATGGAATCCATGGTGTTGTGACTTCTACTTGATTGCTATAATACTTGCTCGTAACTCTTCTCCCCTCTTGGCTAACTCCACTTCCCTTCTTGTAGCTTTTGTAAATTACTCATCCTGATTTGCAATCAATTGATCATGATGAGTGATCTCCTAAAATTTGGCTTGACGGGCTTGCTACCTCCCCACACACTCCAACTTCAACTGCTCATTTGGATGGTATTGCTCCTCCTCTACTTTTGGCATTTGTTCTACCTCTTGCTGCACTTTCAAAGTTGTCCTCATTACTCCCACATGTGGTTAGATAATTCTTACTCCTTCAATTTTAGGCTATTACATATCTTGAAATATCTCTAAACCAGCTACTAGCCATTGTATCAAATAAGCCAAGAAATTTATTCTTACATAGGCTTTCTCCAACTCAAGTACTAGCTTGGTTTTCTTGAACCCTAGTGATTTAGGAAGCTCATCAAGTTTACCTTTACCAATGTACATCTAAAGTGGGTGCCAATATAACATTGGAGTTCCTTCAAGTAGCTCCATCTCTCCAATCGTTGATTGCACATTATTGCTTCCTATACCAAGCTCCCATGGCTAAATTCAATGAATTTCTTCAAATTGTTTCCTCTCCTCATATTGGGACCAACTTTATAATCCTCCCAACTCAAATCCACCTACAATTACCATAGTCACCATTATCTAAGGCAACCCACTCTGAACACAATTTGTACCCAATCAAACAACCCACTCACCTTCTCAAAAAATATGTCTACTTGGTCATTTATCCTTACACCATGAATTGGGGGTTGCTTCAAATTTGGCACTTCAATGAGGAAGTACTTGTTCTTTTCTCCTTCCTCCCTAGGCTCAAGTTCATGCTTGGTTTCATTATCACCAGTGGTGGTTTCTTCAATATCCTCCCCACCATGGCCCTTTAGGTTGATCATGGCTTCGGTGGCTTTCCTTCCTAAATTTACCAGTCCATCCTCTCCACCTCAAATTTTCCTACATCAACGTGCTTTCCTATGATATCCCTTATGTCTTTCCATTTTACCAATTTCTTTGCTGGTAGTTGGCTAATTTACCCCTTCTGCCACCACACATGCTCTGATGTAGGTAACTTTCCTTTTCCTCTAAACACTGATAAAGTTGGTGTTATCACTTGCGCTATGGTAGACATGACCTCTACTCATGTCTCCTCATTTAAAGTTGGTAAATCATACCTTTCAAATTTCTCTACAAACTAGCGTAATGGTGTTATAGCAAATATTTCCTACTATAAAGTTGGGTGCTCATCATGATTCCATATCTATCTAATATGAGTGTCCCTAGATAAAATCTCTCTACATTCTCCTCTTGAATCCCTAAAATGATGGTGAAGTATCCATTGTGTCCATTGTAGTTTACACCTTGTTGACATACACTACTATTGGTGTAGCCTACGCAGTTTCTCCTCTTCTTCTTGGTTGCTCCATTGTTTCCTCCACATGCATTACTTCCTACAAAAATTATTTTGTTTGCTCTGGCCACTGTAATATTCTTATAGTCTATTGTGAAGCCTTCGTTCCTAGTACTTGCAGTGTCACCAATGGTGCCTCCTTCCACAATCTAGCCTCCTAAATTTTCTAGAGTGTTTGATTACATCACAACATAAGTCATCCCTCATTACTAATAGTGTTGGCCTTCCACTAGTCCTTTTGCACCTCCTCTAGTTGTTCCAACCAGTGTAACAATTTTTGTTGGTCCCTTTGGTTGAATAAATTTGGTCTTCTAGTGTAATGGCTAGTATTGAGGATTTTGTTATAGAGATGAAGGCTGATGTTGCAACTTCTACCCCATCTATTGTTTCTATCTCTTCTCCTCTCTTCAATTCCTCTATAGCCAGTAACCACTCCTTGGTCCCATTTGAATTTGATTCCTCCTTAGCCAATGCATCAGTGTCATCACCTTCCTCCTATTTGTCATTGTGGTTCCTTTTTTTCTAACCTTTTCTACTTTTTCCATTGGTCCCATCTTTGTTAGTGGGGCTACAAAAATCCAACAAAAATAGTGGGTGCTCATTCTAGCAAATCTTGTGGTAGACCTAGTCTTGGAAACTGAATCTTATTGTACATTACCTCATTTAGAAGTAATGTAATGGAATGAAAAACCATAGAGAAATTGTTTGTGAATTGAAACAAAAAAAATTATATGTTATCTGATAAAAACATTCCCCAATCATATTTCACTCTAGCCATGATACCCTCCATGTATAGTATGAGCCAATTGGGTATATCCAAGGCTCATTTTCTAGACAACCTCAACATTACTACATGCATGGTATAATGTAGTTCTTCAAATTTTAGGTTTTGCATCTATAACACAAGTGGTAGTATTCCCAGTAATAGGATGATGACAGATTCAAGAAGTGAACAATGTTGTAGTCATGAAATTGTAAACACCAAGGTATGACATAGCTTGAGATTGTATGGTCTCAACTATACGATGTTGACATTGTATGGTCCAACTAGTTGTACAACACAATAGTCATATAATATAGCCTATTGTATGATCAATCTCTCGTACAATCTAATCCTTTGTGCAATTTGTCTCTCGTACAACATAGTACAAGACACTTATCAAAAAATCCTCAACACTCTATATGATAGCAATTGTATGGTAGTCACATGTACAATGCACAAATAATGATTAAGTCCTAACTTGGCAACACTCTTGTATATTTGCCTTCTTATAATTCCACTATCATATGGCTTGTTGGTCATGTGGCCTGCGATTTTTGGAACTGCTAAATTATTAACTATTGCACCCTCATAGAATCTACCTATGTACGATAATCCTACAATTATTTCTACATGTAAATGCTATAATCCTATGGCAATGCAAAGTGCTAGTATTCCTATCACCAAAGCAATGATTTATACACCAGGTTATACTATAACACATTAATAATCACACCCACAAGCATTAACAAGGATTGAAAAAAATAGCAATGGTTGATTTATATTATCATTTATTGATTATTATAATCAATAGTATACACATGTGATTACAATGGCTATTATGGCTAACAATGACAATGGCCTCAACAATTAAACAACAATAGCAATATTCTCTATTCGCCCAAGCAACTTGCTCTCATATGCTGCAATAACATAACCAAAGCATAACCCAGACTTGATTGAGACTTCCTCGAACTAACTTTGATCCAAAATGAAGGAAGAGGGGCCTTATGAAGCTTGCCTAGGTAGCACCAAGCAATTCCTAGATAGTGCAACATTTACAACCACCATCCCCAAATCCAACGTTGCATGAATTTTACAATTTCCTAAAGTCTAAAGTCACTTTTCATTATCTCTAATTTCATTTACATTTCATCTTCATTTCACCTGGTTTTACTTTTAATTTCATTTAAATTTATTTATGCTAATATCAAATACATTCCATCCAATTTCATTTTAACAAAATTGCAAGCAAAACTTTGTACAACCTTTTATTTTTTCTTTATCTAGGAAGTAGTTTTATCGCCTACATTTATCCTCTTCTTTTAAATTAGTTGGCATCCTCATCGATGCTTGCTACTTTTTTGTATTTGTTTATTTTTGCTAAGATTTGGCCATAGATGCTCCACCCATATCTGTTATTTGGAGACACAAAGCTTCTCATCCATTCTTCAATATCTCTACATATATACTAAAATGGAGAAACTACAATCCATAGTGATTAGATTTCTTCTTCATTTTGGCTAATTGCACTATCAATTCCTTTTCTCACTCAGTAGCACTCTTTTGCATTCTCTATTTTATCTTAGCCTTAGTGTTGGATGTAATAGCCAATTGTTCATCCCTTTCAACAATGAGTTGATCCTTATGCTCTAACTCTTTTTTTTAAGCCTCATGAAACTATGACTTTATTTTCATTTTTTCCTTATAGCTTATAATGATCTCATTGCACATCTTCATATCTCTCTTTGTTGAAGCAAATTTGTCATCCTTGGCCTTCAACTGTTTATCCTTGCTCTTAAACTATTTGTCTTTGGCCTTTGATTGATCTTTATTATTTTGCCTTAGGCGAGCAGTCTTCGTTGCAAATTTTTCATTGTCTTTACTTCCCTTTTCATCTTCTCAGCTTCTTCCTTCATGGCTTCAATTTTTTTCCTCGTCATTTCCATCTCTTCCTTATACTAGGATTAGTGAATCTTTTCTAACCCAACTGTTAACCAATCTATCCAATGAGTCAAAAATTTAATTTAGCTATATACTGGTGCTACTTTTGGTGGAATCTTCCCATACTCCACCTTAGTTTTATCTACTATAAAATGTTGCAATGTACCTAATCTATGTAAACTCTCCTTGGTACCCTATAGTTAGTTGACATACCCTTTGGTAGCTCTTTCATTCCAATCATATTTATCACTTCAACCTGTAACTCCTATGGTTATTTTTCATGGATTTCAGTGAGCTTATTTATCCTCACATCCTCTTGGGCCTATTGTATTACTTTCTCTATTTCATTGTAAACCATGGATTTTCATTGCCTTAGTTATCTTACACAATATATCCTAAATTTTAGTCTTGCAGAGTTAAAAACCTCTATCTTTCCAAAAAATTCATCCACCTGATCATCAACTTGCATTCCTTCTTCCTAAAACCATTTGAAATTGGGCATTTCAATAATGAAATGCTTCTCCAATACTTAGAATATCTCTTCCTCCTCCTGTTCCATATTTAAATCTACTCTAGTTTGTTTTGGTTGTACTTCTCTATTCTCTTCTAGCTAATCTTCTTTATTCTCTTTCGGTTGTGCTTCTTTATTCTCTTTTTGTTGTGCTTCTCTATTCTCTTCCATTTTATCAGGTTGTACTATAGTTTATTCCTACAAATTTGATAGACTTTCTTTACTGGCTAATCTTTGGCTACTACCACCTCTCCTAATACTTCTAATTTTATTTCTCTTTTTTGAGATTTGAGTATGATCTAAACCTGCTTGTCCCTTTCTAGATCTTTAACTCTTGTTTCTCTTGGCACCACTAATTATTTCAATAGATATTGGACTCTTTCTAAGATCTCAAATAGTTCTATAGTTGGCATGGTTACTGATGCACAAAAATTCACTTGTGCCCATTTAGCAAGTCTTGGCAATTCTTCCTCCACATTGCCTATCACTATTGGTTCTTCTTAAACCTCTTTGATTGACTATGCCCTCACTTCTTCTTGTTGCACAAACTCTTCTAAAAAAAAATTCTTGCAATATTAACCTATTTTTCTCATGTTATATCCATGTTCGAACATGGCTTATTTACGATCGTTCCTCCTCCCTTCTTTCTTCAACTTGTTGTTCTTCCTAGGTGACTCCCATAGTCACTTCTTCAATTTCTTGCTACAATTTGAGCTCTAATATTATATTATTTCTTCATCATGGTGCCACCTCCTTCTTTGAATATTCATTATAATCTTCATCAAAGAGGTCTTCTCTTTGAATAATATTCTTGGTCCAAATCTTAACCAGAGTAGTCTTCATAACACTACTTTAACCATCTTAAAATTATGCGTTCATTCTTAGGCAACTTCATTGGAGTTGTTAATCTAGGCATTTCTAACTTGGTGCAATACTACATTCAACATTATTCCAATGGTATGGAATGCCATAAAAAAATTCTTAGTTTTTTGTCTCAAGAAATTCTTGATTTTGTATAATTACAATACCCAATCATATTGTATATCTTCCACCATGCCTTGCACACACTATGCTAGCCACATAGGCATCTCTAATGATCTGGTTTTGCTGATTAGTTTGGACATGATGATATTCGTAACACATCATAATTCATCATTCTTCATTTGGCTCTATTTAATCCCATGACTTATTGAACCAAAAATCTTATTGGCATTATCAGGTTTAATAGTTGTTATATCTCAAATTATCCTATTCCATTCTTCTACAAATAAGACCTCCTTCCTCACTAGAATTTCATATTTTGGAAACCCAAACATCTACCAAAAATTATTTTCTAAAACATCACCCTGATGTCTCGATTTTCAATATTCATAATGCTTATGTTCTTGTTTGCATCATAAGTATTGAGCATGTGCAACAAATATTTCTTAAAAAATTTCTTAATTAAATACTTGAACTTGTGCAATGCATCTTACTTCTACTTGCATCAATGCAACTTTCAACTTATCATTTAGTGGATTCTCTTACCACCACTTCCAAAATATTATCTAGCTGGTTGAGTCTAAATTATTTGATTTAAAGTTATTTTCTCCTTCTCTTTTACCAGTGAATCACCTTGCCATCTCTGAGACTGTGTCTCCTGGTCCATGTAATGTCTTCTTATGTATACTCTAGCAGCTCTTGTCTTGCATCGAGTCTAACTTCTTCTTGTCTCCTTGGGTATTATCTTCTATGCAATGGATTTAGCAAGCATGTAATCCTTTGTGCTTCTATTCTTCATAAGCACTCACCAAAATCTATTCTCTCACTCATTCTTCATAGGTCGTACATTCTTTCTTTTTGTTGTACATTGACTATTTAGTTAGTTTTTCATCATCTATACGACCAATCAATTGTACTTGTATGACACTCCTTGTGATTGTACAACACTTCTTTCAATTTGTACAATGCTCCTTATTTATCATACAATAGTCTTTGTCCTTTGTACGATGACCTTCTTTTATCATATGGTAGCCTTTTTCTTCTTCTGTGTGGTGACGTCTCTATGTCACATGATCACTTTTTCTCTCTTCATATAGCAACTTCCCTGTGTCGTATGGTAGCCTTCCTTCCCTCATATGATAATTTCACAATAATTTTTGTATGACACTTTCTTCAATTTGTAGTCTTTTTCTCTTTGCAGTATGTCCTTCAATGCTCTCGTACGATGATTTCCTCATTGGCCTACTTTCCCCCTTGATGTACTTTGTTTGTATGACAAATTTCTTCTGCCTTACCCTTGCATAATTTTTCAAACCCTTCAATGCAACTTGCCTTGAATTACTTTGAACAGTAGGTTCCCCTCCTTGTACAATTTTAATATAGGGGTTTTTGTAAAAGAAAATAAATCATATTTTCCAACTTCTGTATGGTATGTCTCCTTATTTGTATTAGTTTCAATTTCTCTTCCTATTGGTTTTTAGTATTACTGTACAACCTCCTGTACACCTACAATTTTTTTAATGTACATATATATACATGTGACTTTTTGATGACATGTTAGGGTCGTCATACAAGTCGTATGACCATGTAGACTTGGACTCGCATGACATCCCCTGCTGACATGTCATCCTACTTTTCCATCAGTTCTTTCATCATATAATTCATATGATCCTCATTCTTCACATTCTCCATCGTACAATTCCTTTACTTCAAACTTGTATGATGGTCAAACATACAATCCTCCCTGTGCACTTGACTTATATGACACCTTATCATATAGTCACTTTGTTGTTAGTCTCTTTCTTGATCTTGCGTTATATGGCCATCCTTTCCACTACTTCTTACCGTATTGTGCTCATTTGTACGATGATATATCATATAATCTCCTTCATTTGTATGGCTCTTACTTGGATTTCCTTGAGCTAATTTTACTTCCAAACTTGGTGAGAAATTTTACCCAAGTTTATCTTCTAACTCCTTCATAGACTTGTTGAAATCATGCTCACATTATGCAAACTTGCTCTCCCTCATTCCTAAGTCGATTTATTTTATGACCACACATTTGTGCCATGGCCCTTCCTATAATTATTGGATAAATATCTCTAGCTTGGTACTATCCTCTCCCATATCTAGGTTGTTTGAGATCCATTTAATCCCTCAGCCATTGTGGATGACTTCTTCAATTTGAACATGGTCCTCGAGGTGATCTAAATGGTCCAACCTAAAGTTCATGCCCAACTTGATTTTTTGTTGCCTGATAAATGAATGATCCTTGCAGTCCTTTACATTGATCCTATAACTTAGGGGTAGGAGGGAAATTTATTCCCCTTGATCCACTAGCATGGAGGTCAATAAAACTCTTCCCTTGGTCAAGTTGCCTTAGGCCCCCATGAGGACTTGATTTTCTCCCTGAGTTGGCTAAGTTACCCACTTGTTCCTTTTTTTGCAACCTATTGGATTCTTCTCTATTTTATCTACTTGGAGAGAATTCTCTCAATCTTCTTAATATTTTATCCATAGCCAACAATATTTGAGTATATATTTCTTCTTCCCAATATCTCTATGTTGTAGACTAAATTAGTGTTTTTTTATACTATGTTGAGAAGTTAGAGTCAATACTTGAATTATTCCCCTCACCTTCTCTTTCTCTTTGGATTCTTTCAAGTGCTTCTTTGAAGTATCTCCTATACCTTTTGATTTTATTTGTATTCTTAGTTTTATATTTACATCTAAGTACTATTGTACCTTAGGATGTATTTGCAGTTCTTCAAATCTTCATAAGAGGTCAAAACTACTATTTGAATTGTTGCTTCATATTTGAACTAGGGGAATGCCATCACTACTTGAGTCAATCACCCAGTTCCTTTCTCCATATTATGGAAATGTTGGTGCTTCCTTAATATCTCTCCATAATATCTCGATAATGTCTTCCCTACTTAGCCGATATTGTGTTGGATCCTCAAATTCCTCTTGTGACCTTCCTTATTGCCTTGCACTCTCTTCAACTATTCTTCTTTGTTCAAGTTCTACCTCTTGTTCTTGTTGTATTCTAGTTGCTCGTTCATCCATTATTTGTATAGTATCATCCAACTTCTAGATGATTTGTGCTCTCATTCTTGCATTATTTCTATGCAAGATCTCCTACTCTTCTTAAAAATTTTACATTTGTTCCCACATTCTTTGCTTTACATGTCTAATTTGAGCTAAGGGGCTATACCCTACCAATTCTTCGGTGCTAACTCATCCTTTTGTAGGAGTCAATATTTTTTTCTCATATACCTTTGTTCTAAAGGAATCATATGTACACTTGTATTATTCTTTCATTTCGATGCGGTACCAATTCCTATTATTTTATTATATATTATGCTTTCACATTTGTTGTATAATTCCTACTTGAGCTAACAAACTTAATATTGGCAATTTCTCATTCTGGACTTGTCTTGTATCTTCAAGAATAGGTAAATCTTGCTCATATTCTTCTGTTCTATCCAAAAATTGTACCTACACCTGTACTCTTGTTTCTTTGAGATAAGGTGCTAACTCTTGTTGTTTTATAACTGGCTATGATTCCTCTCCTTTTGCAAACAACCTTCTCAACTCCTTATCTTATTTATCCTCTTGATGACTTTGATTACTTTGGCTTGATTCTCCTCATTTGTGAGCACTTCTTGTTGTTCCCTTTCCACCTCTTTGATAGAAACAAATAGACATTGAGCTTTTACTATATAGGGCTTTAATTTTGATCCATAAACGGTTTTAGGAATCATTATCCTGTCTAGTTTTTGCAACTTTACAACACCATTTTCCATAATTTTAACTACTTGGAAGGGACCAAGCCATAATATTTTTATCTTTCTTGGCTTGATCTCTCTCTTACCATTATACTTCAAGACTAAGTCATTCAGTTTCAAGTCCATCTTCCTAAGGTGCTTGTTGTGCCACAATTTCCTCCAATGTGCCACTTCTATCACCCACTGTGCCATAACTCTTTTCTCATCTAGTCGAATCAATGCCATAAGCCTCCCCTTGGCTATCCTGGTTTCCTAACCATTTTTTTGCCACTACCCTTAAATTGGGTATCATGAATTCTACTTGTACTACTACCTCTTGGCCATACATCAATTGGAATGGCGTATGATTCATTGTTGGCTTAAATATTGTCCTATACACCCATAGGATTGATGATAATTTCTCCTCCTAATCTACTCCTATTCTATAGGTTTTGTAGAGTGTATATACCAAGATATTATTTGTTGCCTCTACCTACCCATTTGCTCTGGGGTAATATGAACTTGACAATAAACGTAAAATCTTGAACTTTTGTTAGCTTTTGATGCTATATATTCAAGGAAATGCAACCAAAATGCATAAAATGAGCATGCAATATTGACAATATCTTAAGCATATAACTAGCATGAGAAACTTCTGAAAATACTCATAAAATAACCATTAATGAAAGCTCATGAAAATAGGATCTTTATACAAAATATGGAGACCTCAAATGCTCCATTCTTGATGCCCTACATTGTATCTAACTTGAGCACTACTCCAATGTGCTCATGCACTCTCACTAACTCACTCAACTCACTCAACTCACTCAATTCACTCAACTTTCATTCTCTACTACAAAGGCCAATATATAATGGAGTATGATTCTTGGCCTTCCATCTTCCTATGACTCATTATATTCCTATTCTAGACTCATGTACATGTGGACAACATGCACATCTACATCATTGTACATTCTAATAATACTTGTGCATTTATTACATTGCTTAAAGTAAATAATCAAACCCTAATCTAATACACTCTCCTAATCTAGGGATGTACCCAAGATGGTACATTAGCATGTACCAAATAATGTAATATATTTCAACACCCCCTTGTATTACATTATTTGGTTATAGAAAACTTTAGTCTTCAATATGGTCTTCATCCTGGTTCTAGAACTCGAGCTCTTCTTTTCTGCCTTCTTCATTGTGCTCTTTATCTGTATCCTAATCAAGTAAATAATTTGTATCTTCATCTTGTTCCTTTAGTTCACTCTAATATGTATTCAACTTGAAAGTATTTTCTTTTATCTTCATCTTTTCTTTTCTATCATGCTTCCTCTTCTTTCTTCTTCTTCTTCTTCTTTGTTTTTGCATTTTAACTAGTGATATATCTTCTTCATGATGAGTTAGTATATCATCATAATAGTATTTGGCAAGGATTTAGTATTTCATTGCTAATATGTTCATTTTATTTCATGTTTTAAAAGAATTCAAAAACAATTAATGATAGATATATCATCAAACATTATTATGATGTAAATATAACTATATTTTGAGTATTCCACCTAGCTTTGAAATGTACTTCATTAAGATAACCAATTAATATCATAAAATTTCCTTCTTTTGCTTCCTTGAGAAACAAAGAGAATCTTTCTTTTTTACTAGTAGACAAATATTTATATCCATAAAAAGTGTCTATTAAGTTTTGTGAATAAAATTTCAGTTCATGAAATAGTTCTTCATTATCAAATGCATTCCTCACTATTTCATCCATGCTTCTTCTAATTTAATTTTTGAAGTGGAATTCCTTATAGCTCCCTAGTATTATATATTGTGAATAGTTTTGATAGAATATTTTAACTTTCAAAAAACTATTGTGGTTGACTACCTTATGACTCCCTAGTGTTTTGAGTATATGATCAAATACTAACTTTCAATTCTTCAACTTTTGTAGTATGCTTTGTAATTTTTATTTGTAATCTTTCAAATCTCTAAGTAGTATTCATTTTAGCTCCCTATAATAAGATCAAATTTGATAATATTTTTTCAATTCTAGAGTTTGGTAGAAGACCTTGTATCTCCCAAATGTTTTGAATATAGTATGGTCTTGATAAAATGTTTAGCTTTCTTAGTTTTTTTTTAGTTGAATTCCTTTTATCTCCCTAATGTTCAACTTTTACTCTTCAAGATAACCACCTTATTTATTCCTATTTATGAATAGAAAGCTAAAAATATTTTTGATGCACTTTCAATTTTGATTAGATTCTTTGTTTTTCAAGACCTTTAAGTTGGATTACTTATGTCTCATTAATTTGAGCAAGAGACTAATATCAAAAGTAAATTTTCCAACTTTCTAGCAATTCTATGTTTTGATTCTATTATCTTTCAATTTTTAATAGTGTAGTTTCTAAATTTTAATAACTTGAATTCGATTTTGAACTCCTTATAAATCTCTAGTTGGAAATTTAAAAACTAAGATATTTGCAAATATAATATTTCTATTTCAATGTATAAATCCTTATGCCTCCAATTTAGACTATTTGTAAAAATATTTCTATTCACTTTGAATGAGGTAATTTCATAACCTTTCTAAATACTTCTTTCTTCAAAAATATATAAGGCAATTAATAATACTACTAAGGTTGTAAAACTATTCCTTATTTCTCCTTTTATCATAAAACCTTGAGTATAGTGAATTAATTATCTTGACTCCAATATTATGCCTTGTATCCTTTGCAAAAGTTATAGATTATATTAAATATTTATTACCTCCTTTAATGTAGTGCTCCAAAGGCTTTCTTTTGCTTACTTTATACTGCACCCTATGTTCTCATGATGTTATCCTTCCATTATGATGCATTCAATGCACTTTGCGCTCGAACTTCAAGCTTTGACTGTGTCTTTTTCTTCCCTTCAACGTAGTGCATATGGTCTATTTTCTAGTGCTTTACTCTCTCATCTTCACTGTCTTCTCTCTGTGTATTAAATTTGATGTATCTCTTTAATGTAAGTAGAAAGCATTACTTTATGTAAATATTGACACTTTCCTTCTAACAAGATACTTGGCATATGTGTTGATGCTTCTTCTATGGTGCCTAGATGCTCTTTGGTTGTTGATGCTTTGTATCCTTGGTAAAACTTACCCTTTTACACCTACAGTGCTTGTAGATGAACATTATAACTTGCTATCTCCTTGATAATATTCGAGTTATCATTGTACTTTCCTCTATAGTGACTGTTTCACTTTCTTGGTGCTTAGACTCTCCTCACGATGGTTGGCACTATGTGTTTAACATGCCAAATGGAAGATTGTAATATTATCTCTTTACATATGATTGCTATATTCTTTCAATGCTTCTCCTTCCAATTTAATTCTCATTAATAAGCAATCTCCAACCTCTTCTATTGCTCTTTCTTTTGTATGCATTACACTGGCTACAACTAAAGTGTTCTACCTTATTTTTCCATTATGTAGCAAGTGTTATATCAAATGATGATAATCTATTCACTGTACACTAATAATTTATTTTTCTATTAGTCAGAGTATTTATCTAATTATTTTAATTTGCATTATTGATACTCTAGATGTTTGAAATAATTCTAGAAGCATGCAATTGTTCTTAATGATGAAGATGACTGGTTTCAAATGTTGTTAATCCTGAGTATTATCTCCTGAAAGTTAATTTTTCAAAGGTTCTCTGTGGATGCCTATGCTATTAGATTTATCCATCCATCATTAACTCACTTTTCTTTTAACCCTTCCATCTCTATCTCTATTCTTTATACATTCATTTGAGCTTAAAATATTCAATATTTGTTAAGTTGACAAGGTATGCCAATATACTTTGGAGGTTGTATTAAGGTATTTTAACCCTTCCAATGTTTGGTTTGGGCTATGATTAGCAGGTTCTTGCCTTTCAAAATCTTCCAAATAATAATCCTAGTTTAGGTTAAGCTTGATGACAAACAAGACCACAACAATACCCTATTCTAATATTTACATGTTTACAATTGTACCATAAGGGACCATGGAGGTATATTAGCATGTACCAAATAATGTAATATTGTCCAACATACCCCTGTATTACATCATTTGGTTATTGAAGACTTTACTCTTTAATCTATTTTCTTTAGTCTTTTGTCTTGGTCTTCTTGTCTTAAATTTTTGCTTCGTTTATTTTAATCTTCTTCTTTGATCTTCTTGTCTTCATCTTCAACAATGGTATGGCTATTGGTGTGACATATGAGTAGTGTATTAGTAATTCATCATAATAATACATTTTATAATTTAAATATTCCATATTGAAGCTAACATATGCCGCATTCAAATAATATGTGTCACATATAACATCTTTCTAGTCTTGTCTTTTCTCTTGATAGACCTCAAAGGCGAGTAAAGCCATATCCATCATAATGTATACTTTAGTAGAAAATATAATGGTGTTTTGTGAATTCCACCATGCTCTAAAAAGTTTCTCATGAAGATATTTGATAAAATATTTTGAACCTTTTGTCTTTTGAATTTTTGAGAATTAAAGATAGTCTCATATTCAAATCATTTGATATTTCCTTATTTTCATCAAAATTGTCCATTAAATTTTGTGTATAGAATTTTAGTTTGTTAAACATTTGATTTCTTCCATGATAATTCCTTCGAAGTTGAAGACCTTATGTATCCCAAATTTCAAATAATCAATTTCTTCAAATTTGCAAATCAAAATCAAATAAACAATTTTTAAAATCAATTCTTTTGGAGTAGGAAACCTTATAGCTCTAAAAGTTCAACTAAATTATTTTTAAATTTCTTTAATTTGCAAAATCATAATTTTAAATTCTTTAATTTCTTTGGAGTAGAAATGCTTACCTCTCCAAAATTTTAAATTTCAAATTTCAAAATTTTTTAAATCAAAAAATTTCCTTCCAATTTGTAAATTTCAATTTATCAATTATCAAAAATCAATTTCTAAATATAAACTATCCTTATAACTCCCTAAATTATTTTCCAAATATAATTATTTAATGACATAATCACTTCAATTAATCTTTATGCAAAATAATTATTTTTAGTATAAATCAAATTTCCAAACTACTAAAGTTAAAAATGCATGCGCTCATAAACTTAAAATATAGAAGAAAGGTAATATTTGTACCTTGGTGCATGTAATATCCACATGGAAATTATGGCAATGGATATTATCCCTCTATTATCGATGATTCCTACAACAAGTGTAGACTACTCAACAAGCATTATGCTCAAGCTTTTTTCTCCTGAGATATTTCAGACATAACATCATCAATAGCTCGCCTTGACACTTCTATTCAATCTTTGCTCTCTAGTTTGCAATGGTTTTCCAATAATCCACTTATTCTCATTCAGGTGTTGTCATTTCAAACATCTTCGCTAGGCACTTAGTCTTTTGGTATTCTTCACTAAGCAATAAGTCTTTCAAATATCTTTACCAGTCACTCAATCTTTCAAGTGCTCAAACTCTTTGATATCAACACAAGGTTGAAACTGCTTCAATATTTTCTATTCACCAAAATGCACTGATGTTCTTTGAGATGCATAAATCCACATGTCTTCACTTGGGCTCTTCAATATTTATCCTTATCAAGGCACTATATATTTATCTAGTTGTTTTTGAAGGTGCTTATCTATAACTCTTGATTTCTTATTTGTCATAGAATGGCAATCAAATTTGGCTTTCCTTTTACCTTTAGAAAGTATTTTGGCCTTCTTGTATTCTTTGATTGTTGCTTCCTCTGATCTCAACTGTGCTTTAACTTAGACTTAACCTCCTCTTCTCAACTGCTCCTCAATGTCTTATCTCAATTATTCATCCACCTCTTTCTTAAGCCACTAATAGCCCAAATATTTTCCTTCAATGAAATATGTTAGGCAGTAAACATTCAAACATTTTATCAACCAAATTATCAACAAAATATTTTCCTAATAAAATTTAAATTCACACCATATTCTTCTCTAATGCTAGATTTTTGTCCTAAAACAAATTTTAAATTCAAAAAATTAGATTCACACCAGAATTCTTCTATAATGCTAGCCTATGAAACTATTCAAAGTACTTGTGAAACTTATCTCTCTAGATTCTTCAAATATTTACACCAATTTTTTTTTGCTAGCAATAGAGACTACTTGAGGTAGCTTTGATACCAATATTGGTTTTTTATCTAGATTAACATAGGTCCCAATATTCAAGATCAAACTATATTATCCAATATTTGAGCATTCAATTATCTATGGCCAATATCATTCATGAAATAATATGAAGAAAACTTACAATAATATTGCTCAAAATATTGTATACAAGCTTCAATATTATCAATGCTTGAATAGATTACATCAAGTAATCTTTTGATATCTCTCATGGAGCTTTGTATCCATAATATAACCTTAGAAAGGTGACTCTTCAATACTTGACTATTGCTCTCCTCACATATCTAGGAGATACAACCTTTCTTATTCTATGTATAAGACAAACCTCTCATACCTTTTGGCTTCTCAGCTTACCACTTGTATACATGACTCTTGAATCTCTATTTACTCTTGCACACTTTATGACACTTTGTACACACTTGCACACATAGTTACACAACACATGTGCACTTTCTCACTCTTCACATTTGCACAAATTATTACATAATACTTGTGCACATCCTACACATAGATACATACATAAGGAGATATATAAATCACAATCCTAAACAATAGACACACATCTTATTCTAATATTTACATTTACAATTGTACTATACGATACCATGGGGGTACATTAACATGTACTAAATAATATAATATTATCCAACATAATTATGTCCCCATAATACTTTGTTCACAAATTTCATATAAATTTACATTTCAACCAATTGACTTATTTTCCTCATTCATATATTATAATTAACTTTTCCATCATAAATATTTTTACCTCAAATTGATCTTTTTCTAGGGTATAATATTCCTATCTCTAATATAATTTATATTTCCCCTTGATAGACATATGCCAAAAGTGGCTAGGAACTCAATTACTACTAAGTCATAATGGATATATATATTTTTATATGCTTGTAGTGTGAGAGGGGGTTTTTGATTATCTCAAGGGCTTGGATCGGTGTTCCATCCAATTGAATAAAATGTTGACTAATTGGATCATAACTTAGTCCCAATGCATCCACCACCCCTTTTGGTATGATCACAGTATTTGCTCCAAAATCAACTAAATAATTATAAATCAATTTATCGCCATAGATGAGAGTCAAATAGAATGGCATTGGCTCTTTTTTATTACTCTAGGAGCAAATAATTATAGAACAACATGTAACCTTTGATCATTTGAGGTTTTTTGCTCCTTTAATGCCTCTTCTAAGTGCTTCATTTGTCCTGGCATAATGATTACTTCCTAGAGTGTCATGACCACAATAGATTTCTTGAGGTGATCCATTATATTAAATGAATTTAAAGAATGTATCTTCTGGATAAAAAATTGTGTCCACTTGGGATTGATTTTTCTACCATAGATAGCTAAGGAACATTTGCTCATATCAGTAGCTTATCCTGCATATTGATTTCCTCTATTTCCTCCATTACTTTTCTTTTAGACTTGGTCATACAATATGTCTGTAATTGTGGTCTTATGGCTCCTCCATTAGATATTATGTATATTTCTTCTTCATCCCAAGTTGCTAAAGCTTGTTCAGACAAACTATTAACTATACCTAGGCAAACACTCTTGGTTGGAGCTTGGAAAGTGGATAACTATGGATGAAAGGATCTATTTTAGTTTGTTTTAGCATAAGTATTAAGAGGATATAGGTTTGGAAAGTGCCAAGTTTTTGAATTTCTTGGATAGCTATTCTACATGGGATCTAATTCTCTAACCATGTTTAGGAAATATTTTGATGATGAAGTTTGTTCAGAGGTATTCCTTTGATTTAAATTCAAGGGCTAAATTGGGTTCTTGTTGGGATTCTAATAGCTATTTATATGATTCTTGAATCCTTGATTGTATGGTTGGAGAGAAAGACCAAAATTATTTTGACACTATGTTTCCTTCTATATGTTAATATCTCATTAGAAACTATATTTAATAGACTCTTATTTCTTCTAAAAGTTATTTATAATAGAGGAGACTAGAGCAGGGTGTGGAGCAAGGACTGCAAATGAGATTGAGGTTAGATGGAATGTTATTGGTTGGATGACTAGAGGAGGTTGATATGGAGATTAAATAGTGGAATACAAATACATAGGTGGCTTAGGAGCTAGCCTTCTCATTATTTTTGACCTAGATGGCTATCTGATAGGCATCTGGAAGAGAGTTTCCTCCCTTGGCCATTATCATCATGAAGATCTTAAAATCTAAGGCCTTCAAATAGTAAATAAATGCCATACCTAGGAGGGAATAAATCTCTTTAGGTATTATATGACATGCCTTGTGAAATTGGATGTTAAAGTCATCCATAGTCTCCATTGATGCTCTCTTTATGTTTGAAAACTATCTCAAGAGAGATACTCCATCTATCTTCTCTTTGAATATTTATACAAATTGGAAAGCAATCTAGTCCTAGTCATTGATTGAGTTAGGGAAAAGAGATATGCACTATTCACTAGCCTTACTTTTGAATGAAACCACTAGTAATCCTAGAGCCACTCTATCACATTATGTAGTGCACCCAGGTTGATCATATTTTATAGATTCTCTAGTGGAGTGGTTAGATCTTCTTCGATGTAGTATAGGAGAAACTTTAGCATGGATGTTAAAATATTATCCCATATAGTCAGTGGCATCGAAGTTCTAAGGGGACCTCTATCATTCCATGCCAAAAAGTATTCTAGGTGGTGGAGCAACCATGTTTTAGCCTTGATATCTTCTTCTTGGAATGGCATTGAGTGGAGGTATTTGCGAATGTAAGGGTATATTAGAAACAACAAAGTATCTGGTCAATAGCTCTTTCACTCATAAAATATAATATCTTTTGCTTTTAGAAGATTCATCAAGTAAATACTATTTGCTTTTCAAGCTAATAGTTTGATATCTTCACTGAAATCTCAATCTAATGTCCTTCTTAATGACTTCTTCTCGATGTTCATTTTGAGTAAAGTTGCCAAGTGAGATTTTTAGATGCTTCAAATAAGAAAATAGGTAGGGACCCTCATCAAAGTCTTAGCCTATAGGTTATTTTGATTGTGGGACCAATTAAAAAGGATCAATTAGGTCCCACTTAAGGTTTCAATTATATAATCTATAACTAGGGTGACATGGGATCATATCCATGAGGGCCTCTAGATGACTTGAATAAACCCACCCAAATTCCATATACCATTATTGAGAAGCATAGTGTAGAATACATGTTTCTTTTCCAATCCATCCAATCACTAGAGAAACCAAATCTAGTAAGGATTTCCTTAGAAAGTCCCAATTCACCTTGTCATAAGCCTTGATAATATCAAGCTTGAGTAGAAGACCTATATTCTAAAAAAGAGAACTAATTACTAACTATTGAATTTCATAATATTTTCTAGAAATTAATAGAATCAACACATTACCTAGATAAAATAATAGCTCATAAAAATAACACACACAATAGTTCCCATAGACACTAAAATAATCACTCAAAGGAAAAAATAACATTCCAAACTATTGATAAAATGGTTTGTCTCAAGGGGTATAAACACCCAATTATGAGGGATTAAACTATCTACCTTTATGTTTAATAATAAAATATTACAATAAATCCTCCTATACAAGATGTGGCAAGGCCCAAAGGGCTATACAATAATTATAATACAAAATTTAACCCTTGCCTTAAGAAACACCATATATTCCAACATCCACCACTAAGTTAAGTGGGGGATATAAGAAAGATCCTTAAAAGTCATATCCCATTAAGGGGCACTCTTCTACTACAAGATGCTCCTATTATTGTACAAAAGCACCTAAAGTATGAACTTGGTCAAGCTATTTGTTGTCTACTTTATTTACAACTCATAGACTAGATTAAGCAATCCACTAGCATAAAACCATCATACATGATGCATTTAAATTAAAATAATCATCCACCATAACATCCATCATTATGACATAAGGCATATGGAGATTAGGGTCATCTATTCTATGATCCAAAATAGGTGCTTGAGAAGAAGCAATAAGGGAAGGTGTCAAATCACAAATCCTCCTAAAGGATCTATATTAGAACATGAAGAAGCTAAAACAATGGAAATAGTGCCAATGATATTATTTAGGGAGCAAATAGGAACCACTAAAGGATTTAAGAAAGAATACTTATTGTCCAAAAAATATGAAGACAATCGAATGTTAGGACCCCATCCTAACACTATTATGTAATAACCCCATTTCTAACATGGGGATCCCATTCTAATGATATTATGTAATAGTTTATGGCACTAGAGGCACCTAGATAAGTGGTACCATTTAACGTAGTTGTTATAAGAAAATATAAATGATTGGTTTGGTAGAATATTCTAGCTCGAGTAGGCATACATGGATGTATCTTTTTGCATATTAAATCAAAGTTTTCTTTAGGAGTTTTCCCCCTCGAAGAGGCCAAAGATTCTATATTATGATTCAAGGTCCTAACAAGTGATATCAAAGCTCTTTCCAAGGTTGTGTTCTATTGTGACTACCATAGTTCCTACCCTACCATTTCAATTGTTAGGTATAAATTTTCCATGTTTTTATTTTTCGTCTTACTATCTTATTAAAAATAAAGTCAACCCATTTTTCCTATTCTAGTTTATTGAGTTAGAAACCCTATGCTAGGGGTTTTAATATAATATGGAGGAGTTATTGTTATTGGCTAAGCTATAGTGCCTATAAATTGTCTAGTGAAGTGAGGCAATCAGGATTCAATACCAATGCCTCAGGAAACACCCGTATATGAAATTGAGCTTCCACATATTTTTGGGTATATCAAGAGACCCCCCAAGGATTAGGAGAAACCTTTAGCCTAGGAAGTTTTTTGATCATGTATCTATTGGTAGTGCACTGAGTGCAACATTCAAGAAGATCACCCTCTTGTACTATTAGAGAGGTAGGTAGTGTGCTCAAGGTATGTGAGAAATCCTTCTTGAGTAGTGGCCTAAAATATTGGTTTGAGCACTATTGTTCATAATTGTGGTATAATAGGGAGCTATGGATAATGCATACACCTTGGACTAGAGTACCCTATTTCTATTGAATGTTTAACCTGAATGCCAAAAATCCAACCATAAAAATTGAGGATATTGAAGAGACTACACTATTATAAAATTAATTGAACCAAAATAGATAAATAAATTTATGGTGAAAGTAATAGTAGGGTATCATTTTAGCCAAAGCCAAAGTCAATAACAGTTAATATAGAGTCCATTGAAAGTTATATATAAGAATCATAATAGTTAGGGAAATTATTAGTAATAGAGTCTATAAAGTCCATCATTAGAAATAGTGAGTAACAAAGTCAAATAGAATCTTTATCAATAATAAATATTGTAGGGCTTGCTAAGAAGGTTGCCAAACAAAATTCATTGTTTTCATGAATCGAGACTCTAGGAGAAAAATAGACAACACTTGAAGAAAGTACTTGACTAGGAAAGTGTTTGGGATACTAAAAATACCATCTCAAGACCTATCCCATTCTGATCATATTTTCAAGAATATCATTTTGAAATATAGCACCCAAACACTTTTTTAGGATCATTACTAAAAATATTGTACTAAAGTTTAGTTGAGTACTCACTGCTTTTTAAATAGTCTTTTATAAGCATGATGTGGATAAGAAATATTTGTTTTCTATAATAATTTTAGATACTCCTTGAAACTTAAGGATTTATTTAACATAAATCTAAGCCATATCTTTAGATTCCAATGTATTTTTTTTTGGCAAGAAATGTACAACATTGGCCATCATTTCTATGACCACCAATATACACTCATGATTTTGTTGAGTTAACAGTAATCCTAAAATAAATTCAATGGATGTCATATCTCATTTCCATCCAAATATTACATGGGGATATAATAAGAGTGAAAGACGTTGATATTCTACCTGTACATACTCACACCTTGCAATGGACTCTACAATGTTTCTCTTCATCCCTGGCTAGAAAAATGATTTTCTCATATACACACATATTTTTCATCTTAGATAGGCTACATATGGTACCTTATGAGCTTCATTCAATACAAGAATTCTCAACTTGTTTTTTAGTGATACATATAAAAAACTTGAAATCTAATCAATCCATCATAATCAAAGGAATAGCCTATAAATTTATTTTTATTTAATTCACCAAAAATCTTAGCAACTATAACTTCATAATAGAATGGATCTCCCTAAAGATTATGCTTGGGTTAATTTTAAATTCCAAAGTTATCACTATTGAAGCACAAATATGTCTTCTACTACTCAATATATCTATGACCTTTTTTTCTTTGCTCTTAATATAAGAGATATCAAAATCATATTCAAAGAGAAATTTCATACATCTATGCTATTAAGGTTTAGATCTAGTTGAGGAAAAATAAATCTTAAACTTTGATGATCCAACTTTATTTTGAATCTTTGTCCTTGCAAACAATACATCCATATCGTAAAAGCATAAATAATTACAACTAACTATATATCATGTGAGGTAATTCACTTCATAATCAAATTTTCATGATTCATACACAATGACATGTCCATCCTACAAGAAGATATCCCTAATACTTCCTTAGGGATATAGCCATGATTCATACACAATGATATGTAATCCTACAAGAAGAAGCATCCATGCACACTATAAAATATTTATTTAGATCTGGTATAGCCAATAATAGGTGTACTAGTCAATAGTCATTTTAGTTCTTGAAATATTGCCTCACATTTATATGTCCAAATAATTTTATTCTCTTTTCTCTATAGAGATGTGATAGGATTAGTTATTCTAAAAAAAATATTGATAGTATCTCGTCAATCCCATAAAACTTCTAACTTCTAAAATGTTGGTAGGTGCTATATAGACTAAGTTGGCCTCAATATTTGATGACTCAACTAATATTCCTCCTTTTTTATATCATATCCCCTATAGATTATATGATTTTTTAAAAGAGTATTTGAGATCTTAGAATATAACTTTTATTCTCTAAGACATTGCAAAACGGTTTCAAAATTGGATCTAGATTGAGAAGTCTTTTATCACACCAAGTATCCATCCAAATAAAAAAAATATCCAATTCCTACCATCCATATTAGACCTTTAATCACCAGATCAATTGATTTTTTAAAATTATTCCATAGTGCAAAACCATCTAGTATTGATAATATAGTAAAGATTAAGCTTGGGTCATTGGGTTCAACATACTTAGAAGAATTCTTGCCCATTATTTTTGACTCTTTGTACAATATTCAAATTACATTTCCCCTTAGAGCTAAGTTTGTATTCGTAAGAACTCTTAAGCTAAAACCTACCCTAGTTTTATCATCATACACCTTGCTCCATTTCACCAAAGGAAAATTCGTTCTATCATGTAATCCTGACCATAAAAATGATTGTATAATACAGATTAAACTTTTTTATATCAATTTTGGCATAATATAAAAGGACATATAATATGTTGGAATGGCATGTAAGACTGATTTGATTAGTTGCACTCTTCTAGCTAATGATAACCTTCTACCTTTATATATTGGTAGTTTATTCTAAACTTTACTTATAACTCCACAATTCTATCATCATTCTCCCATCAAATAAGGGCATCTTTAGATATGTTGTTGGAAAATTTGCCTCTTCCATTTAAATAAACTATATATCCCTGCTCTAATTCTAGCTAGAGTGTTTAGGAAGTAAATTTTAGATTTTTTCCTATTAAATTTTTGCGCAAATGCTCTTTTATATTTATTTAATAAGTTATTCAAGGCTTTGGTCTCATTTTCTCGGTCCTCCCAAAAAGGTTTATAATATCTACAAATTGTTGATGGGTGATGTTGTCGATCTTAACACTAGCCTTAATTATTCTTATTAGCCTATATTTATATGTATTCTTTAGGTTCATTCTCAAAAAAAATTCCATAATAATGAACTGGTGTTAGAGGATCTCCTTGTCTAAGACCCCTCTTGACTTTAAATGATTATGTTACTAGTCCATTGACTAGTGCTAAATATGATACTATAGAGACACAAAATTTAATCCATCTAACTTATTTCTTTCCAAATATAAACTTTTCTAATACTACAAAATAAAAATGCCATTTAACCCTATCATAGTAACATATCTTGAATACTTAAGTCCTTTAAGTATTGATAGTTGATATGACCAAATATTTCATGCCAAAGTTTGCTCTCAAGATCCACATGAGAAACAAAATAGGAAGCTTGAGTAGTGTCATAAAAACCTCCAAAGTGATATAATCGAGCATTATGATCAATTTCTCCTTTGGCTATAAGGAATTGTGGTCCTAAAAGTTTCTTATCTCCACTCCTATGGGTATAAAAATTGTTTTCTCTGTCCCAGATTTACAAATTTGATAGATTGAAAGAATATTGGTAGATATATCTAGAACATAAATTACATCATTGATGCATCCACCATCTAAGATAATTTTACCTTTGCCTTTGACAGGAATGAAGGAAGAATCCCCTACTTCAATATTGAATGTGGAACTTGATGAAAGAGATGCAAATGACCTTTTTGAGGAAGTCATATGAAGAGTAGCCCTTGAATCTAGAACCCAATATTTTTAATAAGACTTGTTAGATTAGGGCTTTGACTATTTGTGTTTTGATATTAATTTTATGATCCTTCATTGCTGCTTCTAATTCTTGTAACCTTTTCCAACATTTCTTGACTGAACGACCATCTTTTTTGCAATGGGTATAGGTTACAAGTTCTTTTTACCTCTTTTTAAATTTATCTTGTTTTGAGTTGGAAGCTACCAAGGCTTTGGATGAAGAGGGGCAGGTTTCATATTTGGAGAGTTTCATTTCTTCTCTAGTGAGCCTTTCAAAAAATTCTTCTAATGTGTGCATTTTGAAATTTGTGCCAAGGGCATCCATAGTTGAGAGAAAAGTTGTTGCAAATATTTGAAAATCCCCCCTTAATTTTTCCAAAATAAGATAGATGCACTCATCATCTATTTTAGTTTTACCACTTACTTTTAATTGAGTGAGAAGTTCTTTAAATTTTTTGAGGAAATCCACAATTGTGCTTTAATATTCAGGTGATAATGTTGTTAATTTTGCTTCAAGTTGCATAGATCTAATTTGGTTCACTTTGCCAAATAATTTTTTTAATTTATCCCAACTTTAAAATGGATTTTTATACTCATAAATGTGAAACCATAAACTCTCACTTACATTCATGCTTATCATTCCCATTATCTCATATAATTTTCTCTTATGAACAATTTTTTCATATTCCTTTTCAAATTCTGATTGTTTCTCTTATAGCAGATGGGTGAGACCTTTATGTGCAATTAGATTTAACATATTTTGTTTCCAGGTATGATAATTATGAGGAGTGAGTGAGTCAATCATATTTTGTGTTAAAGAATTCATCTTGCCAAATAAGTAAATATCAAATGCAGCAAAAAATCAAAATAAGGCAGTAGAAGGAACTCCTAAAATAGGTGTAACAAACAGGTGGAATAGGGCAACATAAAAGAACTCCTAAAATAGGTGCAAAAATGTATAAAGATCCCCCCTGAATTAATGCAGCAAATTGGTGCAGAAAATTTGCACTGAGACACCCCACCCCCAAAAAAATATTTTATTATATATTTTGTTTTACAATGTATCTCTTGAAGAGGAGCCTTGATGGAACAATCTTTAGAGATGAGTTTGTTTACAATGTGGAGGCCTTATCACTACTTACAAAAGAATGGAGATACACAAATACAATAATATCATAAAAAATTGTCTGAAAGAGCTATCTTATTACTCTTTGTTGATATTTGATATATTTGATTCACTTAAAGCTTTTTCTGCAGGTCACTGACTGTCCTAGTTTTATTTTTTATCATGCTGGAAAGAAAGAAGCTCCTATAAGTATCTCTTCTAACACTTATATTATTAGTATTTCCAACATACTGATTTCTTCCTAACACTACGGATTTTGTAGATCAAGGTTTCAACAAAGTCAAGTATGAAATATTTGATAGAATTTACTAAAGAAAATATTGGGTTGCCATTTACATAAGTGGAAAAACTTGAGGAACACAAAGAACAATTGGATTCAGAACAAAAATATGAATTATAAACTTTAGTTCTCAATGATTGTATTGGCCCCATTTTACCTGGGGATCATTTTCTTTACTAGAATTAAAGCTTAAAAGGAAGCTTTGCAATTTGGTACATTTATTTTTAAAATGCAAGATAGACTATAGAAGGCCATCATATGGTAGGCCATAGGCAACATGATGTTAAAATAATTAAGATTTATCTACTAAGAAGTGGATTAGCCTTCTAATGCCATTGTATTCTAGATTAAACCCGTGGGAATCAAACCATTAAATCAAAGCAAACATGCAACATTTTGAATATCAAAAATGAAATTTTATTTTATGTAATCTTGATGAACTACATGGAATATATAATCCTTAATTTAAAATGGTTGAAGAAGATAGATATGTGGATACAACTTTCATGGTATGAGATGTTCAAATTTATTAAATTGATAAAATAAAAAAGTTATATATTATATTTATTTTTTTAATGTATAAAATAATCATGATTCAATCCAAGATCAACCTATATTAACATCATTGTGTTTCTAGGGTTGGATTGACCATAAACAAAAACAAATAGGATCAAAATCTATTTTCAAGCTCCAAATCCCAATGTTCAGATAAGATCCTTTTATAGAATGCTTATATGTTTATGGATACACAAAATTCCAAATATATTTTAGTTATTGCATCATAGATAGAATAAAAAGAACTAGAGAGAACCACACAATAATTACTATATTATAGAAAGAATCAACAATATCTAGAGAAAAAAATACAACCAAAGAACTACATACGGTTGACTAGACTTGTACAAAAAAAGAGCCTTTTGATCAAGCCATTCAATGACAAATTGTAGAGTACTTTTTTTAGAGAAACACATGTATATGTTATCACTGCACTACATTCTAATATCCTTTTGCAGATTTATTGTTGTGGATCATACTTGAGGGAATGGATTTGAACACTTAATAATGTAGAATTAGCATGTAAGTCATTGAGTGTAATATGATGCATTAATTTTATTTTTCACTATATTAGATATTGCCCCAATTGGTGCAAAAGTACCCTAATAGAGACTGTGGGATAGCAAATTTATACTTCACTATGTACAGGGATAAGATACAAATAATATAAACCAAAAATAAATGGTAACTCAAAGAAACTCATAACACATATATTGATTATCTTATGGTAATACATTTGATAATCCATTCTTGTACATGCACAACAACAATCATACAATGCTTCAAATATGTAAGAACATGAAAATAGCATTATCACACACAACATACTCATGCTTCTCCCCTCTTAAGACTATGAAGAGTGAATATAGAAAAAGGGGTCATCAGAGGGACAATTTGCAACCAATAAACCACCAACTAATGGATACCCATATTATTATAACCACCCAATAGTTGCTAATATACATGTGACAACCTATGATACATGAAAAACTCATGTGTGTTAAAATTCTTAGATATAGAACCATGTTCATGATAACTCACTACTACGATGGTGCTTGAGTTGGTGCAATCTTAGTTTTGTTGCCTATATTTTACCCTCCCTCCACAAATTGGTTGGCATCACCATTGTATCTTCATTGGTACCTATGGGTGGGGAATTAAAAAATCAAGAGCTCATATCCCTTTGCAAAATAGCTGACTAGTGTAGCTTGGAAGTGTTGAATCTCTTGCCATCTTGTAATTCCATTGCATCATACTACCATCATTGGCATGCATATATCATTATATATATAATTTATCCAAGTCTCAATGAAGATTAAACAAAATCGATACATTGATCCCCTTGTGATCAACACTCGAGAGATACAATATGTCAATTCTTATCCATGAACTAATATTGATGAAGGATATGAATATATTGTAATTGTTCTCACCTCAAATCCCTTGACTCTTCCTTGCAAGAATTGCAAACCCTCTTCAGGATGCTAAGCTCTCAATATCTCAAAGTGGAACAGTCCTCACAACTATTTGGAAATCTCACACACTAATGGATTATTAGTTGTAAACCATTAAATAATGTATGTGATATAGTTGAGTTATTAGAAAAACAAATCAAGTTGATATAAATGGCTCACCTATGCACTATAAGTACTCTTTTGCTTGGGCATATACCAAATAAGTTGTTTATGGATGCCAATACAACATTGGTGTATTGAGTGGTAATTATTATCTTTGCAAAAGGATACGAGGTTTATCTCTACTATGCACAACCAGTGTTGAAACTCTTTACCTGGTCTTGTTTGATTTCATGTTATCGCCACTTAATGATATAACTTGTCAAGCATATGACCTATAGTCACCACTCAACAAAAATGATCTTCAATGAGTCATTGTGTGTGCTTCTCATAAAATCTATTAATTGGTTGAAAACCTAGCTATATGCACATTCCCCACCACTCCAGACATGTCTAGATTTCCTAGTACTAGTAAATCCATAGTCTACACATAATGAAGATATTTGGCCTTTGATTCATCTTTGTCTTTGTTGTTAGATGACCATATTTCTTCCCTGCTTGTTCAAGAGCAACAACCTTTTGATTTTGTACATAACATTATAATGATATTGTTTAGCCTCTTGTCAAGGTTATTCTATTGTTAGATCTCCTATTGGATTACCATGCCTATGTATTAAAATTAGGGAATGTCATGAAAGAAGTAACACCTAAATTTTTATTTTTATAATGTGCCACATAGATAACTTTAACCCTTTTTTGCCATATGATTCACCAATTGCTATAGTTTAATTCTCTCTAAGATTGATGGATGACACCCAGGTGCTATAGGTTAGTTGGAGAGGGTAGGGTAATACTCCAAGGGAGGTCACTAGTTTGAATATCCACCCTAAAAAATGCACATTGGATACCCAAAATCTAGTTGATAATGGTGGTGCGATCAGGGCCAGGTGCTTCTCCTAGGTGATTTTGATGGTGTAGAACCCCTAGGTCTGGTTTCTCAGGCCAAGGCGGCATTGCAGGAGGTTTTTCGCTAAATTAAAAAAAATTGATGGATGACGTATAAGAGCTAGTTCTAATATGGTGCAACCTCATGCCTAATGGAGTGCATACGGAGTAAAGTACACAAATAAGATTTTGATTGTATATATAGTTTTCTAACTTTGAGTCATTTTGTAGTTTGTATGCAAAGTGTTTGATGAAATGTGTATATGTGTAATTAGGATGTACGTGTAATTTAATGTCAGGTAATTAATTGTATATGTAATTAAAGGTGTCATGTAATTGTTTCAAGGTAGTTAGTTGAAGGTTAGGTATGAGGAAGTTGTGAGATTTCAACTACCTCCCATTTTCTAGTTAATTGTATATATAGAAGGACCTCCATAGAGAAGTTGCATGATGATGATGATGTATATATATCAGTATCAAAGTTGCATATCAATGATGATGAGTTTCATGATGGCAAAGAATTGAATAATGATGGTAAAGGATCACACAATGACAAGTTACAAAATATCGAGGAATTGCATGAAGGTAAAGTTGGCAATGCATAAATTTCTAGAGTGCTAATGGAACTTTTTAGTGAGGAGATATGTACACCGTAATTGGATGTGTGTGAAATGATCGATAGGAGGGTAGTTCGAATGAAGAACAAGTAGAAAGGTGGTAAAAATTTCTCTAATTATGGAGGACAATGCAAAAGTGGAGGTGCAATGTGTAAACACGGATCAGGAAAATCAGAACATTAATAAAAGTTTTGAAATAAGTGATAACATAGAGCATGTGTAGGATGAGATAAAATAAATAGTAATTTCAATACAAGGGTGGGATAAAGTGCCTAGAGGTATAGAGTATGAGAGCCAAGCACAAAGAAAACTATGGGAGAGTATACTCAAAAGACCATAGTCAACACTCATATATTTGTGAAGGAGATCATGAAGCATAAGTACATCTGAGTGGCTAACAATAGTGTGAGGAATACCAATCATCAACAAATGGTTTGTTGAGTAGAAAAGAAATTAATAAACAACCAACACCAAAAGTAAACATGGTAACAACAATGTGGCAAGTAGAAGTGCCCAAATTTCACAAGAGACAGGAGGGAGGATCCCAAATACCACATTGATATGTGTGAAACGATATGGATGGTGAATGGATATGAGGATGCATTGTTTCAACTATTCCCAACAATAATGCACAATGTAGCAATTGATTGAAACTTTGTTTTCATACTAAAACCATTATGATTTTTTTTATAATGGGTTTCACCTTATTGTTTGTTTTTTTATTATACATTGTTTCATTATTTTTGTTTGTCTTAATAAAGCTGAGGTCATTTTGAAATTTTACAAAGGACTAAATTTGTATGCACAGAGGTGAAAAAAGTTAAAAATTATCCCGCATATCCATATTAATAATGAGTCATATATCTTCTGCTCTTATGGGCCCCAAAAATATTATCTTAATTTCTTTGTCTTCCTCCCATGTGGAGTCAAAATAAATTAAAACTTCAAAGTGACTAGACACCTATTTAATCCTTGCCCTTGCCTTATAAATGCATAGTAAGTTGTGATAAATTTAAAATATCCATTAAGATAGTGTAATGATGCATCATTTATCCACCACAATTACTCTTAGTAAGTACTTTTATTTACATTTAATGACCACATGATAACAAGATTTTGTGTAGAGATTATGCATGATTTCTTAACCTAATTAACTTGTCTTTTAATTAATTTAAGATACTTCAAACTATGCATTTTCAACTTGAAATGACCATGCATTTAATTAGCATACCTTAAAGGATTTATATGTTTCCTTGAAGTCTTTTTTAGAATTCACTAAGTGTTCAAGTTCTCATTGAAAGTCATGTGCTCTAAATACTTTCATTTGCTGCATGCACGTTCTCTAAAATGGGAACGAGCAAGACTGCCATCAATATGCTAATTATAAACGATAGTAATGATATATGGGTGATGATGTAAAGTAATTCTTGGATATCTACCAAAAATGCAAGAATGTATTTTGAAGTAGGAACAATTATAGGGATGACTCAGAGTAACTAAAAGGTATGGAGAATATCATATTGTTAAGGCTTTCAAATATGGGTACTTACTAGCAAAATGTGCATATGTGGTGTAGTGGATAATCTATAGAGTGGACTTAAATAAAAATAAGGTATTTGAATAACAAGTTGATTGTATGTTTTGATAGTGAAGCATTACATGCCATTTACAGACCCTCTTGAGAACTCTTTCATCTATGAAAACTAGTACTAGTCCTTTGCTACGAAATATAAGAGCATTGCTGAAATTCTAAAGGGAAGGAGTGTGAAAGAGAAAAAAAACCATCTAAAAAATGAAAGGTATGTTGTTTAGAATTTTAAGCTCGAAGTAAGATATGCTATGAACCAACTGTGGAGGTTTATGGGTAAACTAGACACATCCTATTTTTTTATACATTATGTGCAAGTAGTAATGTAATTATCCTTGAAGGAGTTAAATTTGATTGAGATTCTTTCCTTTTATATAATTTATTTAGAAATATTAAATTTTTTAGAAATTATAGAGCCCTAGAGAGGCCTAAGTTCCATATGACTGCCTTTTTTTATAGATATCTTGTGTGCAGTCTCACCACTCAATATTAGAGAAGTTTCCTTCTTAACTTTCTAGAGAGACCACCTGTACATATATATTTTTAGAAATCTCTGGAAGGAAAATATGAAGGATAAAATTTTCTATTATATTCAATCTATTGTGTTTCCCAGTATTTGTTCTTTATTAAAAAAGTCTTCTTATCCCTACCACACTAAGAAAGCCAAGAAGATTTTACATCCATGTGCTGGCTTATTTATTCAAACCCATGATAAGTACATTAGACTTTGAGGCTTCAAATATAAGCCCTATTTGTTACCCAAGTGTGTACCAAATAAATTGCTACTCAAAGAGGTAGCTTATCATATGAAGGGCAACCTCAATTGCTATATTAAAGAAATTCACTAGCCCATCCATATATATATCAGATTTTATGATCTTGAAATAAAATTAAAGAAAAATTTAAGGTCTATCGAAAAGACTTGGTGTTTTGAATATGCACAGGGGGGGTTCAAAGTAGACCTTTCTAGGGACGTAGAATCTTGGATAAATGTGATTTAAATAATGAATAAAAATACTTTGAGGCATGGCTTGGGAATCTCAGATTAGACCCCATTCCAAAGTGGTACTTTGACTTATTTCAAAAGGAGAAGTATTTAAGTAAAATAACAAATTGAATTCCTTATGAGGATAGTTGTAGTAGAAGTTACTCTTACACAAACAAGGAAAAAGGACCTAAAAATGGAGTATGATATTTTTGAAAACTTGTTAAGTGTCAGTATTAGAGGAACCTTATGAGAGACATTTTCTACTCAAACTCAAGTATTTTGCAAACTCGAGGTAAAATTATAAGATTTCAAATTTTTTCATAAAATAAAGAATAATATTTCAAGAAGTTTCATAAAATAAAGAAGAATAAACCAATTGTCATTGTAAACCCATAAATGTTCTTCTTAACTAATTTAAGTTTTTCAAATGGGAAAGAAGAATTTGCAAAAGGGAAAATTTTCTCTTGTTGATAATGAAACATTTATTAACTTTGTTGATTTGCCCACAAAGTGAGAGGCTAGTTGGTAGTGATACCTTGGAGGGTTGGGATACCATTGACTTTGTTTTTACCTAGTATACTAGGGATTATGGAGGTTCCCTATGCAATTAAAAAAACAAAATAAATACTTAATTTTTATTGAAATAATAAAGTTCAAACTGAACAAGTTTTGTTGGCTATTTAGGTTCAACATAAAAGTAAAAAAGAAATTGAAGTTGATATTATTCAAACTACAATGCATGGTAATTAATTTTAAATAAGGTAAAAATATTTATCAACAAGAATTAATGTAAATTGGAGCCAACTCTTATTAACACCCACATCACTATGGTCATCGTTAATGCTGACAATAATATTTGACATGATTTAATGGTCAAAATTACAAGAGATGCTCATGATATCATTCAAAATTATTTAATTTATAAACATCACATGTTAAAATACGATGACACCTAATGTCAATCAAAGTTGATTTAGTATGAATCAATATTGATTCAAGTTACCTAGTGTTGTAGGTGAGTTGGAGAGGAGAGGGCAATCCTCCAAGGGAGGTCCTAGGTTCGAATCTCCACCCTACCAAAAAGTTGAATTGGGTACCCAAAATCCAATTGATAATGTTGGTGCGGGCAGGGCTGGGTGTGACTCCCAGGTGACTTTGATGGTGTAGAACCCCCTGTTCGTGGTCTCTCAGACCAGGGCAGCCCCACAAGGGGTTTTTTGCTTTAAAAAAAAAATATATTGATTCAAGTTATCAATCCTGTGAACATTTATGAAGATCTTAATCACATATTTGATATCTTCTACTTGTGCTCTAAATATGAAGTATTTCCATCTATTATTTAGCAAGGATTATGAGGTACACATCCTTAAATTTGTGTCTCTCATTATTTATAATCAATTACCTTCATTTACATTCTCGTGTGATATTTTATATCCTATTTTATATTCATTTATAAAACCTCACACATTTCATTTAATTATTACCTCTAAGTCTATTATAAATACTTTTGCATTATGCTGCTTCAACTTATATTCACACTGTGATAATGCATTATGTCACCAGGACCAATTTCAATTGCAAATTCCACCTGTCCGCACCAAGTGAATGATTGTAATGAAATCATTTGAGTTGCCTTCATGTTGTTAACTATATTAACAAATATGAATATCTTGTACTACATTCTTCAAAATTCTTATTCTTATTACCAATATAAAATCAAAATACCTCTTTTAGTAGGGCATGTCTGGTGACAAACAACCTTCTACTTGGTGTCCTCATATCTGTCTTTGCAATTACCTTCATAAAGTATGCATGCCAATCTTTATAATATGATATATTTAATATTTAATTTTTTTAATGGGTTATATGGGATTCAAATAGGTCTCACTTGTATTAAGTCATAATGATATTATGATAGCTTCGTAATTATGTATATATTGTTTAGCAAGATTTGAGTCTATGTTTCCCAAACTAATGTTAGATGATAAATTCACTATTTATTAATGAGTGAATGGATTAGTCTTTTCAGATCAACCAAAGGTGCTTGCTCAAATTTACATAATTTTATAGCATTATCTGTTAACTTGGAAAACAAAACCAGTCTTGTTCTTAGCCATCTATGATGCACCTTTAGCCATAGATCAACTTATTTGCAAGCGTGTGATAATTTTGAAAGTTGGAGTAATAGTGAAGGCTTTGTTCCAATTATTTTAATCCATTCAATCATTTATCAGGATCCTATTAGAATTTTTTTAGATAAAATTTATGGTTGATGAGATTGCTAACTCTCTATTCTTAATCATATCTTCATCCTTGTAATTAATTATGCATTTAGAAACTAAATAATCCTATTTTATGTGTCCATTTCATCTCAATTAGCTGCTAGAGTCTTAGTTTCCACAAATGGTTGTACTAAATGAAGTGTACATGCACCTATCCAGATGATTAACTACATGTATGTTAGGCTAATTGAGGTCTTTGTGCATGCCCAATTCAAAGGCAATTTGAAATATTTTTATATTTCATCAATGAAGAGTAAACATCATTAATTTTTATGGATAACTTCTATAATTTCCTTCCTAGTTTATCTATGTTTTTATTAGAAATATTGAGGAACAATATTCTATCCCAAAAAAGAAATAGTTATTCTCACAAGTATGGAGTGAACTTAAAAAAACTAATTGATTATTCCATGAGATAAGTTGCACATAAATAGCAAAGCTGATCACTGTGAGCCGTTGGATTACAACAACCCAATAGATCTGATCTAATCACAACTAGGAGTTTACCAATCTCAAGCAAGAGTGATAACTCCAAATAGAATATCCTAGTAGAACTTAAGATATACTCTAACACCCCCCTTAAGTGATACTAGGGGTAAGTGGAATATAGCAAGATAAATAAAAGGTGTGGAACATTCAAGAATAGGATCCTCATTTGGTGTAGTATTCTCAAGGATTGGGTCTTCATCATATTGAGGCTCAAAAAAGGACGAAGGCTCAATGGAATCAATGTTGGTAGAAGAAGAAGGATGGGGATATTGAGAAGGGTAATTTTCATAATATTGAACAATTTTGTGAAAGAAAATTTTATGAGTTTTAGGGTCAAGGAGACTATAGGCTTTCATATCCTCATAGTAGCCAATAAATATAAGATTTTTTGCTTTTTATATATAAGGTTTTTCTCTTTTTCTTTGGAATGTGGGCCCAAGAAGTGCTCCCAAAAAATAAAAAAATGAGACATCAGGTTTGGATCCAGACCATGCCTCCTCTAGAGTCAAATGTTCAAGAGCCTTGTGAGGTGTGCAATTTTGAATGAAATTTGCACAATTGATTGCCTCTGCCCAAAAATTTGGTGAAATATCCCTTGAGTGGAGCATACAATTTGCCATATCTTTGAAGGATCCATTCTTTCTTTCTGCCACACCATTTTGTTGAGGATTATGCGATACTGAATGTTGATGAATGATTCCATGAGTAGAGAGGAATTCTAAAAACTCATTACTGAAGTACCATCCTCCATTTTCTGTACGAAGATTTTTGATGAGACACGTTGCCTGATTTTCAACAAAGGACTTGAAGATTTTAAAGTGAAAGAAGACATCACTTTTGTACTTGATAAAATATACCCAAGTATGTCTTGAAAAATCATCAATGAATGTCAAAGCATTTTTAGCTCCATTGAATGAGGGATGTGGGAAGCTCATCAAATCACTATGCACAAGTTCCAAACATGAAGATGATCTTTGGGATTTACTTGAGGGAAAAGGATTTTGATGTTGTTTTCCAAGAGCACAACCATGACAAACATTATCAACAGGAGTTATTTTGGGCAATCCAAGTACCATATCATGATTACTTAAGTCCTTTAAGTATTGATAGTTGAGATGACCAAATATTTCTGAGATATACATCTCACTCTATATTATTGCTCACTGAAGGTTACATTTATAGAGCTAGTGCAAAACAAACCTTAGCTCAATATGGTTGCAGCTTACACAAATCACGTAAATAAATCTCAATATTTAGGCATATGACTAACATAGCTAACAAACTCCTAGATGCTCTCTAACCTATTCTAGAATAACAACTAACATAGCTACGTAGAAATATAAGCTAACCAACTTACCTTTTAAAAATGTCTAAAATTCTCCCACTTGATATTGATAGGACTTCTTCTAGAAGTTCATCAACATCACAAAATTGTAAGAAACTCAATATTTTTCATCTCCTCCAGTTTTGTAACAAGAAATCAAAAAATGTAAAATTTTGTCTTGAGCACTCCTTCCACTTTTGGTGTGATATCTCCTCCATATTTGCTGTCGCTCCTTCCTACAAGTAACTGAGTGCCTCCTTTTGATGAGCTACTCCCCCTTCATAAAAATCTCCTTCAAATGATGGCAACCCCATAATGCCACAATATTAGTTCTCACTAACCAATCTAGCACATTTCTTTCATCATTCATTCTATGGTCTTCAAACCATATTTCAGCTCCTAATACTCCTCATGAGTATGTACAATGCATCATATCATGTAGATGGTTTTGTCATATTACAATTTCACATACCTCTACATAGATCTTCAAACAAAATATAGCTATGCAATAACTAGTTACAAATGCAACAACAAATTATTGCTCCTCACACAATATTTTACTCTTTACTATGGCTTTACATGATTTCTTCCAAGGAATTTTAAACACAAAATTCAGCCAACACATATCCATGGTTTTCATAACCATGCTATCCATGTCCTTTGTAAATGAAAGAAATTCATCCAAATATGTCTCTTCAAGATAATATTTTCTCAACAATGCCTTTGGAAGACATTATCCTTCATTCTTCAAATACCTGTTCACAAAAAACAAATCATTAATCACAAAAACAACACCTCCAGTGTGATTAGATTTGATGCTCCCCATAAAGCTATTTTGTGGCATATCTCCTTCATTGTATGTTGCTTCAAGAGCAACCATCAACTCTTCACTAAGATTTTTTCTTCTTTGTTCAATCCATGTTGGTGTGTTGAAACACCATTCATTCAAATAGACATACATTGTTGCCTTTTCAAGACAACTATTTTCCTTCAATGTAGACACTCCAAGTGGGTTACCTTCTTTCATGAGTGATGTTTCCTTTGTCATTACAACAAGAAAAATAACAATCTCATTTACATTTTCTATTTCTATCCCATTTTCTCTCTCACTTTCCATCTCCCAAATGAGATTGTCTTGTGTGTTCTTTTCTTCACATAACACATCCTTCACCCTTGATGAGTGATCACCAAAAAATAAGCTTATAGCTTCCATATCTTCTTCATAAAACTTTTCTTGTGGATCAACATCCCACATCACTTCATTTGCTCTTTCAAGAGAGCACACATCCATTCCAAGTGAATGGTCTTCAAGCCAATGATCTTCCATGAACATTGCTTCTCCATCATCATCTTCTTTATTCTCCTTCATGAGAATTATAGGTGCATTCTTCATAATAAACTCTTCATTTGTATCCTCCATGAGACATTCTTCATCATACATTTCACTTTGGTGGTCTTCAAGCAAGGAACACTCCAATGTGAGTGTTTCTCTTCCTTCATCTTCAAATTCTTCTTCCACTTTTGAGTGGTCTTCACAACAAGGTCCTTGAGAAATTATCTCTCCATTGAGACATCCATCCTCTTTGCTATCAATGTGAATGCTTTCCAAGCATGTCATTTCTACAAAAAAAATCATTAGTACAATTTTTCTTTTTATCTTTTTCTTCTCCTAAAAGAAATAATTGACTATTACAATTTTTCATACCGTTACAAGACATGTCTGCAACTATGGGTATATCACAATAACTCTCTCCAATGATATCTATACAAGTCTCCTTTGCCTTCTCATCCTCTTCTCCATGAAGGGATTCCTCATCTTCGTCTCTCTTATCTTCATTAAGTTCATCATCACTCTCTTCTTCAAACATGTCTTCCTATTCAAGGAAGAATTCACCATCATAAGAATGAATGTCTTCTTCAAAAATATATCTGTATATGAGTCGTCACAAATCTCATCAAAAACTCCTTCAAAGAAGCAAGGCTCCTCCTTGATTTGGATATTTCTACACATATCTCCTCCATAAGCATATTGCAATGATCTCCAAGCCATTTGGTATGTTCTTCATTTTGCAATGAGAGGGAATGCACTCTTTTCCACACCTCTCCTTAAGTCCATGAGAGTCAAGCAATTTTGGTATTGTTGCTCTTTCTTCTCTCTTCTTTCATCTCCCTGAAGGCTACTCCAATTTGAGGGTTCTTCATATCCTTCTTGGACTATGTCCCAAAACCCTTTTGCAATCAAAAGAGTCTTCATCTTAACTACCCAGAATTGATAGTCTTCACCATCAAATTTTGGCACCTTCAAATCTTCAAACATGGTGGTCATTCTGCAGTCCACCACTCATCAAATAAAAAAAAAAAAACTTTTTTTTTAAATAAAATACCTCTCTGTCTGTTAGCAACAAAACAACAGTAAAAAATGTAGTCTTCCTTGTCACATCCAGCACATGATGAATGACAAAGTTCAACCACAAAATATCTGCTACAACACTCTCTAGTCTGCTACAACAATTTCGTACTCATCATAATTGACCCAAATGATGTCTCCACGTAGCATTCCAACAACACTCACAAAGTTCAATGCCGACGACAAAATGTTTTTTTTCAAATCAACTTTACCAGACTGGTAATCTATCATTGGCCACACTTACATCAATAGTTTCTCATAGCCACATTTATCAATACACCAAATGAGAACCTTCACTTTTTCTCTTCTTAACACTGACTAGATGGATGTCTCTCCATGCTTCTCGATGGACGTATCTTCTTGAACATTTCTTCTTAGATGGACTCTCTTCATAAGGACATTAGCTCACATCTCACATCTCTACACTACTACAAATCATGAGACTTATGATTAGTAGCCCTTGAATCTAGAACCCAATCTTTTGAATAAGACTTATTAGATTTACCTTTAACATTTAGGGCTTTTCCTATTTATTTTATGATATCAATTTTATGATCCTTCATTGCTGCTTCTAATTCTTGTAACCTTTTCCAACATTTCTTAACTAAATGACCATCTTTTTTGCAATGGGTACAGGTTACATGTGTTTTTCCCTCTTTTTGAATTTATCTTGTTTTGAGTTGGAAGCTACCAAGGCTTTAGATTAAGAGGGGGAGGTTTCATATTTGGAGAGATTCATTTCTTCACTAGTGATCCTTTCACAAAATTCTTCTAATGTGGGCATTTTAAAATTTGTGCCAAGGGAATCCATAGTTGAGAGAAAATTTGTTGCAAATATTTGAAAAGCCCCCCTTAACTTTACCAAAATAAGATATATGCACTCATCATCTATTTTAATTTTGCCACTTAATTTTAATTGAGTGAGAAGTTCTTTAAATTTTGTGAGGAAATCCATAATTGTGATGTAATATTCAGGTGATAATGCTGTTAATTCTGCTTCAAACTGCATAGATCTAATTTGGTCCACTTCGCCAAATAAATTTTTTAATTCATCCAAACTTTCAAATGGAGTTTTACACTAAAAAATGTGAAACCATAAACTCTCACTTACATTCATGCTTATCATTCCCATTATCTCATATAATTTTCCCTTATGATTTTTTTTTTCATATTTCTTTTCAAATTTTGATCGTTTCTCTTCTAGCAGATGGGTGAGACCTTTATGTGCAGTTAGATTTAACATCCTTGGTTTCCAGGTATTATAATTATGGGAAGTGATTAGGTCAATCATATTTGGTGTTAAAGAATTCATCTTGCCAAATAATTAAAGATCAAATGCAACAAACAAGCAAAATAAGGCAGTAGATGGAACTCCTAAAATAGGTGCAGCAAACAGGTGGAATAGGACAGCAAAAAAGAACTCCTAAAACAGGTGCAAAAAATGCAGCAAAATCCCCCCTAAATTAATGCAGCAAATTGGTGCAAACAATTTGCACCGAGACACCCACCTCCAAAAAAATATATTATTATATATTTTGTTTTACAATGTATCTCTTGAAGAGGGGTCTAGATGGAACAAGCATTAGAGATGATTTTGTTTACAATGTGGAGGCCTTCTCACTACAAGCATTAGAGATGATTTTGTTTACAATGTGGAGGCATTCTCACTACTTACAGAAGAATGGAGATATAAAAATACAATAATATCATCAAAATTGTCTAAAAGAGCTATCTGATTATGCGTTGTTGATCTTTGATATATTTGAATCACTTAAAGCTTTTTTTACAAGTCACTGACTGTCCTAGTTATCCTTTTTATCATGTTGGAAAGAAAGAAGCTCCTGTAAGTATCTCTGCTAATGCTTATGTTATTAGTCTTTCCAACATATTGATTTCTTCCTAACACTAGGGATTTTGCAGATCAAGGTTTCAATAAAGTAAAGTATGAAATATTTGATAGAATTTAAAAAAGAAAATGTTGGGTTTCCACTTACATAAGTGAAAAAACAAGAGGAACACAAAGAACAATTGGATTCAAAACAAAAATATGAATTATAAAAGTTTAGTTCTCAATGATTGTATTGGCCCCATTTTACCTGGGGATCATTTTCTTTACTAGAAGTAAAGATTAAAATGAAGCTTTGCAGTTTGGTACGTTTCTTTTGAAAATGCAAGACATACTGTAGAAGGGACATCATATGGTAGGCCATAGCCAAAATGATGTTAAAATAATTGAGCTTTATCTACTAAGAAGTGGATTATCCTTCTACTACCATTGTATTCAGGAGTAAACCCGTGGGAATAAAACCAATGAATCAAAGCAAACATGCAATATTTTGAATGTCAAAATAAAATTTTATTTTATGTAATCTTGATGAACTATAGGTAACCTATAATCCTTCATTTAAAATGGTTGAAGAATATAGATATGTGGATACAAATCGCATGGTATGAGAGGTTCAAATTTATTAAATTGATAAAATCAAAAAATTATATATTATATTGATTTTTTAATGTATAAAATAATCATGATTCAATCCAAGATCAACATATGTTAACATCATTGTATTTCTAAGACTAGATAGACCAAACACAAAAACAAATAGGATAAAATTCTATTTTAAACCTCCAAATCCCAATGTTCAAATAATATCCTTTTATAGAATGCTTATATGTTTATGGATCCACAAAATTCCAAAAATATTGTAGTTATTGCATCATAGAAATAATCAACAAGAACTAGAGAGAACCACACAATAGTTACTAAATTGTAGAAAGAATCAACAATATTTTGAGAGAACCATACAACTAAAGAGCTACATACGGTTGACTAAACTTGTACAAAAAAAGAGCCTTTTGATCAAGTCATTCAATGACAAATTGTAGAGTACATTTTATAGAGAATGTATATGTTATCACTGCTCTACATTCTATTATCCTTTTGCAGATTTTTTTATGTGGATCATACTTGAGGGAATGTATTTGAACACTTAATATGGTAGAATTCGTATGTTAGTCATTGAGTTTAATATGATGCATTAGTTTTATTTTTAACTATACTAGATATTGCCCTAATTGGTGCAAAATTACCCTAATAGAGATTGTGGGATAGCAAATTTGTACTTCACACAATGATAAGTTACACAACATCGAGGAATTGCATGAAGGTAAAGTTGGTGATGCATAAATTTCTAGAGTGCTAATGGAACTTGTTAGTGAGGAGATATGTACATTGTAAGTGGATGTAGTTCGGAAGAAGAACAAGTAGAAAGGTAGAAAATATTTTTCTAATTATGGAGGACAATGCACAAGTGGAGGTGCAATGTGCAAACAAGGATAAGGCCAAGGAGAATGTTAATACAAGTTTTGAAAGAAGTGATAACATAGAGCATGTGCAGGATGAGATAAAATAAATGGTAATTCCAACACAAAGATGGGGTAAAGTGCCTAGAGGTTTATAGGATGAGATTCAAGCACAAAGGAAACTATGGGAGAGTATGCTCGAAAGACCAGAATCAACACTCATATCTTTGTGAAGGAGATCATGGAGCATAAGCACATCTGAGTGGCTAACAATAGTTTGAGGAAGACCAATCATCAATAGAAGGTTCCTTGAGTAGAGAAGAAACTAATAAACAACCAACACCAAAGGTAAACATGGTAACAACAATTGTGGCAAGTAGAAGTGCCCAAAGTTCACAAGAGATAGGAAGGAGGATCCCAAATGCCACATTGATATGTGTGAAATGATATGGATGGTGAATGGAGATGAGGACGTATTGTTGCAATTATTCCCAACAACAATGCACAACGTAGCAATTGATTGACACTTTGTTTCCATAATAAAACCTATATGATTTTTTTTATAATGGATTTCACCTTATTGTTTGTTTTTTTATTATACATTGTTTCATGATTTTTGTTTATGTTTTAATAAAACTGAGGTCATTTAAAAATATTACAAAGGACTAAATTTGTATGCATAGAGGTGAAAAAATTTTAAAATTACCCTGCATATCCATATTAAGCTTGAGTCATCTATCTTATGCTCTTATGGGCCCCAAAAATATTATCTTAATTTCTTTGTCTTCCTCCCATGTGGATACAAAACAAATTAAAACTTCAAAGTGGCTAGACACCTATTTAATCCTTGCCCTTGTCTCATAAATGCATAGGAAGTTGTGATAAATTATAAATATCCATTAAGATAGTATAATAATACATCATTTTTCCACCATAATTAATCTTAGTAACTACTCTGCTTTATATTTAATGGCCACATTATAACAAGATTTTGTGCAGATATTATGCATGATTTCTTAACCCAATTAACTTGTCTTTTAATTAATTAAAGTTACTTCGAACTATACATTTTCAACTTGACATGACCATGCATTTAATTAGCATACCTTAAAGGATTTATATGTTTGCTTGAAGTATTTTTTAGAATTAATTGAGTGTTCAAGTTCTCATCTAGTTTCATGTGCTCTAAATTATTTCATTTGCTGCATTTACATTCTCTAAAAGGGAAGGAGCAAGAATGCCATCAACATGCCAATTATCAATGATAGTAATGATAGACAAGTGATGATGTAAAGGACTTCTTAGATATATACCAAAAATGAAAGAATGCATTTTGAAGCAGGAACAATTATAGGGATGACTCAGAGTACCTAAAAGGTATGGAGAATATCATATGGTCAAGGCTTTCAAATATGGGTACTTACTAGCAAAATATGCATATGTGGTGTAGTGGATAATCCATAGAGTGGCCTTAAATATGAATAAGGGATTTGAATAACAAGATGATTGTATGTTTTGACAGTGAAGCATTACATGTCATTTACAGACCCTCCTGAGAACTCTATCATCTATGAAAACTAGTACTAGTCTTTTGCTACGAAATATAAGAGCATTGATGAAATTATAAAGGGAAGGAGAGTGAACGAGAAAAACAACCCATCTAAAAAATGAAAGGTATGGTGTTTAGATTTTTAAGCTCGAAGTAAGATATGCTATGAACCAACTGTGGAGGCTTATGGATAAACTAGACACATTCCATTTTTTTATACATTATGTGCAAGTAGTAATTTAATTATCCTTGAAGGAGTTAAATTTGATTGATATTATTTCCTTTTAGATAATTTATTTAGAAATATTAAAAAATTAGAAATTATAGAGCCCTAGAGAGGCCTAGGTTCCATATGAGTACCTTTTTTTTGTAGATATCTTGTGTGCAGTCTCACCACTCAAGATTAGAGAAGTTTCCTTTCTTAACTTTCTAGAGACACCACCTGTACATATATATTTTTATAAATCTCTGGAAGGAAAACATGAAGGATAAAATTTTCTATTATATTCACTCTGTTGTTTTTTCCAGTATTTATTTTTTATTAAAAAATTCTTCTTATCCGTACCACACTAAAAAATCCAAGAATACTTTACATCCATGTGCTGGCTTATTTATTCAAACCCATCATAAGTACATAATACTTTGAGGCTTCAAAGAGAAGCCCCATTTTATACCCAAGTGTGTACCAAATAAATTTCTACTCAAAAAGGTAGCTTATCATATGAAGGGCAACCTCAATGGCTATATTAAATAAATTCACTGGCCCATATATATATATATATGAAGAACACAGGATTATACTGATAGGGGAGGTGAACAGTATAAGATCACTTTTTTATTTTCTTTCCCAAATAGTATTAATCAATATAATCAATGGCAATATCAATAGCAATAACCAAAGCAATGCACAAAACACCATCCACAATAGAGAAACAAATTTTAACATGGTTCACCCAATGTGGGCTACCTCCACAGAGAAAATATTTCTTCTAAATATTTCTCAAATAATATTTTGGGAATCCTTCCCAATTACAATATTTATGGACCTTTGTCCAAAGGAGATGTTGATCCCCTAATTTCAAGTTTGTAGATATCTTTCATAGGAGAAATATTTCCCATTCTACTCTGGCTAGTGATCTTCTAGAAAACTATGTCTCTCTGCTACACTAACTGGTGGATCTCTCTCCACTTGAAGACTCCTCACTCAAACATATCTTCAATTGTCCTAGCTATGGGATATCTATCCACTAAGACTCTGTCCTCTGTACTCTATCACCTCCAAAGCTCTATCTCAATACTGTACTAAACATTGTCCAGTAGGTCTAGCACAACTCTGCTCAATATCTTGCACTAAACATAGTACATTCGGTCTAGTATAATTTTGCTCAATAGGTCCACATAAAACCTACTCAAATATGCTCAATAGGTCCACACAGAACCTACTCAAATCTACTCAATAGGTCCACACATAACCTACTCAAATATGCTCAATAGGTCCACACAAAACCTACTTAAATATGCTCAACAGGTCCACACAAAACCTGCTCAAATCTGCTCAATAGGTCCACACAGAACCTGCTCAAATCTGCTCAACAGATCCACATAGAACCTGCTCAAGTATGCTCAATAGGTCTACACAGAACTTGCTCAAATATGCTCAACAAGCTCACTCAGAACTTGTTCAAATCTGCTCAACAAGCTCACTCATAACTTGTCCAAATATGCTCAACAAGCTCACTCAAAAATTGTCCAAATCTGCTCAACAAGCTCACTCAGAACTTGTCCAAATCTACTCAACAAGCTCACTCAAAACTTGTCCAAATATGCTCAATAATTCCTCTCTAGGAATTGCTCAAATTTGCATAGCAAGCTTCCAAAAAAGCTTACTCAAAATCAATCCACAAGCCTTCTCAAAGACTTATCTCAAATCTGCTTAACAAGCTCACACAGAACTTGTCAAATCTCATAGAATCATAAAGAGAATTGTTAGAGACTCAATATGTTTTATACTCAATGCTTAATCAATATCTCAACTCAATCTCATAGAAGCATAAAGAGAATTGTTAGAGACTCAATATGTTCTATACTCAAATCCCAATCTCAACTCAAATTAATCTCATAGAAGCATAAAGAGAATTGTTAGAGACTCAATATGTTCTATACTCAAATATCAATCTCATAGAAGCATAAAGAGAATTGTTAGAGACTCAATATGTTCTATACTCAAATCCCAATCTCAACTCAAATCTAGAATATAGAATAGTTTATTTTATGGAACTTGAACAACCACATGCATCCACTTGACTAGGCTCAATCAACTCAACTCAACCAATCACCTCAATGAACAATCCTTTCTCACAAACCCTAGTCCAAGCATGTATCAATCAACTCAAAATGTTTCCAAAAATGGTCAACAACAAATCTCACATAACAATTATACTCATGTTCTCTTCTAACTCAAGTTCAAGTTCTTTGCACAACCAATGGGCTTCAACAACAATGCTTATAAAACAAGGTTAAATCACAAATCTCAATCCATAAAACCTTGAAGCACTAAACCAATCACTTTCAAAAAGGAAACCACAATCAATCCTTTTCATTCCAAATATATTTTTAGAAATCAACCACCATAATCAATAAATAGGAGAATGTGCCCATACCTTTAATGAAGATGAAGAAGCCTATTTGGAAATCTGCCACAATCACAATATTCTTTTGCCAATCTTCACAAGGGTTAGAAGATCACAAAATAATCAACATTACTCCACTTCACAATAATATTTACCAAGGCTTTTAATTAGAAAACCTTCTTAAGAATTAATGCACAACTTCCTTATCACTCCTAAAACCACTTGTACCATAAAATAAAATAAATCAAATCATTGCATAACCTTGTCACTCCAAAAACAACTTATACCATAAAATAAATCAAATATTTTATATCCTTCCTTTCAACACTTTTGCACTAAAAAATAATCACAAAGCTTTCTTAGGCAATATATCACATTAATCAAATATCAACCCTTATTAAAATATTAAAGCTTGCTCAACATTATATCTCCCACAAAAATCATAATCAAACTTTATTAAAATATTAAAGCTTGCTCAACCTTATATCTCCCACAATAATCATAATCAAACCTTAGAAATCAAATATTTTAATTAAAATATTTACCCCCGCAAATATCAGAGTCAGAGTGCATACCTAAAAGCCCTTGAAGGACCTTGGCATTTTGAACCTCTACCCACTGTGCTGCCAAGCGACAGCTAAGCCACGTGAGCTAACACTACCCACGTGAGTGCCTTGGGCACTCTCTTCCTTAAGCCGCATACACGTTCCTCACAAGGTGCCAAAAATTTGACCGTCCATGACTTAACTGCCCACATCACACTCCATGAAATTCACTGCGCAATATTCAGATGTAGAAATACTTTGGGTTTTTCAAAAATCATGCGACACAACTTAGGTTTTTAAATGGAAAACCTTTGGCTTATTTATATAATCCATCCTTCAATGCAAATACATCGGCCCTTTTAACATTACCCTCATGATGTCGGTGACGCCAATAAGAAAGGAGGGAAAAACTTTTTTTTTTAATTTTAAAATTTAAATTAAATTTTAATTAAAATTTAAACTAAACCTTTAAAATTAAATTTCTCCATCACCAGGGCACCTTTTTTGATGAAAAGAAAAGCCAACTTGGGTTTTAAGAAAAACCCATTTTAAATCTTCCATCCATGGTTTTAAATAAAACCTTTCCTTGCCTTCCTTGGTTTTCATAAAAATATTTTGCTAAGCTTCCCTTGAAGCTCCTTTTGGAACCAAATGCCATGCATCCCTTCTTGAAACTTTGATCAAAACCTTTGCTTCTCATGAAGCTCTTTGTGGAGCAAAATCATAGTGCTTACTTACATAGGTACTTTTGACATCAATGACAACTTTTAGCTTAGGGACACAAAATTTCCAACAATATATATCAGATTTTATGATCATGAAAGAAAATTAAAGCAAAATTTAAGGTCTATCGAAAATACCTGGTATTTTGAATATACACAAGGGGGGTTCAAATTAGACCTTTCCAGGGAGGTAGACTCTTGGACAAAAGTTATTGAAAGAAGGAAGAAGAATGCTTCGATGCATGGCTTGGGAAACTCAGAGTAGACCCCATTCCAAACTGGTACTTCGACTTTTTCAAAATGAGAATTATTAAAGTAAAATAACAAATTGAATTCCTTGTGAGGATAGTTGTAGTAGAAGATACTCTTGTACAAACAAGGAAAAAGGACCTAAAAATGGAGTATGATGTTTTTGAAAACTTGTTAAGTGTTAGTAGTAGGAACCTTATGGGAAATTTTCTACTCAAACTCAAGCATTTTGGAAACTCAAGGTAAAATTATAAGATTTCAAAAAATTTCATACAATAAAGAAGAATATTTTAAAAAGTTTCATAAAATAAAGAAGAAGAAACCAATTGACATAGTATGTTATTCTTAACTAATTTAAGTTTTTGAAATGAGAAAAAATAATTTGCAAAAGGGAAATTTGTCTCTTGTTGATAATGAAACATTTATTAACTTTGTTGATTTACCCACAAAGTGATAGGCTAGTTGGTAGTAATACCTTGGAGGGTCGGGATCCCATTGACTATATTTTTACCTAGTAGACTAGGGATTATAGAGGTTCCCTATGCAATTAAAAAAACAAAATAAATACTTTATTTTTTTTCAAATAATAAAGTTCAAACTAAACAAGTTTTGTTAACCATTTAGGTTAAAAAAAAAAGTCAAAAAGAAATTGAAGTTGATATTCTTCAAACTACAATGCATGGTAATTAATTTTAAATAAGCCAAAATTATTTATCAACAAGAATTAATGAAAATTGGAGCCAAACCTTATTAACACCCACATCACTATGGTCATCGTTAATGCTGACAACAATATTTGACATGATTTAATGGTCAAAATTACAAGAGATGCTCATGATCTCATCTAAAATTATTTAATTTATAAACATCACATGTTAACATACAATGACACCTAATGTCAATCAAATTTGATTTAGTATGAATCAATATTGATTCAAGTTATCAATCCTATGAACATTTATGAAGATCTTAATCACATATTTGATATCTTCTACATGTGCTCTAAATATGAAGCATTTCGATCTATTATTTAGCAAGGGTTATGAGGTACACATCCTTAAAATTGCGTCTCTCATTATTTCTAATAAATTACCTTCATTTACATTCTTGTGTGATATTTGATATCCTATTTTCTATTCATTTATAAAACCTCACACATTTCATTTAATTATTACCTCTAAGTCTATTATAAAAAAAAATTCATTATGCTGCTTCAGCTTATATTCACATTGTGACAATGCATTGTGTCACCAGGTCCAATTTCGATTGCAACTTCCACCTGTCTGCACCAAGTGAATGCTTGTAATGAAATCATTTGAGTTGCCTTCATGTTGTTAACTATATTAAAAAATATGAATATCTTGTACTACATTCTTCACAATTCTTATTCTTATTTCAAATATAACATCAAAACACATTTTTGAGTAGGGCATGTCTGGTGACAACCAACCTTCTACTTGGTATCCTCATATCTGTCTTTGCAATTACCTTCATAAATTATGCATACCAATATTTATAATTTAATATATTCAATATTTAATTTTTTTAATGGGTTATATGGGATTCAAACAGGTCTCACTTATATTAAGTCATAATGATATTATGATATCTTCGTAATTATGTATATATTGTTTGGAAAGATTTGAGTCTATGTTTCCTAAGCTAATGTTGTATGATATATTCAATATTTATTAATGAGTGAATGGATTAGACTTTTCAGATCAACCAAAGGTGCTTTCTCAAGTTTACATAATGTTATAGCATTATATGTTAACTTGGACAACATGAACCAATCTTGTTCTTAGCCATCTGTGATGCACCTTTAGCCACAGATCAACTTATTTGCAAGCGTGTGATAATTTTGAAATTTGGAGTAATAGTGGAGGCTTTGTTCCAATTATTTTAATACATTAAATCATTTGTCAAGATCCTATTAGAATTTTGTTAAATAAAAATTATGGTTGATGAGATTTCTAACTCTCTATTCTTAATCATCTCTTCATTCTTGTAATTAATTATGCATTTAGAAACTAAATAATCCTAGTTTATGTATCCAGTTCATCTCAATTACCTGCTAGAGTCTTAGTTTTCACAAATGGTTGTACTAAATAAATTGTACATGCACCTATCCAGATGATTAACTACATGTATGTTAGACTAATTGAGGTCTTTGTGCATGCCCAATTCAAAGGCAATTTGAAATATTTTTATATTTCATTAATGAAGAGTAAACATCATTAATTTTTATGGATAACTTCTATCATTTCCTTCCTAGTTTATCTATGTTTTTGTTAGAAATATTGAGGAACAATATTATATTCCAAAAAATAAATAGTTATGTAAGACATCACAAGTATGGAGTGATATTCAAAAAACTAATTGATTATTCCATGAGATTAGTTGCGCATAAATAGCAAAGCTGATCACTGTGAGCCGTTGGATTACAAAAACCCAATAGATCTAATATAATCATAACTAGGAGTTTACCAATATGAACAATAGTGATAACTCCAAATAGAATATCCTATTAGAACTTAAGATACACTCTAACACCCCCCTTAAGTGATACTAGGGGTAAGTGGAATAATAGCAAGATAAATAAAAGGTGTGGGACATTCAAGAATAGGATCCTCATTTGGTGTAGTATTCTAAAGGATTGGTTCTTGATCATATTTAGGCTCAAAGAAGGACGAAGGCTCAATGGAATCAATGTTGGTAGAAGAAGAAGGATGAGGATCTTGAGAAGGGTAATTTTCATCAAATTGAACATTTTTGTGAAAGAAAATTTCATGAGCTTTAGGGTCAAGGAGCCTATAGGCTTTCATATCCTCATAATAGACAACAAATATAAGTTTTTTGCTTTTTTAATCTAAGGATTTTCTCCTTTTATTTGGAATGTGGGCCCAAGTAGTGCTCCCAAAAACTCAAAAATATGAGGCATCAGGTTTGGATCCAGACCATGCCTCCTCTAGAGTCAAATTTTCAAGAGCCTTGTGAGGTGTGCAATTTTAAATGAAATTTGCACAATTGATTGCCACTGCCCATAAATTTTGTGAAATATGCCTTAAGTGGAGCATACAATTTGCCATATCTTTGAAGGATCTATTATTTCTTTCTCCACACAATTTTTTTGAGGATTATGTGATATTGAATGTTGATGAATGATTCCATGAGTAGAGAGGAAGTCTAAAAACTCATTACTGAACTACTCTCCTTCATTGTATGTACAAAGATTTTTGATGAGGCACGTTGCCTGATTTTCAACCAAGGACTTAAATATTTTAAAGTCAAAGAAGGCATTACTTTTGTACTTGAGAAAATATACCCAAGTATGTATTGAAAAATCATCAGTGAATGTCAAAGCATATTTAGCTCCATTGAAGGAGGGATGTGGGAAGCTCATAAAATCACTATGCACAAGTTCCAAAGGTGAGGATGCTCTTTGGGATTTACTTGAGGGAAAAGTATTTTGATGTTGTTTTCCAAGAGCACAACCATGAAAAATATTATCAACAAGAGTTATTTTGGGGAAGCCAAGTACCATATCATGAATACTTAACTCTTTTAAGTATTGATAGTTGAGATGACCAAATATTTCATGCCAAAGTTTACTCTCAATATCCACATGAGCAACAAAACAGAAAGCTTGAGTAGTGTCATAAAAACCTCCAAAGTGATATAATCGAGCATTATGATCAATTTCTCCTTTGGATATAAGGGATTGTGGTTCCTGCAAGTTTCTTATCTCCACTCCTGTGGGTGTGAACAAAATTGTTTTCCCTGTACTAGATTTACAAATTTGATAGATTGAACGAAGATTGGTAGATATATCTAGAACATAAAGTACATCATTTATGCATCCACCATATAAGAGAATGTCACCTTTGCCTTTGACAGGAATGAAGGAAGAATCCCCTACTTTAATACTGAATGTGGAACTTGAGGAAAGAGAAGCAAATGACCTTTTTGAGAAAGTCATATGATGAGTAGCCCTTGAATATAGAACCCGATATTTTGAATAAGACTTGTTAGATTTACCTTTAACATTTAGGGATTTGCATATTTATTTTTTGATATCAATTTTATGATCCTTCATTGTTGCTTCTAATTCTTGTAACCTTTTCCAACATTTCTTGATTGAATGACCATATTTTTTGCAATGGGTACAGGTTACAAGTGCTTTTTACCTATTTTTGAATTTATCTTGTTTTGAGTTGGAAGCTACCAAGGCTTTGGATGAAGAGGGAGAGGTTTCATATTTGGAAAGTTTCATTTCTTCTCTAGTGACCCTTTCACAAAATTCTTCTAATGTGGCCATTTTTAAATGTGTGCCAACGGTATCCATAGTTGAGAGTAAAGTTGTTGCAAATATTTGAAAAGCCCCCCTTAACTTTGCCAAAATAAGATAGATGCACTCATCATATGTTTTTACTTTTGTCACTTCCTTTTAATTGAGTGAGAATTTCTTTAAATTTTGTAAGAAAATCCACAATTGTGATGTAATCTTCAGGTGATAATTCTGTTAATTCTGCTTCAAGCTACATAGATCTAATTTGGTCCACTTTGCCAAATTATTTTTTAAAATTATCCCAACTTTCAAATGGATTTTCACACTCATAAATATGAAACCATAAAATCTCGTTTACATTCATTCTTATCATTCCCATTGTCTCATATAATTTTCCCTTATGAACAAATTTTTCATATTCCTTTTCAAATTTTGGTTGTTTCTCTTCTAGCAGATGGGAGAGACCTTTATGTGCAATTAGATTTAACATTATTGGTTTCTAGGTATGATAATTATGGGGAGTGAGTCGGTCAATCATATTTGGTGTTAAATAATTCATCTTGCAAAATAAGTAAAGATCAAATGTAGCAAACAAGTTAAATAAGGCAATAGAAGGAACTCCTAAAATAGGTGCAACAAACAAGTGGAATAGGGTAGTAGAAAAGAACTCCTAAAATAGGTGCAAAAGATGCAGCAAGACCCCCCCTAAATTAATGCAGCAAATTGGTGCAGAAAATCTGCACCAAGACACCCCACCCCAAGAAAATATTTTATTATATATTTTGTTTTACAATGTATCTCTTTAAGAGGAGCCTAGATGGAACAAGATTTAGATATGAGTTTTTTTACAATGTGGAGGCCTAATCACTACTTAAAGAATAATGGAGATACATAAATACAATAATATCATCAAAAATTATCTGAAAGATCTATTTGATTACACTTTGTTGATCTTTGACATATTTGATTCACTTAAAGCTTTTTCTACAGGTCACTGACTGTCCTAGTTTTTTTTTATATTTTTGGCAATAAAGAAGCTCTTGTAAGTATCTCTGCTAATGCTTATTAGTCTTTCCAACATACAAATTTCTTCCTAACACTAGGGATTTTGCAGATCAAGGTTTCAACAAAGTCAAGTATAAAAGATTTGATAGAATTTAATAAATAAAATATTGCGTTGCCACTTACATAAGTGAAAAAATATGAGGAAAACAAAGAACAATTGGATTCAAAATAAACATATGAGTGATAAAATTTTAGTTCTTAATGATTGCACTAGCCCCATTTTACCTGAGGATAATTTTATTTACTAGAAGTAAAGCTTAAAAGGAAGCTTTGTAGTTTGGTACATTTATTTTGAAAATGCAAGATAGACTGTAGAATGGCCATCATATGGTAGGCCATAGCCAACATGATGTTAAAATAATTGAGCTTTATCTACTAAGAAGTGGATTATTCTTCTACTTCCATTGTATTCTGGAGTAAACCCCTGGGAATCGAACCATTGAATCAAAGCAAAAATGCAACATTTTGAATGTCAAAAATAAAATTTTATTTTATGTAATCTTGATGAACTACAGGGAATCTATAATCCTTCATTTAAAATGGTTTAAGAAGATAGATAAGTGGATACAACTCTCATGGTATGAGAGGTTCAAATTTTTTAAATTGATAAAATAAAAAATTTATATATATATTGATTTTTTAATGTATAAAATAATCATGATTCAATCCAAGATCAACCTATGTTAACATAATTGTGTTTCTAAGACTGGATTGACCATACACAAAAACAAATAGGATAAAAATCTATTTTCAAGCTCCAAATTCCAATGTTCAAATAAGATCCTTTTATAGAAAGCTTATATGTTTATGGATCCACAAAATTCCAAATATATTTTAGTTATTGCATCATAGATAGAATAAAAAGAACTAGAGAGAACCACACAATAATTACTATATTATAGAAAGAATCAACAATATCTAGAGAAAAAAATACAACCAAAGAACTACATACGGTTGACTAAACTTGTACAAAAAAAGAGCCTTTTGATCAAGTCATTCAACGAAAAATTGTAGAGTACTTTTGTAGAGAAACACATGTATATGTTATCACTGCACTACATTCCAGTATCCTTTTGCATATTTATTTATGTGGATCATACTTGAGGAAATGGATTTGAACACTTAATATGGTAGAATTCACACGTTAGTCATTGAGTTTAAAATGATGCATTAGTTTTATTTTTCACTATACTAGATATTGCCCCAATTGGTGCAAAAGTCCCCTAAAAGAGATTGTGGGATAGCAAATTTGTAATTCACTCTGTACAGGGATAAGATACAAATAATATAAAATAGAAATAAATGGTAACTCAAAGGAAATCATAAAACATATATGTATTATCTTATTGTAATACATTTGATAATCCATTCTTGTACATTCACAACAACAATCATACAATGCTTCAAACATGTAAGAACATGACAGTAGCATTATCACACACAACATTATCATGCTTCTCCTCTCTTGAGAATATAAAGAGTAAATATAGATAAAGGGGTCATCAGGGGGACAATTTACAACCACTCAACCACCAACTACTAGATACCCACATTATTATAACCACCCAATAGTTGCAAATATACATGTGACAACCTATGATATATGACAAACTCATATGTGTGTTAAAATGCTTAGATATAGAACCATGCTCATGACAACTCACTACTGTTATGGTGCTTGAGTTGGTGCCATATTAGTTTTATTGGCTACATTTTGCCCTCCCTCCATAAATTAGTTGGCATCACCATTGACCTTCATTGGTACCTATGGGTGGGGAATTAAAAAATCAAGAGCTGATATCCCTTTGCAAAATAGTTGGCTAGTGTGGCTTGGAAGTGTTGAATCTCTTACGATATTGTAATTCCATTGCATCATACTACCATTATTGGAATGCATATATCATTATTTATATAGTTTATCCAAGTCTCAATGAAGTGTCACCATTTGCTAATACTCAACATCCAATTTTCCCCTTGTCAAAACTAGTTGAGATTAAACAAAAGCGATACATTGATCCCCTTGTGATCAACACGCGAGAGATGCAATATGTCAATTCTTATCCATCAACTAATCTTGATGAAGACTATGAATATATTGTAATTGTTCTCACCTCAAATCCCTTGACTCTTCCTTGCAAGAGTTGCAACCCCTCTTCAGGATGCTAAGCTCTCAATATCTCAAAGTAGAACAGTCCTCACAACTATTTGGAAATCTCACACACTAATGGATTATTAGTTGTAAACCATTAAATAATGTATGTGATATAGTTGAGTTATTAGAAAAACAAATCAAGTTGATATAAATGGCTCACCTATGCACTATAGATACTCTTTTTCTTGGGCATATACCAAATAAGTTGTTTATGGATGCCAATACAACATTGGTGTATCGAGTGGTAATTCTTATCCTTGCAAAAGGATATGAGGTTTGTCTCTCCTATGCACATTTGGTATTGAAACTCTTTAAGTGCTCTTGTTTGATGTCATGTTATCACCACTTAATTATATCACTTGTCAAGCATATGGCCTATAGTCACCACTCAACAAAAATTATCTTCAATAAGTCATTATGTGTGCTTCTAATCAAATATATTAATTGGTTGAAAACATAGCTATATGCACATTCCCCACCACTCCAGACATGTCTAGATTACCTAGTACTAGTAAATCCCTAGTCTACACATAAGGAGGATTTTTGACCTGTGAGTCATCTTTGTCTTTGTTGTTAGAGCACCATCTTTCTCTCCTACTTTTTCAAGAGCACCAACCTTTTGATTTTGCACATAACATTATAATGATATTGTTTAGCCTCTTGTCAAGGTTATTATATTGTTAAATATCCTATTGGCTTACCATACCTATGTATTAAAAGTAGGGAATGCCATGAAATAAGTAATACCTAAATTTTATTTTTCTAATGTGTTGCATAGATAACTTTAACCATTTTTTGACATAGGATTCGTCAATTGCTATAGTCAAATTCTCTCTAAGACTGATGGATGACACCCAGGTGCTATAGGTGAGTTAGAGAGGGTAGTGTAATACTCCAAGGGAGGTCACTAGTTTGAATCTCCACCCTACCAAATGCACATCAGATACCTAAAATTCAGTTGATAATGGTGGTGCAGTCAGGTCCAGGTGTGATTCTTGGGTGATTTTGATGGTGTAGAACCCCCTGGTTGTGGTTTCTTGGGCCAAGGTGGCATTGTCGGAGGTTTTTCGCTAAATTAAAAAAAAATATTGATGGATGTCGTATAAAATCTAGTTCCAATATGGTGCCACCTCATGCCCAATGGAGTGCATACGAAGCAAAGTACACAAATAATATTTTGATTGTATATATAGTTTTCTAAATTTGAGTCATTTTGTAGTTTGTATTCAAAGTGTTTGACGAAATGTGTATATATGTAATTAGGATGTACATGTAATTTAATGTCAGGTAATTAATTGTATATGTAATTCAAGGTGTCATGTAATTGTTTCAAGGTAGTTAGTTGAAGGTTAGGTATGAGGAAGTTGTGGGATTGAAACTACCTCCCCTTTTCTAGGTAAATGTATAGAAGGAACTCAAAAGAGGAGTTGCATGACAATGATGATGAGATGTATGACGGTAGTAGAGTTGCATGTCAATGATTATGAGTTTCATGATGGCAAATAATTAAATGATGATGGTGAAGGATCACACAATGACAAGTTACACAACATTGAGGAATTGCGTGAAGGTAAAGTTGGCGATGAATACATTGCTACAGTGCTAATGGAACTTGTTAGTGAGGAGATATGTACATTGTAAGTGGATGTGTGTGGAACCCTTGATAGGAGGGTAGTTTGGACAAAGAAGTAGAAAGGTGGCAAAATATTTTCTAATGATGGAGGACAATGCACAAGTGGAGGTGTAGTGTGCAAACAAGGATCAGGGCATATGCAGGATGAGATAAAATAAATGGTAATTCCAATGCAAGGGTGGGTTAAAGTGCCTAGAGGTGTAGAGAATGAGATTCAAGACAAAGGAAACTATGGGAGAGTATGCTCAAAAGACCAGAGTCAACACTCATATATTTGTGAAGGAGATCATGAAGCATAAGTACATATGAGTGGCTAACAATAGTTTGAGGAAGACCAATCATCAATAAAAGGTTATTTGAGTAGAGAAGAAACTAATAAACAACCAACACCAAAGTTAAACATGGTAACAAAAATTGTGGCAAGTTGTAGTGCCCAAATTTCATAATAGACAGGAGGGAGGATCCCAAATGCCACATTGATATGTGTGAAATGATATGGATGGTGAATGGAGATGAGGATGCATTGTTGCAACTATTCCCAACAACAATGCACAACGTAGCAATTGATTGACACTTTGTTTCCATACTAAACCCATTATGATTTTTTTTTTATAATGGGTTTCACCTTATTGTTTGTTTTTTATTATACATTGTTTCATGATTTTTGTTTATGTTTTAATAAAACTGAGGTCATTTTGAAATTTTACAAAGGACTAAATTTGTATGCACAGAGGTGAAAAATGTTAAAAATTACCCCACATATCCATCTTAAGCTTGAGTCACCTATCTTATGCTCTTATGGGCCCCAAAAATATTATCTTAATTTCTTTGTCTTCCTCCCATGTGGAGATAAAACAAATTAAAACTTCAAAGTGACTAGACACCTATTTAATCCTTGCCCTTGCCTTATAAATGCATAGGAAGTTGTAATAAATTTAAAATATCCATTATGATAGTGTAATGATGCATCATTTATCCGCCATAATTACTCTTAGTAACTACTGTGCTTTACATTTAATGGCCACATGATAACAAGATTTTGTGCAGATATTATGCGTGATTTCTTAACCCAATTAACTTGTCTTTTAATTAATTAAAGTTACTTCGAACTATGCATTTTAAACTTGACATAACCATGCTTTAATTATCATACCTTAAAGGATTTATATGTTTGCTTGAATGCTTAGATATAGAACCATGTTCATGACAACTCACTACTATGATGGTGCTTGAGTTGGTACCATCTTAGTTTTATTTCCTAAATTTTGCCCTCCCCCCACAAATTGGTTGACATCACCATTGAACTTCATTGGTACCTATGGATGGGGAATTTAAAAATCAAGAGATGATATCCCTTTGCAAAATAGTTGGCTAGTGTGGCTTGGAAGTGTTGAATCTCTTACCATACTGTAATTCCATTGCATCATACTACCATCATTGACATTCATATATCATTATCTATATAATTTATCCAAGTCTCAATGAAGTGTCACCAAGTCTAATCACAACTAGGAGTTTACCAATCTCAACAATAGTGATAACTCCAAATAGAATATCCTAGTAGAACTTAAGAGATACTCTAACACCCCTCTTAATTGATACTAGGGGTAAGAGGAATAATAGCAAGATAAATAAAATGTGTGGGATATTCAAGAATAGGATCGTCATTTGGTGTAGTATTATCAAGGATTGGTTCTTCATAATATTGAGGCTCAAAGAAGGACGAAGGCTCAATGGAATCAATATTTGGTAGAAGAAGAAGTTTGAAGATCTTGAGAAGGGTAATTTTCATCATTGAACAATTTTGTAAAAGAAAATTTCATGAGTTTTTGGGTCAAGGAGCCTATAAGCTTTCATATCCTCATAGTAGCCAACAGATATAAGTTTTTTGCTTTTTTTATCTAAGTCTTTTCTCTTTTTCTTTGGAATGTGGGCCCAAGCAGTGCTCCCAAAAACTCAAAAAAATGAGACATCAGGTTTGGAGCCAGACCATACCTCCTCTAGAGTCAAATGTTCAAGAGCCTTGTAAGGTGTGTGATTTTGAATGAAATTTTCACAATTGATTACCTCTGCCTAGAAATTTGGTGAAAGACCGCTTGAGTGGAGCATACAATTTGCCATATCTTTGAAGGATCTATTCTTTATTTTTACCACATCATTTTTTTTAGGATTATATGTTACTGAATGTTTATGAATGTTTCCATGAGTAGAGAGGAAGTCTAAAAACTCATTATTGAAGTACTATCCTCCATTGTCTACACACAAAATTTTTATGAGACACTGCCTGATTTTAAACCAAGGACTTAAAGATTTTAAAGTGAAAGAAGACATCACTTTTGTACTTGAGAAAATATACCCAAGTATGTCTTGAAAAATCATCAATGAATGTCAAAGCATATTTAGCTTCATTGAAGGAGGGATGTGGGAAGCTCATAAAATCACTATGCACAAGTTCCAAAGGTGAGGATGCTCTTTGGGATTTACTTGAGGGAAAAGTATATTGATGATATTTTCCAAGAGCACAACCATGAAAAATATTATTAATGGGAGTTATTTTGGGTAAGCCAAGTACAATATCATGATTACTTAAGTCCTTTAAGTATTGATAGTTGAGATTATCAAATATTTCATGCCAGAGTTTGCTCTCAAGATCGGCATGAGCAACAAAACAGGAAGCTTGAGTAGTGTCATACAAACCTCCAAAGTGATATAATAAGGCATTATCATCAATTTCTCCTTTGGCTATAAGGAATTGTGGTTCCTGCAAGTTTCTTATCTCCACTCCTGTGGCTGTGAACAAAATTGTTTTCCCTATTCCAGATTTATAAATTTGATAGATTGAAATAATATTGGTAGATATATCTGGAACATAAATTACATCATTGATGCATCTACCATATAAGATAATGTCACCTTTTACTTTGAAATGAAAAAAGGAAGAATCTCCTACTTTAATACTGAATGTGGAACTTGAGGAAAGAGATGAAAATGACCTTTTTGAGGAAGTCATATGATAAGTAGCCCTTGAATCTAGAACTCAATATTTTGAATAAGACTTGCTAGATTTACCTTTAACATTTAGGGCTTTGCCTATTTGTTTTTTGATACCAATTTTATGATCCTTCATTGCTGCTTCTAATTCTTGTAATATTTTCCAACCTTTCTTGACTGAATGATCATATTTTTTGCAATGGGTACAGGTTATAGGTGCGTTTTCCCTATTTTTGAATTTATATTGTTTTGAATTGGAAGCTACCAAGGATTTGGATGAAGAGGGGGAGATTTCATATGTAGAGAGTTTCATTTTTTCTCTAGTGAGCCTATCACAAAATTCTTCTAATGTGGGAATTTTGAAATTTGTGCCAAGGGCATCCATAGTTGAGAGAAAATTTGTTGCAAATGTTTGAAAATCCCCCCTTAAATTTTCCAAAATAATATGGATGCACTCATCATCTATTTTAGTTTTGCCACTTCCTTTTAATTGAGTGAGAAGTTCTTTTAATTTTGTGAGGAAATCCATAATTGTGATATAATCTTCAGGTGATAATGCTGGTAATTCTGGTTCAAGCTACATAGATCTAATTTGGTCCACTTTGCCAAATAATTTTTTAATTTATCCCAACATTCAAATGGAGTTTTACGCTTACATTTGTGAAACCATAAACTCTCACTTACATTCATGCTTATCATTCCCATTGTCTCATATAATTTTACCTTATGAACAAATTTTTCATATTCCTTTTCAAATTTTGGTTTTTTCTCTTCCAGAAGATGGATGAGACATTTACGTGCAATTAGATTTAACATCCTTGGTTTCCAGATATGATAATTACGGGAAGTTATTGGGTCAATCATATTTGGTGTTAAAGAATTCATCTTGCAAAATAAGTAAAGATAAAATGTAGCAAACAAGCGAAATTAGGTAGTAGAAGGAACTCCTAAAATAGGTGCAACAAACAGGTGGAATAGGGCAGCAAAAAAGAACTCCTAAAACAGGTGCAAAAAATGCAGCAAGATTCCCCCTGAATTAATGTAGCAAATTGGTACATACAATTTGCATCGATACACCCCACCCCCAAAAAATATTTTATTATATATTTTATTTTACAATGTATATCTTGAAGAGGCGCCTAGATGGAACAAGCTTTAGATATGAGTTTGTTTACAATGTGGAGGAATTATCACTACTTACAGAAGAATGGATATACATAAATACAATAATATCATCAAAAATTATCTGAAAGAGCTATCTGATTACACTTTGTTGATCTTTGATATATTTTATTTACTTAAATATTTTTTTGTAGGTCACTGACTGTCCTAGTTTTTTTTTTATCGTGTTGGCAAGAAATAAGCTCATGTATCTTTGCTAATGCTTATGTTATTAGTCTTTCCAACAAACTGATTTCTTCCTAACACTAGAGATTTTGCAGATAAAGGTTTCAAAAAAGTCAAGTATGAAATATTTGATAGAATTTATTAGATAAAATATTGGTTTACCACTTACATAAGTGAAAAAACATGAGGAACACAAAGAAAAATTGGATTCAGAACAAAAATATGAATTATAAAAGTTTAGTTCTCAATGATTGTACTGGCCTCATTTTACCTGGGGAACATTTTATTTACTAGAAGTAAAGCTTAAAATGAAGCTTTGCAATTTGGTACATTTATTTTGAAAATATAATACAAATTGTAGAAGGGTCATTATATGGTAGGCCATAGCCAACATGATGTTAAAATAATAGATCTTTATCTACTAAGAAGTGAATTATCCTTCTACTACCATTGTATTCTGGAGTAAACCCGTGGGAATAAAACCATTGAATCAAAGCAAACATGCAACATTTTGAATGTCAAAAACGAAATTTTATTTTATGTGATCTTGATGAACTATAGGAAATATCTAATCCTTCATTTAAAATGGTTGAAGAAGATAGATATGTGGATACAACTTGCATGGTGTGAGAGGTTCAAATTTATTAAATTGATAAAATAAAAAAGTTATATATTATATTTATTTTTTTAATGTATAAAATAATCATGATTCAATCCAAGATCAACCTATGTTAACATCATTGTGTTTCTAGGACTGGATTGACCATACACAAAAAAAAATAGGATAAAAATCTATTTTCAAGCTCCAAATCTCAATGTTCAAATAAGATATTTTATAGAATGCTTATATGTTTATGGATTCAAAAAATTCCAAAAATATTGTAGTTATTGCATCATAGAAAGAATCAACAAGAACTAGAGAGAACCACACAATAGTTAGTATATTATAGAAAGAATCAATAAGATCTAGAGATAACCATACAACTAAAGAGCTACATATGGTTGACTAAACTTATACAAAAAAAAGAGCCTTTTGATCAAGTCATTCAATGACAAATTGTAGAGTATTATTTGTAGAGAAACACATGTATATGTTATCATTGCACTACATTCTATTATCCTTTTGCAGATTTTTTGATGTGGATCATACTTGAGGGAATGGATTTGAACACTTAATATGGTAGAATTTGCATGTTAGTCATTGAGTTTAATATGATGCATTAGTTTTATTTTTCACTATACTATATATTGTCCCAATTGGTGCAAAAGTGCCCTAATAGAGGCTGTATAATAGCAAAATTGTACTTCACTATGTATAGGGATAAGATACAAATAATATAAAACAAAAATGAATGGTAAATTAAAAGAACTTATAACACATATATGGATTATCTTACTATAATACATTTCATAATACATTCTTGTACATGCACAAAAACAATCATACAATGCTTCAAACATGTAATAACATGACAATAGCATTATCACACACAACATACTCATGCTTCTCCCATCTTGAGACTATGAAGAGTGAATATAGATAAAGGGGTCATAAGGCGGACAATTTGCAACCACTCTGTTAGACTTACAATGGCACTAAGAGGTGGGGGGTGAATCAGTGTAGCTCTTTAATCATGAATTATCAGCTCTTAAAACTACAGCAGTTAAAACTTATAAACAACTACAGCAAGTACAGCAAGAGAGCATCACACAACATAAGATTTAACGAGGTTCACCAAAGTGGCTACTCCTCAAAAATGACTACTTGGACTACCATCCAAATCTAGCCTTTGCAAAGCAACAACTTTTACAAACAGTTTACCAGCACCCACTGGAAGGAGCACCAACCCTTGATTTATCTGTACCAACAGAAAGGAGCACCAACCCCTGATTTGCCAGCACCAACTAGAAGGAGCACCAACCCCTTATGCCAAGCACCAACTTGGACTTCAATTCTCAAACTAGAAGAATGATAGTAATATACCTTTGCTTTTACAAGACCCTGACAGGTCTGCTTCACTTTTTCATCCTCTGTGCACTCTGCTCTTTCTGCGCTATCACTTCGCATAATCTGCTGCTTAACTATTGAAAGATTGTCTTCTCCCCGTTGCGCACTCTGCTTCCTTTGTGATCTTTGCACTTAGAATGATTCGACAACTTGCACACTACACACTATGACCAAAATTCGCACTCTGCTTCCTTTACGATCTTCGCACTTAGAATGATTCAACGATTTGCACACTATACTCTACGACCAAACTTTGCACTCTGCGCACTCTCTCCGAATTTCTCACACTTCAACCTCAACAACTCTTCAAACAACCTTCCTTTTATAATAGAATTTTCAAGATCAAAAACTCTAATCTTAGTCGGCTATAACCCTAATCATAGTCGACTACAAACCCTAATCTTCGTCGACTAACATCGGTCTTCGTCGGGTTCAACTGCCCCTGTAACTCTTCTGTTGCTGTTGCCACGAAAACACATGTCGCGATATCGCGACACTTTCGCCTCCGTACGCTTTCTCTTAGCTTTGGCTTGCGAGAACATATATTGCAACACTTTTGCCTTCTTACTTTCTCTCTCCTCTTTTAGTCGCGAAAATGCGACATGTCACGATATCGCGACACTTTTTCTCCTTAGCGCTTTATCTTGCCTTTGGGTCATGAAAACGTGACATGTCACGATATCGCGACACTTTTTCTCCTTAGTGCTTTTACTTGTCGCGACACTTTTTCTCCTTAGCGCTTTATCTTGCCTTTGGGTCATGAAAACGTGACATGTCACGATATCGCGACACTTTTTCTCCTTAGCGCTTTTACTTGCCTTTGGGTCGCAAAAATGCGACATGTCACGATATTGCGACACTTTTTCTCCTTAGCGCTTTTTCTTGCTTTCAGGTCGTGAAAACCCGACATGTCACGATATCGTGACACTTTTTCTCCTTAGCGCTTTTTCTTGCTTTCGGGTCGCAAAAACCCGACATGTCGCGATATCGTGACACTTTTTCTCCTTAGCACTTTTTCTTGCTTTTGGGTCGCGAAAACTTGACATGTCACGATATCGTGACACATTTTCTCCTTTGCGCTTTTTCTTGCTTTCGGTTCACGAAATCCCGACATGTCGCGATATCACGACACTTTTTCTCTCAGACGCTCTCTCCTGCAACATGTCGTGAAATCATGACACTTTTTTCTTTCGGACTCTCTTTCCTGCAACATGTCATGAAATCGCGAAACTTTTTCGTCCGTACAACCTTCTTTGCAATATGTCGCGAAATCGTGACACTTTTTCGTCCGTACAACCTTCCTTGCAATATGTCGTGAAATCGTGACACTTTTTCATCCGTACAACCTTCCTTGCAATATGTCATGAAATCGTGACACTTTTTTGTCCGTACAACCTTCCTTGCAATATGTCGCGAAATCGCAACACTTTTTCGTTCGTACAACCTTCCTTGCAATATGTCACGAAATCGTGACACTTTTTCGTCCGTACAATCTCTCTTGCAATATGTCACGAAATCGTGACACTTTTTCTTTCCTCTTCTCTCTCCTCCAACATGTCGCGAAATCATGACAGTTTTTCTTTCTTTTTTACTCTCTTCCAACATGTCGCGAAATCGCGACAGTTTTCCTTTCTTCTTCTCTCTCTTCCAACATGTCGTGAAATCGCGACGGTTTTTCTTGCCTACTGTATATGTCACGATATCACGACACTTTTCTTACTTGTATTTTTCTTTGATCTTTTGCAAGTGGTCTACTTCGGTCTTCTTGGAGAATCATTGTACATACTCTGAGTAACCTTTGAACTCCTGTCTTCTCGCATCTGACTAGCTTTTGAACTTCCCGTCCATCGCATCAACAGATCTATCTGACTGTGTTGACAATAATGACAATACTGTCGCTGCACCTTGCTCAACAATCTCCCCCTTTGGAATTGTTGGCAACACGTGCAATTTTCTATAACTCTTCTCCCCCTTTGTCAATAATACCAAAGGGCTACTGCAGACTCCCCCTGAGTCCATGCACAACATTCTCAAGCACAATTTGTTACACTTAGCACAAATTATGAACATGAGCAAAAAAATAATCAAATACTTAAATGCTCCCCCTGAGAATGTGATCCCTATAGCTAGTCAATTCTTGGGAAGTGTGACCACTCCCAATTTGTTTCGAAGGTACTCAAACACTTCCTTGGGAAATGGTTTTGTGAAGATATCTGCTACTTGTTCTGTGGTTGGAACAAATTCCAATTTAACCTCACCTTCTGCAACTTTATCCTTCAAAAAGTGATACCTGATGGCAATGTGCTTTGTGCGTGAATGCATAATCGGATTCTTGGAGATGTTAATGGCACTGGTGTTATCACACTTAACTGATATTGGCTCACTGAAGCTAATGCCAAGATCTTTTAAGGTTTGTTTCATCCATAATACCTGTGTACAACATGTTGTCGTTGTAATGTATTCTGCCTCTATTGTCGATAAAGAAACTGACTCTTGTTTCTTACTGTGCCATGCAACTAATCTATCTCCAAGATAGAATGCACCTCCACTGGTGCTCTTTCTGTCATCTACACATCCTGCCTAATTGGCATCTGAATACAAAATAAGGGTGAAGTCTTTACCTTTCGGATACCATAATCCATATTCCATAGTACCCTTGAGATATCGAAGAATCCTTTTCATCGCTGTTACATGAGTCTCCTTAGGATTAGCTTGAAATCGTGCTACCATGCATACTGCCTATAAAATATATGGTCTGGTAGCTGGTCAGGTACAGTAAACTTCCAATCATGGATCTGTACATGGTTTGATCAACAGTGGAGATTTGTCATCCTTGCTCAACTTACAACTCTGTCATCATGGGAGTGCTAACCGGCTTATGATCCTCCATTGTGAACCTTTTTAGCATCTCTTTTACATATTTAACTTGAGAAATAAATATGCCCTTCTTACTTTGATTAACTTGCAATCCGAGGAAATATGACAGTTCTCCAATCATTGACATTTCAAATTCTTTCTACATCTTATCTGCTAAGTCCTTGCACGACTCATCTTTGCTGCTGCCAAATATGATATCATCTACATAGACAACAAGAACAATAAGATGCCCATTTTTTGTTTTGACATACAGATTACTATCCACCATACCTTTCTTGAACCTTTGTTGAGTGAGATAGTTGTCTAGCCTTGCATACCATGCTCGGGGTGCCTATTTTAAGCCATATAAATCTTTCTTCAACTTGCAAACAAGGTTGGTATCATCACCAAGTTGGAAACCATCTGGTTGCTTGATGTAAACTTCTTCTTCAAGTTTCGCATTCAAAAACGTTGATTTCACATCCATTTGATAAACTTTGAAATTCTTGTAGACTGCTAAAGCCAAAAACATTCTAATTGCCTCTAGTCTCGCTACTGGTGCAAAAGTTTCCTCAAAATCAATGCCTTCAACTTGTGCATAACCCTTGCAAACTAATCTTGCTTTATTTCTGACTACCTGTCCGTCTTCATTCAGCTTGTTTCAAAAAATCCATTTAGTTCCGATGATATTTTTATTTGCAGGTCTAGGTACTAGTTCCCAAGTGTTGTTTTTCTCTATCTGATCTAATTATTCATTTATTGCCTTCATCTAGATTTCATCTTTGCTTGCATCATCAATATTTTTAGGCTCAATGCTGGATAGTAGAGAGTAGTTACTTACTGCTCTTCTTCTTGTCTAAACTCCAACTTTGGGATCTCCGATGATTTGCTCTCTAGGATGATTTCTCTGCCAGCTACCTATTTTGAATTTCTTATTTTCTTCCATTTTCGCATCATCATCTGAGTCAATTTTCTGTATCTTTTCAATTTCATTTTCCTCATCTCCTTCAATAACCTCTTCATAGATTGGGTAGTTTGTTTCATAACTAATTACTCGTTCTTTACCTTCATCAAACTTAACATCAGCACTATCCACAATTTTCTTTAGCCTTTTGTTGTAGCATTTGTAAGCTTTGCTTCTAGGCGAATAACCAACAAAAATACCTTCATCTTCTCTATCTTCAAACTTACCAAGATTATCTTTAGTTCTTTTGATATAGCACTTGCTGCCAAACACTTTGAGGTATTTTGTTGTTGCCCTTTTACCGAACCACAGTTCATAAGGAGTTTTGCTTTCATGTGTTCTTAGCATGTACCTATTTTGGATATACACCGTAGTATGGACTGCTTCTTTCCAAAATCTGTCTACTACTCTACTTTTAGCCAACATAGATCATGCCATTTCCTGCACAGTCTTGTTCTTTCTTTCTACCACTCCATTTTGCTGAGGTGTCCTGGCTACTGAGAACTGTCTCCTGATACCGTATTTTTCACAGTATTCTGCAAACTCCTCTGAAATGAATTCTCCTCATCTGTCTGATCTTAAACATTTGATCCTCTTTCCTATTTCATTCTCAACCTGGTTTTTGAAAATCTTGAACATATCAAAAGCTTTTGATTTATGCTTCAAGAAGAATATCCATGTCATTTTGGAATAGTCATCAATGCACAACATAAAGTATTTGTCACCATTTATGCTTTGTGTTCTCATGGGTCCACATAAATCGGTGTGTATTAGTTCCAAAGGTTTGCTTATGTAGTATTCTTTTGTTTTGAATGTGACTCTAGTTTGTTTCCCCTTTTGGCAAGATGCACAAATGTTGTTTGCCATTTTGCTTATGGTGGGAATATATCTCACTGCCCTTTTCGAGGTGATTTTTACTAGATTATCAAAACTGATATGACCAAGTCTCTTGTGCCACAGCAAATTTTATTCTTCCTGTCCAATAAAGCAAGCTCCTTTTGAAGTCTCTGAGAGCGTGTACAGGTTACCAGAAGTTCTTGACCCTGTTGCTATCAATTTTCCACTATTTTTTTTTTTTTGACTTCACAACCCTGCTTCATAAAGACTACTTCATGACCTTTATCACAAATCTGACTTACACTCAATAAATTATGTTTCAACCCATCCACAAATAAGACTTCTTCTGATTTAATCCTTCCATCACTAATTTTGACTGAGCCTTTGTCGACTATCTTGGCTCCATCATTATTTCCAAATTTTACTGATCCTCCTTCATATTTTTGTAACTTTTCAAATTTATGTTTGTCACCTGTCATATGACTGGAGCATCCACTATCTAGTATCCATGGTACATATTTATTCCGTGCTTTGAATGCAGTTTGAACGATTAAGGATTCCTTTTCTCCCTTCAGCCGCTCTTTTCCTTTCCCCCCTTTTTTGATAGTAGTTTTGGGCTCTTGTTTTGCCTTTCCCTTATCGTAGTTTGAGCATATTTTTTGAAAAGCTTACTATTTTGACTCATCCTGTATGGTTGAAATTTTATCCCCTAAAACTGATTTGAAGTAAATGTATTTCTACAATTTCTTGCAATGTGCCCAAAATTATGACAGTTATAACATTCTACCGTATAATTCATCAGAGGAGAAAAAACATTTCTACTGGTGAAATTCCTTGGTCTTACATTGTATTTGCAGTCTGAGATTTTATGCCCATAGCCATTGCATTTAAAACAAAAACCAGAGAAAGGATAATTGAACCTGGGTGATGGTCTTTGCCATGTTGCCGTAGGAGCCATAGGTCTTCTTCTTCTTTGATGTGTGATATTGGTGAATCCATCATTGTCAGTTTTCCTTTCGTGCCTGACATTAATGCTTTCTTTTGCATGAGACATTTTTCCTTGATCAACCAGTCTCTTAGCTTCATTCTTTGTGGATTCTGTATTTCTGGCCTTTGATCCACTTGATGATTCTCCTTAGATGAAACCCAGACCAAATTTGATGCCTGCAGGTCTTTGGCCATTTATGATCTTATCCAGCTTCATAGAACTTTCTTCACGTTTGTGATAACAGCTGATTTTCTTATTCATCTCTTCTAGCTGCATCCTTAAACCAATAATCTCTTCTTCTAACTTACTGCAAAGATCTATTTTCATAGTTAAATGCACTTCGAGATCTTCGAAGATTTTCTTAGATTCTTCTATCTATACTTTTAAGCTGGTTATGATTCCATTTGTATCCTCAAGCTTTCTTGATAGTTTCTTATTATTTTTCTTTTCTATCTCCCACTCTTCAAGTGCAGATATCAACTCACCTTCTAAGTCTACTTCAGCCTTGAGATGTTCACCACAAACTTTAGAGGTCCCTCCTTCTTCTTTTTCTGAATTAACTTCTTCAAATGCCATAAAAAGAGCTTCATCTCTTTCTTCTTCAGACTCTTCATCGGAGCTGTTTTCTGATGAACTAACATTTTTGGAGATGAAACTTTTATTTTTGAAGTTGCCTTTTCTGAAATTTGTTTTCATCTTCCAGTCACTTCTTTCTTGGTGGGATCCTTCATCATTTTTGTTCTTCTCTTTCAGTGGACATTTAGTCGCAAAATGCCCAATGCCTCCACAGTTGAAACATTTAAATGGAAGCTTCCCTCTATATTTTCCTTTCCCCTTTTTTAGTTTTCTAACAAATTTTGCTTCCATTTCATCTGATGTCTCTTCTTCCTTAGACTCGTGTTTTGTGTTTTTATTTTTAAGGGCTTTGAAAGCTGCTTCTTTGTCAGAGGGTTTAGATCTTCCTATCCTCATATCATATGCAGTTAAAGAACCATACATTTCATCTATACTGAAATAATTTAGATTTTTAGCTTCTTCTATCGTTGAGACTTTGGAATCAAACCTTTGAGGAAGAGATCTTAATACCTTTTTCACGACAACAGAGTCATCGATATCCTCGTCGAGTCCTCTGATTGCATTGATGATTCCATTAACTCTCAACATGAATGCCTCAATGTTTTCATCTTCGTTCATATTCAATGCTTCAAAATGAGCTCGATGTGTCTGTAACTTGGCTTCTTTGATCTTATCATCTCCTTCATGAACACTTTTCAATTTGTCCCATATTTCTTTTGTCGATTTACAGTTCATGACCTTTACTAGTTCACTGTCTGCTAATCCACACAAAATGGCATTCGTTGCTTTCAAATTATTCTCAAACAACTTCTTTTCATCCACTTCTTTTGGAGGAGTGGTGGGGATTGTGTATCCACTATCTACTGAATCCCAGATGTCGTATCCCAAAGCACAGAGATATGTCTACATCCTAACTCTCCAGAACGCATAATCAGATCCATCAAACAATGGTGCTTTGTTTGATGAGAAGCCTTCACCACCTGCCATTATGTTATTTCCAAGATCACCCTAGCTAGTTAAGCTTGTACAGGGACTTAGCTCTGATACCAATTGTTAGACTTACAATGGCACTGAGAGGGGGGGAGGTGAATCAGTGTAGCTCTTTAATCATGAATTATCAGCTCTTAAAAATGTAGCAGTTAAAACTTATAAACAACTACAACAAGTACAACAAGAGATCATCACACAACACAAGATTTAACGAGGTTCACTAAAGTGGCTACTCCTCAAAAATGATTGCTTGGACTACCATCCAAATCCAGCCTTTGCAAAGCAACAACTTTTACAAACAGTTTACCAGCACCCACTGGAAGGAGCACCAACCCCTGATTTATCTGTACCAATAGAAAGGAGCACCAACCCCTGATTTGCTAACACCAACTGGAAGGAGCACCAACCCCTTATGCCAAGCACCAACTTGGACTTCAATTCTAAAACTAGAAGAATGATAGTAAGATACCTTTGCTTTTACAAGACCCTGACAGGTTTGCTTCACTTTTTTGTCCTCTATGCACTCTGCTCTTTCTGCGCTATCGCTTCGCATAATCTGCTGCTTAACTATTGAAATATTGTCTTCTCCCCATTGCGCACTATGCTTCCTTTGCGATCTTTGCACTTAGAATGATTCGACAACTTGCACACTACACACTATGATCGAACTTCGCACTCTGCGCACTCTACTTCCTTTATGATCTTTGCACTTAGAATGATTCGACGACTTGCACACTGTACTCTACGACCGAACTTCGCACTCTGTGCACTCTCTCCGAATTTCTCACACTTCAACCTCAACAACTCTTCAAACAACCTTCCTTTTATAACAGAATTTTCAAGATCAAAAACTCTAATCTTAGTCGACTATAACCCTAATCATAGTCGGCTGCAAACCCTAAACTTCGTTGGTTGCAAACCCTAATCTTCATCGGCTAACATCGGTCTTCGTCGGCTTCAACTGCCCCTGTAACTCTTCTATTGCTGTTTCTACGAAAACACATGTCGTGATATCGCAACACTTTCACCTCCGTACGCTTTCTCTTAGCTTTGGCCCACGAGAACATAACATGTCGCGATATCACGACACTTTTGCCTTCTTACTTTCTCTCTCCTCTTTTAGTCGCAAAAATGCGACATGTCGCGATATCATGACACTTTTTCTCCTTAGCGCTTTATCTTGCCTTTGGGTCACGAAAACGTGACATGTCACGATATCGCGACACTTTTTATCCTTAGCGCTTTTACTTGCCTTTGGGTCACGAAAATGTGACATGTCGTGATATCGCGACACTTTTTCTCCTTAGCGCTTTTTCTTGCTTTCGGGTCGCGAAAACCCGACATGTCACGATATCATGACACTTTTTCTCCTTAGCGCTTTTTCTTGCTTTCGGGTCGCAAAAACCCGACATGTCGCGATATCGCGACACTTTTTCTCCTTAGCACTTTTTCTTGCTTTCGGGTCGCGAAAACCCGACATGTCGCGATATCGCGACACTTTTTCTCCTTTGCGCTTTTTTTTGCTTTTGGTTCACGAAAACCCGACATGTTGCGATATCGCGACACTTTTTCTCTCGGACTCTCTCTCCTGCAACATGTCGTGAAATCATGACACTTTTTCTTTCGGACTCTCTCTCCTGCAACATGTCATGAAATCGTGACACTTTTTTGTCCATACAACCTTCTTTGCAATATGTCGCGAAATCGTGACACTTTTTCGTCCGTACAACCTTCCTTGCAATATGTCATGAAATCGTGACACTTTTTCATCCGTACAACCTTCCTTGCAATATGTCACAAAATCGTGACACTTTTTTGTCCGTACAACCTTCCTTGCAATATGTCGCAAAATCGCAACACTTTTTCGTCCGTACAACCTTCCTTGCAATATGTCACGAAATCGTGACACTTTTTCGTCCGTACAATCTCTCTTGCAATATGTCACAAAATCGTGACACTTTTTCTTTCCTCTTCTCTCTCCTCCAACATGTCACGAAATCGTGACAGTTTTTCTTTCTTTTTCTCTCTTCCAACATGTCGCGAAATCGCGACAGTTTTCCTTTCTTCTTCTCTCTCTTCCAACATGTCGCAAAATCACGATAGTTTTTCTTGCCTACTGTATATGTCACGATATCGCGACACTTTTCTTACTTGTATTTTTCTTTTATCTTTTGCAAGTGGTCTACTTCTGTCTTCTTGGAGAATCACTGTACATACTCTGAGTAACCTTTGAACTCCTGTCTTCTGCATCTGACTAGCTTTTGAACTTCCTGTCCACTACATCGATAGATCTATCTGACTATGTTGACAATAATGACAATACTGTCGCTGCACCTTGCTCAACACACTCAACCACCAATTACTAGATACCCACATTATTATAACCACCCAATAGTTGCAAATATACATGTGACAACCTATGATACATAACAAACTCATAAGTGTGTTAAAATGCTTAGATATAGAACCATGTTCATGACAACTCAATATTATGATGGTTCTTGAGTTGGTGCCATCTTAGTTTTATTGCCTACATTTTTCCCTCCCCCCACAAATTAGTTGGCACCACCATTAACCTTCATTGGTACCTATGGGTGGGGAATTAAAAATCAAGAGCTGATATCCCTTTGCAAAATAGTTGGCTAGTGTGGCTTGGAAGTGTTGAATCTCTTGCCATCTTGTAATTCGATTGCATCATAATACCATCATTGACATGCATATATTATTATCTATATAATTTATCCAAGCCTCAATGAAGTGTCACCATTTGCCAATACTCAACATCAAATTTTCCCCTTGTCAAAACTAGTTGAGATTAAACAAAAATGATACATTGATCCCCTTGTGATCAAAACTTGAGAGATGCAATATGTCAATTCTTATCCATTAACTAATCTTGATGAAGGCTATGAATAGATTGTATTTGTTCTCACCTCAAAGCCCTTGACTCTTCCTTGCAAGATTTGCAATCCCTCTTCAGGATGCTAAGCTCTCAATCTCTCAAAGTGGAACAGTCCTCACAACTATTTGGAAAGCTCACACACTAATGGAATATTAGTTGTAAACCATTAAATTAGGTATGTGATATAGTTGAGTTGTTAGAAAAACAACTCAAGTTGATATAAATGGTGCACCTATGCACTATAGATACTCTTTTGCTTGGGCATATACCAAATAAGTTGTTGATGGATGCCAATACAATATTGGTTTATCAAGTGGTAATTCTTATCCTTGCAAAATGATATGAGGTTTATCTCTCCTATGTACAACTGGTATTGAAAATATTTAATTGGTCTTGTTTGATGTCATGTTATCACCACTTAATAATATCACTTGTCAAGCATATGGTCTATAGTCACCACTCAACAAAAATGATCTTCAATAAGTCATTGTGTGTGCTTCTCATAAAATCTATTAATTGGTTGAAAACCAAGCTATATGCACATTCCCCACCACTCTAGACATGTCTAGATTACCTAGTACTAGTAAATCCATAGTCTACACATAAGGAGGATATTTGGCCTTTGAGTCATCTTTGTATTTTTTGTTAGAGCACCATATTCATATCTTGCTTGTTCAAGAGCAACAACCTTTTGATTTTGCACATAACATTATAATGATATTGTTTAGCCTCTTGTCAAGGTTATTCTATTTTTAGATATTCTATTGGCTTACCATACCTATGGATTAAAATTAGGGAATGTCATGAAAGAAGTAACACCTAAATTTTTTTTTTCTAATGTGCCACATAGATAACTTTAACCCTTTTTTGCGATATGATTCACCAATTGATATAGTCGAATTCTCTCTAAGATTGATGGATGACACCCAGGTGCTATAGGTGAGTTGGAGAGGGTAGGGTAATACTCCAAGGGATTTCACTAGTTTAAATTTCCACCCTACCAAACGCACATCGGATACCCAAAATCCAATTGATAATGATGGTGCGGTCAGGGCTAGGTGCGACTCCCGGGTTATTTTGATGGTGTAGAACCCCCTGGTCATGGTTTCTTAGTTAAAGGTGACCTTGCAGGAGGTTTTTCACTAAATTATATTTTTTTTTATGGATCGCGTATAAGAGCTAGCTCTAATATGGTGCCACCTAATACCCAATGGAGTGCATACAGAATAAAGTACATAAATAATATTTTGATTGTATATATAGTTTTCTAACTTTGAGTCATTTTGTAGTTTGTATGCAAAGTGTTTTAGGAAATGTGTATATGTGTAATTAGGATGTACGTGTAAATTAATATCAGGTAATTATTTGTATATGTTATTCAAGGTGTCATGTAATTGTTTCAAGGTATTTAGTTGTAGGTTAGGCATGAGGAAGTTGTAGGATTGCAACTAGCTCCCCTTTTCTATGAAAATATATAGAAGGACCTCCATAGAGGAGTTGCAAGATGATGATGATGAGATATATGTCGGTAGTAGAGTTGCATGCCAATGGTGATGAGTTTCACGATGGCAAAGAATTGAATGATGATGGTGAAGGATCACACAATGACAAGTTACACAACATTGATGAATTTCATGAAGGTAAAGTTGGTGATGCATACATTGCTAGAGTGCTAATGGAACTTGTTAGTGAGGAGATATGTACAACGTAAGTGAATGTGTGTGGAACCCTATATAGGAGGGTAGTTTGGATGAAGAACAAGTAGAAATATGGCAAACATTTTTCTAATGATGGAGGACAATGCACAAGTGGAGGTGAAATGTGCAAACAAGGATCAGGCCAACGAGAACATTAATACAAGTTTTGAAATAAGTGATAACATAGAGCATGTGCAGGATGAGATAAAATAAAAGGTAATTCCAACATAAGGGTGGGGTAAAGTGCCTAGAGATGTAGAGGATGAGAGTCAAACACAAAGGAAACTATGGGAGAGTATGCTCGAAAGACCAAAGTCAACACTCATATATTTGTGAAGGAGATAATGGAGCATAAGTACATTTGAGTGGATAATAATAGTTTGAGGAAGACCAATCATCAACAGAAGGTTCGCTAAGTAGAGAAGAAACTAATAAACAACCAACACCAAAGGTAAACATGGTAACAACAATTGTGGCAAGTAGAAGTACCCAAATTTTGAAAGAGATAGGAGGAAGGATCCCAAATGCCACATTGATATGTGTGAATCGATATGGATGGTGAATGGAGATGAGGATGCATTGTTGCAACTATTCCCAACAACAATGCACAATGTAGCAATTTATTGACACTTTGTTTTTTGGTAAGTTAATAATTTTGCAATAAAAAATGGGGCATTTGAAAGGCACTCCAATGCCTTGTACAATAGCAAAGAAAAAAGAACTAAAAATTATGAAAACACATAGAGGAAAAAGGAGGATGCAAAAAAGGAACAATATGCATCCGCACTGGAACAACAGAGAAGGAAACCAAAACTGACCCACAAAAAATGTCAGAACACAAAAGGAAACCAAAGAGTAGCTAGCTGAGAGATAAAGCAAACTAAAAATTTAATTTGGTGCATCAGTCTGCATAGGAGAGGCAACCATGATCTCTAGATCAGTATCCTTGAGCACATCCTTAGAGGCTTCCTTAGAGATTTTCTTCGCTATCTCAATGACTTCATCATCCTTAACATTGAAAACTCCAATTGCAGCAAAAAAGGTAGGGTCCTCTTCGTAATTGTCACAGAAAAAATAGGCTAAGAGAATTACATTGTTCCTTGAGCTGAGCAATTCCTTTTCCAAGTGCAGCATGGGTAGTTTCCAAATGGTCAATGGTGGTAGAGGTGGACTGGATGACAAGCTTGTGAAGATATTTTTCCACCACATCAGGAGAATTGGAGTAAGATTTGTGTTCTTTATTGATATTTTTAGGGGTAGGGGTGTCCTTAAACTTGAGCCTCTGAGAGCATCGAATGGGTGTTTTTTCAAGATTAACCTTCTTCTTGACATTTGAAACAGGTTGGGGTTTCTCGCTTTTGCTTTTTTGGACCTAGTGGCTTTAGGGCTGGGAGTGGAAGAGGAATTCTCTTCAGAAGAATTAAGGAAAGGAAGGTTTCCTTTAGATAATTTCAAGATTAAATAGCCGTAAAGGATTTTGAAAAGCCCCTGATGGGAAGGCCAACCCTCTTCTTTCTTGCCATGGGTAGAGGTGATGGCATAATCAATGGACCAGTATAGAGCAACAGGGATATTTAACATATTTGCATCTCTAAAATTATTAATGAAAGACAAATGGAAACTACATAATTGGGATTTAGGGTCATCCACAGTAAGATACTGCATAACAGGCTTCAGGATTTCCTTCCAAGGAGAGGATAAATGGTGTCGATACAGACCTTTTTTGTGGAGCTTTCGCACCATGGATGAGTTGTCAAAATGGGATAGCTTGGCTTCCCAATTGTGCTTATTCCTTCTAACCACCCGACCATCAAGGGCTTGCCCAGTTAACTCAGCAAGAATCTCCAACGTAATTTGAAACTCAACTCCATGAATCGTGATAACTCCATTGTCCCATGTATTTGCAAATGCCATGGTAGCATCCTAGTTGGTACCAGTGAAAATTTTGAAGAATGGAATGAGACCTCCCTTGTCCTTAAAAACGGCTTCAGCAGTGGTTTCAATCTCAAAGACCTTAGGCTCAACATATTCAATTTTCCCCTCCTTCATGGTTGCAGAACAGTGAAATGCATAAATGATAAAATAGGGCAGGGAAGGTGCAGCTAGAATCAAGGACAAGGAATAAGGAAGACTTGTGAAGGGAGCATGCAAGAAGTGGTATAAATGAAATTTAGAAACACTACCCTTCAACCAAAAAGGAAACCTCAAAAAGGAAAAAACTAAGATAAGAATCACAGATTGGACAAGACTTGGATCAAAAAGGATTTTCATCCAATGTAGACTACAAAAATTGATTGGAAAGTGCACAACGGGTGGATGTCATTGATTTATTGGATCGCTCAATAATTGAGACCAGATAAACACAGAGCTAGCACAAGACCCAGGAAAAATTGAAAAACCCAACTGGACACTCGTAAATAAGCAGAAAGAAATCCATATTTGGAAATTTTTGAAAAGGATAGACAAACAATTTTCGAGGTGCATGGGCTAGTAATGATTATGGGTAGTGTTTGAAAAAACGTTGGAATTCTAAAATAAAGTGGTTAACAAAAAATTGACAGAATCAATTTGAAAATACGGTGGATCGTATGGGCACAAATCAAAAAAGGTGATGAAGGTGTAATTCTAGGTAAGACACAAATGTCGGGGCAAATTTGGGGATGGAGATATAATAGCCAAGAGGACATAGTTGAAAACTTGATTATTGGGACTATCATACACATGAAGCCTCATGTGAAGATGAGGGTGACGATTGAAAACACATGTTGAAAATTTAAGCTTCTTCATGATGATGAGGGTTTTGGTCCAACCTGGCAAGCGTAGCAACTTCAGGAGGAAGATAATCAGTCCACGTCAACATCCCATGGGTAGAAACCCCTATGTTTGCCAACTTGTTAACCACATAATTTGCTTCTCTAAATGCATGTTGGACGATGACCTCATGTTGCTGGCTGAGTTGTGGTTGATCCACAACACACCCCAAAATTGGGGACCCACCTTTTGGCAGGCTTGCAGAGAAGAATCTCGGTGACCCAGATGCTAAAATTGAAGAAAAGAGAAAAAATGCATAAGTGTTGAAAGTGTCGCGAAATCGCGACATGTCGCGAAATCGCGACTTGTCGCGCCATCGCTGCCGAAAACAGGAAAGTGTCGCGAAATCGCGACATGTAGCTCCATCGCTGCCGAAAAGGAGAAAGAAAAGAAAAATTGAAAGTTGTCGCGAAATCGCGACATATCGCTGGAAAAGAGTGAAAGGGTGTAGCGAAATCGCGACATGTCGCTGAGAAGAAAAGAGAAGGTGTCGCGAAATCGCGACATGCCGCTGGAAAAGAATGAAAATGGTCACGATTTCGTGACGTGTTTTGCCGAAGCGTACGGATGATGAAAAGTGTCACGATTTCGTGACGTGTTTTGGCAAAGTGTACGAAAGCGAAAAAACATCGCGATATCGGGAAACAACGAAGGGACTCGAAGCGGAAAGGCGTCGCGATTTCATGACCGATTGTAGCTAAAGTGTACGGACGAAGAAATGGTCGCGATTTCATGACGTAAAGTTGCCGAAGAGGTCCGAAGGGGAAGCGGTAGCGATATCGTGACAGTTTGTTGAAAGAAGGCAAGAGAGTGATAATGGTCGTGATTTCGTGACGTAAAGTTGCCAAAGAGGTCCGAAGGGGAAGCGGTAGCGATATCGCGACAGCTTGTTGAAAGAAGGCAAGAGAGTGATAATGGTCGCGATTTCACGACTTAAAGTTGCCAAAGAGGTCCGAAGGGGAAGCGGTAGCGATATCGCGACAGTTTGTTGAAAGAAGGCAAGAGAGTGAAAAACGTCGCGATATCACGACAGAAAGTGACATAAAGGTCCGAAGGCAAAAGCGGTAGCGATATCGCGACAGTTTGCGGTGAGAGAGCCCGAAGGTGAAAAACGTCGCGATATCGCGACAGAAAGCGACATAAAGGTCCGAAGGCAAAAGCGGTAGCGATATCGCGACAGTTTGCGGCAAGAAGGTCCGAAGGCAAAAGTGGTAGCGATTTCGCTACAGTTTGTGGAAGGAAGGCTCAAAATAGAAAACGGTAGCGATTTCGCTATAGTTTGTGGAAGGAAGGCTCAGAATAGAAGCGGTAGCGATATCGCTACAAGTAGCTACCGAGGGCGCACGGGCGAGGAAGGCGTCGCGATTTCGCGACATGTCGCGTTTTCGCGGCTAAGAAGGTGAACAGGCCGCTTGTAGTTTTTGTCATGATTTGCATAGGAAAACGTTACAGAAGGCACAGAAAACGTAGGACACGTGGCGTACAGGTGTCGGAATTGCAGGAACGTTACATGCAATGGAAGATTTCGCACGTTTGGGCATCCAGCATGAATTGAAAGTAAGGAAAAAGCGAGAATTTGAAAGGTCACTTGCAGGAAGGTGAAACGAAGCGACAAAGGGAATCGAAGAGCCATTTCAGTTAGTATAAAATCAAAAGCGCAGATTGAAAGAAGGGGGGTTGGAAATTGCTGCTTGCAGAGTTGGAGAGACAAAGGCTTTATGCCATTATGGGCCTGCACTTGGGCAATTTCCTTCTTTTTGTTCTGGAACATTTATGCCTGGAACAATCTGTAAATGTAATTGATACATCATTAAATACAGAGTATTGGCATCTCATTGATGAGAAAGAAGGAGTCATTTTGTGCATGCATGATTTAATGTTTTATCATTCATTCCAGATTTCTAAGGCTTTTAGGTGAAGTTTAATGCAAGTGTGCTTGGTTGCTTCATGCGAATGCCTAAATCTGGAATTACAGTAGAAACCCTAGAAACCAGCACCTAATTTATTTGGATTGTGCGAATTTGCAGGTTCATTAGGTTAGGTTGCATGCATAAAACCTCAATATCTTCGGTTTCATCGAGTTGATGACAACATTCTGACTGTAGTTAGTTTTATTTCCATTTACTTTGTTTTATTTTTCAAACCCTTACTTTATTTCATGCAGTTTAATTACTGTATTTGAATAAGCAACTGAAAATCCATCGAACTGAAGATTAGAATAGGTTTGTTCACTTTGAGTCCACTAGAAATTCAAATTAAATAAACCATCAGTGCCCCTTGTTAACATCCACTTGCAAACCCTAAGACATTCCTGGCATTTCATTTGAACAACATCATTTAAACATAACAGGAACCTTGGAGAAAGTTATTTTCTTTGCAAGCAGAGGATTTTGGGACTCAGATCCTATCGGAGAGTGTGCTTTCACAACTGGGTGAAAACACCACTCAACAGATTGGCGCTAGAAGGAGGGCCCGAACTGGTTTATTTGATTTTGATTTTCATATCTGAATATTTTGTTTTTGACTTAATTTTGAAATCATTTACGGCTAAACTGCAACACTATTTTTATTGCAGGTTTTCTTCGAAATAGCCGAGGGTTTCATCGGGCAGGCTGGACCCACCACGGCGTATTGCAACCAGGTCCCAAACAACCGGGGAAACCATTTTCCACGACCTTACTGGTACTCCCAAGAGTAAAACCAAGCAAGTCGTAAGTTCACCAGTCGCAAAAGACCTATTTTCTCCAGGAACATCGAGTGGACCTACGCCAGTAATATCCGTTGCACCTAGTGTGCCTATAGTAAGTAATATTTCTACTGCTATTGTAGGTCTGTCTTCATCAATTCTGAGTCAAATGGCTCAAGCTCCAGCAGCTCCTTGGTATGGAGCTAATAATACTCCTTTGAACATTGCTGGGGATATCCATGAAATCCCCAAGAACATTGAAATATTTTTGCCTAAATACAAACCAGATGGCCCAAGAATAGCAGAAGAACATATCCAAGCTTATAAGGATGTTTTAATTAGGCTGCAAGTTCAATATGAAGATGTGGCCTGCAGACTTTTCCCTATGAGTTTAGATCCAATAGCATATGAGTGGTATATATGCTTGCCAACTGGTTCAATCACTTCTTGGATTCAAATGGAAAATGCCTTTGTTAATCAATTTAGATCACCCTTAGACCCTGCAACTATTTACAATCAGTTTATTACATGCAAAAGGGGCCAAGGGGAACCAATCAGAATGTTTAATCAGAAATTCCAGAAGTGCTATAACAGAGCAATCAGGCACTTTGCTATTGATCCCGTAGTGGCTTTGCAGATATATTTTGGGGCATTGGACCCCATGACAGCCATGTTTGCAAGGCGCAATCCTCAGGTTACCACGTTGGCTTTGGCCTATAATGAAGCCATGATTATCGAGCAGCAAATGACACCACAAGGCTACGGGTTTACCCAGATGCCTATGGTGGGACAGTATGCTCCATATGGCCAAGCTCCCCAGGAAAATCAACTCATGGCACCACAAATGCCAAGCATGAATGCCTTTTCATATCAGCAGCCGTATCCAACAGCACCCGCATATGCACCCATTCCAATCCAACCACTCACAACCATTCCACCTGTCCTTGCATTTTTGCAGAAGCGATCAACCGACGATGCAAGGAACTAGTCAAGCCAATCCTCGGGCCATAGTTCCATTTCCAAATCCAACCCCGATTCAAAGTGTCAACCCATACGGGAATCCAATTCCTCAGAACCCGACCCAGTGTTGAATCAAGACCCCATTAATTATGCGAATCCAACGGGGGTTAACAACAATATGATTCCACCAAAAGATGTTTATTCAGAAGTCGAGGAGCTCAAGAAACTAGTGCATAAACTGAGCAATGACAGGGTTCAACAGCAGAAGTATGAGTCCCATGCCCCTCACCCAAATCAGAATTTTAACAATAGAGGGAGGCACTGGAACACCAAGCCAAACAATGGGGGAGTTCCTGCTCCCATTGCTAATCAATTAGATGCTTCTACAGGCCCTAGCCAATCCAATTCTCTTTTGAATCTTTCAGATTTGGCATGGGAAAGGGGGTGCAGGTTACATAACACAAAAGAACACAATGAGAGGAATTGTCCTGAGATTGCTAGATACACTCATTGTCTTCAAGCACAAGTTGATGATTTGGAATTGGTATCAAATGAGAGTCCATCACAACACCAAGATGATAATATTATGGTGATGGAAACTGTATATCATCAAGAAGGTGAGAGTGAGGAAGAAGAAGACGAAATTCTGGAACAGGAGGTGCAAGCTTTTCGAGATTTCAGAAAGGGGAACCATGGATACCATTTGAGAAGTAAGTCTAAAGCCCCTAAAACCTCATCAACACCTCCAAACAATTCTATTCTTCCTCCAGATACAAAGGCAAGTAACAACCCTCCCCCTCCACTCAGAAGAGAAATGTCTAATGACGTCCAGAAGACAGTCAAATTCGAAAAACCAAACTATGACGTAGTGGAGGATATGAAGAAGTCCAAATCTAGCCTTTCATTCCTGGACGCAGCTAGATTGCCTGGTCAAAAGGAGGCGTTGATAAGAGCTTTGAACTCACCTGATCCGATGTGGAAGGAAAAAAGAGTTGAATCCCATCTTATTTTGCGAAAGGAGAGAAGGGATGTCCCGCCATTCTTACTGACTCTGAGAATTGCGGGTAAGAATTTGCATAACTGTTTGGTGGACACAGGTGCCACGAGCAACCTCATGCCTGCAGAAATATGTAAAATGCTAGGTCTGCAGCCTGTTTCATCCAAATGTACAGTCCTGCAACTGGACAGATCGGAGGTAAATGTGATAGGAACTCTATATGATGTCAAGATCCAATTGAATTCTGAACCCAGGGTTCAGCAGGTTGTAGACATTTTGGTGGTTAATATCCCAAGCAGGTATGGAATGTTACTTGCTAGGGATTGGATGAAAACTCTGAATGGCTATTTTGCAACAGACTGCTCGCATATGTGGCTACCATGGAAGGGAATTGCAAATCAAATAAGAGTGGAAAACGAACCGAGGCTTAAAGAGATTATAACAGATTTTAACAAGCCGAATGAAGTTCAGTTTTCTGAGCCAGACTTAGGAGTCTATGCACTTGATGTTGAGGAAGTTGCTGAAGAGTTTAAAGAAGAAATGTGTCATGGTCATTCTTCTGAAGAAAATGATTACACGTGGTTGCTCAAGTTCGATGGATCAAAGTCTAGACAGGGAGCAGGAGCTGGAGTCGAGCTCACTGGTCCAGGAGGCAAACCATTGCTAGCTGCTTACAGACTGCAATTTCCTTGCACAAACAATGTGGCAGAGTACGAAGCATTGATCTATGGTTTACGTCTAGCATTGAGCAAACATGTTAAATGCTTGAAGGTTTTGGGAGATTCTGAGTTGGTAGTCAAGCAAATCAAAGGACAGTATACATGCCACGACAGAAGACTGAGCCTTTATAGAACTAGGGTTATGGACCTCATGGAAGAGTTCGACGCATTCAACATAGCCCTTATTTCTAGGAAAGGAAATCGAATAGCAGACTCTCTTGCATTCGCCGCGGGCATGTTGAACCCGGTTGATATAAGAAGATGTAAAAAGTTTTCCATTGAACTGGTTCCTTGTCCATCAATACCTGATAACGTAAAGAATTTCCAAGTTTTTGAAAGTGACAGACATATTTTCAAATTTGTCACGAACTCGGGTATTTTTGAAAATCAGGTGATTGATGAGGAGCAAAGGTGGCAGGATGGAACAGAAGATGAAAGTGAAACTGCGTATCAATCCAACAAAATTCCTAAAGACGTGGTTTCATTGGAGAAGATGTTCGACATGGAATGCAAGAACAAGAAAAGAAAAAGAGTCCCACTCCCCAAAGATGCGTGTGATTCAATTAATCTAGGGAGTGCAGACAATCCAAAGGAGGTGTACATAGCAAAGGCATGTACGAGAGGAAGAAAGGAGCAATATAATACGGGCATTGAAGCATTACATAGATTGTATTGCTTGGAACTACAATGAGTGAAGACTTACAACCAAAACATTATCACACATACCATCCCTTTGAAGCCAGACTCCAAGCCTTTTAGGCAAAGACAACGAGTTGTTAACCCGCTATTGGAGCCGTTGATCGAAAAGGAGGTTAAAATATTATTGGAAGCGAAAATCATTTTTCCTGTTAGGCACTCAACCTGGGTGGCTAACCTCGTTCCAGTGAGAAAAAAGAGTGGAGAGATTAGGTTGTGCATAGATTTTTGAAATCTTAATAAAGCCTCTCAAAAAGATAATTATCCACTGCCATCAATCGATGAAATTCTACAAATGGTAAATGGATCTGAAATGATGTCCTTTCTCGATGGATATTCTGGGTACAACCAAATTCTTATACATCCAGATGACAGGATGAAAACAGCCTTCACTACCAAGTGGGGGACATTTGCATATAAGAGAATGTCGTTCGGACTGTTAAATGCTGGTGCAACTTTTCAACGCGCCATGGATTACGCATTCAAAGGGCTCATAGGCAAATGCATCATCGTGTATGTGGATGATATCCCTATTTTCTCGAAGAAGAGAGAGGATCATGTCAAAGATTTAAAGAAAGTGCTTCAAAGATGCGAGAGAACATGGAATTTCCTTAAATCCCAAAAAGTGCATTTTCTGAGTGACAGAAGGAAAATTGTTGGGTCACATTATTTCGAAAGAGGGCATATCCATCGACCCGGAAAGGATACAAGCCATCCAAAACCTACCTCTCCCGAGTAGTAAGAAAGAATTGAGATCTTTCTTTGGGCAGGTTAATTTTGTGAGGAAGTTTATCTCTAGCTTTGCTGAGATAGCCAAGCCTCTGAACAAGATGCTAAAGAAAGATGTGGATGTAAAATGGAACGAGGAAAGCAGAGCGGCCTTCCAGAACATCAAAGATGCCATTTCCAGAGCCCCTGTCCTTATAAGTCCAGACTACTCCAAGCCTTTTTATATTTATGCTTTTGCATCAGAACACTCCTTTGCGAGTGTATTAACCCAAAAAGGCGAGGATAGTGCCGAAAAACCCATAGCATTTTTAAGTGCCCCCTGAAAGATGCTCAATTAAGGTATTCAATCCTTGATAAGCAAATGTACGCACTTTTCAAAACTGTGAAAAAATTTAGGCACTACATCGTACATAGCAGAGTTATTGCCATCGTGCCCGATTCTGCTGTCAAGACCATGTTTTTACAGAATGAACTAGGTGAGAAGAGAGGAAAATGGATTTCAACCATCCAAGAATTTGATCTCGAAATCCAACCAATGAAACTAGTTCGAGGACAGGGACTGGCGAAGGCGATCGCAGAAAATAATCCGCAAATAACGGGGTCAATGCTCAAATACAGAATACATGGCTAAGGATGACTCGTATGTTGATATTGTGCAATTTTTATTGACTGGTAAGTGTCCTTCTAATCTGAATTCAACATAGAGAAGAGCCTTAAGGCTTAAGTCTCATCAATTATCTGATAAAATCTGGTGTGCTTTACAGGAAGAATCATGAAGGTATCTACCTGAGGTGCTTGAACAAAGAAGAAGCTGCCAGGGTGTTGCAGGAATTTCATGGGAAACATGGAACTGGTCATGGTGCAGCCAATGCTACAACACATCAAATCCTGAGAGCAGGATACTACTGGCCACATATTTTCAAGGATGCGCATACCCATGTACGATCTTGTCATATCTGTCAAGTGGCTGCAAATAGAGAGAGAAATGCAGCCATGCCGTTGCAACCTGTAGTTGAAATGAGACCATTTGCACAGTGGGGACTAGATTTCATCGGGGTTATTAACCCAAATTCTTTTGATTCTCATAAATTCATTTTGACAGCTACAGACTACTGTACAAGGTGGACAGAAGCGATTCCTACTAAACATGCCACCACAGATGTTGTGATTAAATTTCTTGAGGATCAAATTATAACAAGATTTGGAATGCCCGACTCTATTGTCAGTGACAATGGTAAAGCTTTTATTTCTACACAATTTGCAGATTGGGCATATGATAACAAAGTGAGCTTAAAGTTTGCATCCAATTACTATCCTCAAGGAAATGGGTTGGCCGAGTCTTCAAATAAGAATTTGTTGAATACTATTAAGAAGTTGCTAGGAAAAGAACCCTCGGGATCGGCACAACCAACTAAAGTTTGCCCTTTGGGCGAGATAGGACCGAGTGAAAGAGTCCATAGGGAATACTCCCTATCATTTGGTCTATGGGCAAGACCCGATATTTCTAGACAAATTTGAAGTTGCGAGACCTTACATTTCATACAAGAGTACTTGGGGACGAGATGATCAAGTTGAAGCCGAGGTTGAGCCGGTTGTTGCACCTTGATGAAAAGAGAGAAGAGGCCATGAATCACATGAATAAACACCGGGAAGTTATCAAGAGATGGTTTGACAGAAGGGCCAAAGTTAAATCATTCAGAATTTCAGATTTGGTATTACTATGGGACAAAAGACATGAGGAAAAAGGGAATCATCAAAAGTTTGATTGTCTTTGGTTAGGCCCATATCAGATTTCGAAGATTCTTGGGAAGAATACCTTCAAGCTAAAAACCTTAGAAGGGAGAGATTTCATGCTACCGGTTAATGGGCAGATTTTAAAGCATTATTTTAGCCCTTAGGTTGTGAGATTTTGATATTATTCTTTTGGTTTTGGTGGGGATTTTCAGATTTTGTTTTTATTGTTTAGGATTGTTAGTCTAGTTAGGATTTTGATTACGGATTTGATTTCAATTGACATGTTTTGTTTTGAAAAAAAAAAAAATATTATATATATATATATATATATATATATATATATATATATATATATATATATAAATAAAAAATTGAGGTGTCAACTTATGCTTAAGGTTAGGAGAATATGAAATATTGGAATTATCTTGTAAAAGCTCCACAAGTAACATAAAACATTTTAAGTTATATTGTTTGATTTTGTGATACATGAAAGAGTCGGTTTTGCATGACAAATCATTTCATTTGCAATTCAAGAAATAATGCATTCATGTTCCATCTCACCTTACATACATCTCATCTTAGTTACATATGCATCTTAGGTACAAGCCATTAAAGTATGTCAAATCCTCTTAGGGTTGTGTTATAACATATATGTAAGTAAATCCTAAGGTTGGAAGCTGAGTTTTGAGATATCTAGAACAAGCACGTCTCATATATTAAAAAGGATCTTGAGCAAAATGATCAAAACCTAACTTGGAGGAAAAGGTTGGGCGAAAGAAGTTTTTCATGTCTATCCTATTATGCAACATGATCCTTAAAACAATGGTTTTGACCACTTCCATAGAGCTTAAAGCCTAAAATCAGAGTAGTAAGGATAGGGTTAAATCCTCATCAAACTTAGGTTGAGGATCCAATTCCCCAAAGCTTTGATTTGACCCACATGGAGTAGTAAGGATAGGGTATAAATTCTCATCTCACTTAGGTTGAGAATCTGATTCCCCAAAGCTCTTATGTCTCATTTCATAATCAGTCTTGGATTGTAAGGATCGTACTACTTGTCCTCTGCAAAGGATGAGTAGTCATCCCCAAGGTCTAAGCAACAAAATTAATATTTTCTATTTACACCTAAAGTTTGGATTGTAAGGATCGTACTACGTGTCCCTGCAAAGGATGGGTAGTCATCCCCAAGGTCCAAGAAGTAAAAAATAAATAAACTTTTCCCATCTCATATTTATATTGGATTGTAAGGATTGTACTACTTGTCCTCTGCAAAGGATGGGTAGTCATCCCCAAGGTCCAAAGAAATGAAGATAAGTTTTGGATTGTGGGGTTAGATGTGCCCATGCATGGCATCATGTCTTGCCTAAAAACAAGACCACTGATTGTCCAGAGGGTTAGACTAGCATGACCATTTCTTACATAATTGGTTTAATTATTTTGCTTAAAGTGAGGTAATGAACTCTAAATCAGAATAGTAAGGATAGGGTTAAACTCTCATCTCGGTTGGTTGAGAGTCTGATTCCCCAAAGTTCTGATTTCACATTCACTTGCACATGGGTTCCAGATAGTAGGGACTCATAACCAACTTTGGGATATAATAAGGTAATGAATTAGAGGATCTTAAGAGGGTTTGGCAATCTTGAAGGCTTGTACCTGATAATAGAAGAATGACTATGCCTTTTACAAAAGCAAAAAAAAAATCTCCCAGCACATTCATTAGGGTACACAAATCATTCACCATCCCACATATGCATTCATGCAAAACTGATAATGAAGTGTGGATCAATGTCAAATGATAGGAAAAGAAATTCATTGCACACACTGAGCTAATACTTGATGATTCTGATGATTCATGTACTTCTGATCTTTGGGCATTTGTTATATTGCTTATGTGCTAACATATGTTTGCGAGTTTGTGATATGTTTCAGGTTGGGTTCTTACTAAAATGCTCAAGAGCATTTGACAACAGAGTCGCCATTTGTTGTGGTTGATCCACAACACACCCCAAAATTGGGGACCCACCTTTTGGCAGGCTTGCAGAGAAGAATCTCGGTGACCCAGATGCTAAAATTGAAGAAAAGAGAAAAAATGCATGTGTTGAAAGTGTCGCGAAATCGTGACTTGTCGCGCCATCGCTGTCGAAAACAGGAAAGTGTCACGAAATCGTGACATGTAGCTCCATCGCTGCCGAAAAGGAGAAAGAAAAGAAAAATTGAAAGTTGTCGCGAAATCGTGACATATCGCTGGAAAAGAGTGAAAGGGTGTAGCGAAATCGCGACATGCCGCTGAGAAGAAAAGAGAAGGTGTCGCGAAATCGCGACATGCCGCTGGAAAAGAATGAAAATGGTCACGATTTCGTGACGTGTTTTGCCGAAGCGTACGGATGATGAAAAGTGTCACGATTTCACGACGTGTTTTGGCAAAGTGTACGGAAGCGGAAAAACGTCGCGATATCGCGACAGGAAACAACGAAGGGACTCGAAGCGGAAAGGCGTCGCGATTTCATGACCGATTGCAGCTAAAGTGTACGGACGAAGAAATGGTCGCGATTTCGTGACGTAAAGTTGTCGAAGAGGTCCGAAGGGGAAGCGGTAGCGATATCGCGACGATTTGTTGAAAGAAGGCAAGAGAGTGATAATGGTCACGATTTCGTGACGTAAAGTTGCCAAAGAGGTCCGAAGGGGAAGCGGTAGCGATATCGTGACAGTTTGTTGAAAGAAGGCAAGAGAGTGATAATGGTCACGATTTCGCGACGTAAAGTTGCCAAAGAGGTCCAAAGGGGAAGCGGTAGCGATATCGCGACTTGTTGAAAGAGAGCAAGAGAGTGATAATCGTCGCGATATCGCGACAGAAAGTGACATAAAGGTCCGAAGGCAAAAGCGGTAGCGATATCGCGACAGTTTGCGACGAGAGAGCCCGAAGGTGAAAAACGTCGCGATATCACGACAGAAAGCGACATAAAGGTCCGAAGGCAAAAGCGGTAGCGATATCGCGACAGTTTGCGGCAAGAAGGTCCGAAGGCAAAAGTGGTAGCGATTTCGCTATAGTTTGTGGAAGGAAGGCTCAAAATAGAAAATGGTAGCGATTTCGCTACAGTTTGTGGAAGGAAGGCTCAGAATAGAAGCGGTAGCGATATCGCTACAAGTAGCTGCCGAGGGCGCACGGGCGAGGAAGGCGTCGCGATATCGTGACATGTCGCGATTTCGTGACATGTCGCGTTTTCGCGGCTAAGAAGGTGAACAGGCCGCTTGCAGTTTTTGTCATGATTTGCACAGGAAAACGTTACAGAAGGCACAGAAAATGTAGGACACGTGGCGTACAGGTGTCGGAATTGCAGGAACGTTACATGCAATGGAAGATTTCGCACGTTTGGGCATCCAGCATGAATTGAAAGTAAGGAAAAAGCGAGAATTTGAAAGGTCACTTGCAGGAAGGTGAAACGAAGCGACAAAGGGAATCGAAGAGCCATTTCGAGTTAGTATAAAATCAAAAGCGCAGATTGAAAGAAGGGGGTTGGAAATTGCTTGCTTGCGAGTTGCAGAGACAAAGGCTTTATGCCATTCTGGGCCTGCACTTGGGCAATTTCCTTCTTTTTGTTCTGGAACATTTATGCCCGGAACAATCAGTAAATGTAATTGATACATCATTTAATACAGAAATACAGAGTATTGGCATCTCATTGATGAGAAAGAAGGAGTCATTTTGTGCATGCATGATTTAATGTTTTATCATTCATTCCAGATTTCTAAGGCTTTTAGGTGAAGTTTAATGCAAGTGTGCTTGGTTGCTTCATGCGAATGCCTAAATCTGGAATTACAGTAGAAACCCTAGAAACCAACACCTAATTTATTTGGATTGTGCGAATTTGCAGGTTCATTAGGTTAGGTTGCATGCATAAAACCTCAATATCTTCGGTTTCATCGAGTTGATGACAACATTCTGACTGTAGTTAGTTTTATTTCCATTTACTTTGTTTTATTTTTCAAACCCTTACTTTATTTCATGCAGTTTAATTACTGTATTTGAATAAGCAACTGAAAATCCATCAGAACTGAAGATTAGAATAGGTTTGTTCACTTTGAGTCCACTAGAAATTCAAATTAAATAAACCATCAGTGCCCCTTGTTAACATCCACTTGCAAACCCTAAGACATTCCTGGCATTTCATTTGAACAACATCATTTAAACATAACAGGAACCTTGGAGAAAGTTATTTTCTTTGCAAGCAGAGGATTTTGGGACTCAGATCCTACCGGAGAGTGTGCTTTCACAACTGGGTGAAAACACCACTCAACAGGATCTATTTGATTTCCTCAATTATGCTCCTTATCTTCCATCCTGTAGGTTTGGAACTCTTTAAATAGTTGATTATGTTCAAAGAGTCTCCTTCAACAATAATTTTTCTAAGAATCTACTTTATGAATTGGAGACCTCTCCACAAAGCTTTAGCTTCAGCAGAATGGTTGGATAGTTCTCCCAATGGTTCAACAAAGGCAAATATAGGATTACCCAAATGATCTCTAAGGATGCCTCCCACACCAGCTATGCCAGGGTTCCCTTTAGCAGCTCCATCAAAATTCAGTTTGACCCATCCAAGAGGAGGAGGGTGCCATTTGACATTAATTCTTGAGGATAAAGAACTAGCAGATCTTGCATCCTCTAAGGAAATATGAAAGGATTTGAGTAGGGCATTCTCAAAGGCAGAGCATGGGAAAGGATCTAAGGGAGCTATCAAAATATTCTCTTTGGCAAATAGGATGATTTTATTAGAAATAAAATCCACATCATTGACCTTTTTGTCAAATATTCTTCTATTACGTTCAAGCCATATTTACCATAAGAAATGTTGAAGATAAAACTTCCATAATCCTTTGAGAATAGGATTTTTAAATGGATTGGGCCACTGAAGTAAGAGATCAACAATAGATGGGGGATAAACCCAAGTCATATGGAACTTGAGGAACAACTTGTTAAGCACAACATTGGAAAAGGGACAAAAAAGGAAAAGGTGAGAGGTGGATTCCCAATCAGAGAGACATAAGTAGCATCTATTTGGGAGGGGAATGCCACACTTAATAAGATTTTCTATGGTAAGGATGCGATCTTGAATACAAATCCAGGAAAAGGAAGCTACTTTGGGGGTTAAATATTTGGTCCAAACAAGTTTGAACGGAAGGGAGTTGTCAGTTATATTGAGGGATAACAAGTAGGCTGATCTGACAGAGAATTCTCCTGAGTCCATAGGTTCCCAAATAGGAATATCAACAGAGTCCCTCAGAGGAATTGGAGTGGAGGATAACCGAGCTTCAAGGGATGATATTTCAGCTCTTAGATCTAGAATGACAAGTCTTTTCCAATTTCTAGATTCATTTGTACAAAAAATGAAATTAGTCACCAAGGGATCGAACATATTTTTCGTGATATCAATTAGCCTTCTAAGCTCAGGAAACTGAAGGAGAGGTCAATCACCAAGCCACCTATCTTCCCAAAAGTGGATAGATTTACCATTGCCAATTTTCCACCTTAGTCCTTTTTTGATGATTGATCTGGCCAAGCAAATTGATTTCCAAAAGGAAGAACCTGAGGAAGGAATATCACCAAAAAGGAACTCAAAAAATTGGAGATATTTTCTTCTGATAATTTTTACCCAATCAACATTGTCATTTGATATAAGATGCCAAGCCTGCTTAGCCAAAAGAGCTAAATTGAGAAGATGGATTCTTCTTAGCCCTAAACCTCCCTGCTCCTTAGGTTTGCAGACATTATCCCAAGCAACTAAATGAAATCTATTTTTATTCTCTGATCCTGTCCAAAGAAAGTGCTTCTGAATCTGTTCCATTTTTTGATAAACTTTCACAAGAGCTTTGAACAAGGAGAGAAAGTAGACAGGAATACTTTGGAGGTAAGCCATAGTGAGTGTAATTTTACCAGCTTGAGAGAGAAGATTTCCTCTCCATGTAGAAAGCTTTTTTTGGAGTCTTTCAATCACATTGTCCCATAAGTTTTCTTTAGCAATCCCCACAAAAAGAGGTAATCCCAAATAGGTAGAAGGCAAAGAAGAGGTGGAGCATCCAAGGATGTTAGCAATTAACACTTGTCTTCTTAAAGGAGTATTGAGGAAATATATTTTACTCTTTTGAAAATTAATCCTTTGGCCAACTGCTTCTTCGTACAAAAGAAGAATGTGTTTGATAATTTTGGCTTCGTTGACAGAAGCAAATGTAGATAAAAGAGTATCATCAACAAATTGTTGGTGAGTGATAGGATTGCATTGAGAAGTGACTTGTAATCCTGAGATTAGACCTGCTTGTCTTGCAGCTAAGATTGATCTACCAAGAGCTTCAACCGCAATGATGAAGAGAAGTGGGGATAAAGGATCACCTTGCCTTAACCCTCTACTACTTTGAAAATATCTTGTAGGTGATCCATTGATTAGGACAGAAAACCAGGCAGAAGAAATGCATCCTTTAATTAAGGAAATCCAGTCAGGATGGAAGCCAAACTTATGCAGGATCGCAAGGAGGAAATCCCAATTAAGTCTATCATAGGCTTTGTTCATATCAAGTTTGAGAAGAAAAGCAGCTCTTTTGTTAAGTGAGATAGAATGAATTGCCTCATGAACTGAAATGATTCCATATAATATGGATCTACCTCTAACTGAGCTTCCTTGACACTGATTTATAATGAGGGGCATGACATATCTCAGATGGATAGCTATGGCTTTTGTCAAAATTTTGTAGATGACATTACAAAGGCTGATTGGTCAAAAATCATTGAAATTGTTGGCATTTTGATTTTTTGGAATTAGCACAATAAAGGTGGAATTGAAACCCCTGGGAATGACTTTGGAAACTTGAATTTCCTTAATAGCAACACATACATCCGACCCTAATAAATCCCAAAAGGCTTGAAAAAATCTAGGAGGAAAACCATCAGGTCCAGGAGCTTTATCAGGTTTCATTGAGAAAAGAGCCATCCTAATTTCTTCATCAAAAAGAGCCAAAATGAGTTTATTGTTGATTTCTTCTAGGATAAGATGAGGAATGAATTGGAGGAAGAAATCCTTGGCTCTTTCATAATTTGGCCTATGTTCCTCTTCGAGCAGATGCATAAAATGAGCCACCCCTTCAGATCTGATTTCCTTGATATCATTAGTGATTCTTCCATCCTGGCAATGAATTTCTTTAATTTTGTTATTGCTTCTATGTCTCATAGTAGAAACATGAAAATATCTGGTATTAGAATCTCCTTGTTTAAGCCAGATATCGTGAGACTTTTGTCTCCAAAATGTTTCTTCACATTGCAGGATATTGTGATATTGGGATAACAAATTTCTTTCTTCACCTCTCAACTCAATAGAACAACCTTGTCCTTCTTGGATTTATTTTTCAATTGAGGTCATCCTATTCTTGACATCCTATTTATTTTGGAAAAGATTTCCAAAAATATCTCTATTCCATATTTTGAGATTTTCTTTGATTAGCTTGAGCTTTTGTGCTAATATAAAGGAAGGACATCCTTGGATATCTATTTTCCACCACTGGAAAATCCTTTCTCTGAAATCAGGATGTAGCATCCACATGGCTTCAAATATAAAAGGTGTTTTATAAATTTTGGGATTATTAGTGTCTAGGAGAATGGGGCTATGATCAGATCCGATCTTGAGAAGGGATTGAAGGTTTGCATCACCCCATATTGCTAGGGCTTCCTGAGAAAATAACACTCTATCAAGTTTAACTTGAATAAGTTGAGAACCACATCTCCTATTTGACCAGGTAAATTGATTTCCTTTCAACTGAACATCCATCAGATTGTTTTTGGTTATAAAATCCTAGAAATCCTCCATGCTTTTAGTGAAAGAACCAACCCCTCCTTTTTTGTCAGAGGGAAATAAGGGTGTATTAAAGTCACCAGCAAGGATCCACGAAATATTAATAAAAGTGCTTCTAATAGAAGATAGCATATCCCACACCCTAGACCTCCCTGTGATAGAATTTGGAGCATAAATGTTGGTGAGGACCCAAGGAGAATTGTTGTCTTTATCAAAAAAGAGGATGTTGGCCATTTCATCATTGGAGTGAATAAGTTTTCCTTCTAGAACTATCGGGTTCCATAAACAAATGAGGCCTCCTGAAGCTCCTTTTGCATTGCAAAAAGTAAACTCACCCTTTTTCCAGATGTTATTACAAACCATCTTAACATAGGGATCACTAACTTTGGTTTCTTGGATCAAAAAAATGGTGGGTCTTATTTCATTCCTTAATGATTTAGCTATCCTCTATTTAGCTAAGCCATTAAGGCCTCTCACATTCCATGAGAGGATTTTCATTTTGAATATTTTGAGATTCACTTGCCTCCCTTTCCTTGTGGTTGGGGAGGTTTGGTGCTTTTTGAGTCTTCCTTAGAAAGTTTAATGCCTGAGGAAAACAGAGTCTTCTGGATTCCATTAGCAATGTCTTCATGAACATCCTGTCTCCACTGGTCCTTATTGGAGGACCTTCCTCTCTTATTTTCTTCTCCACAATAAATGGGAGATTTCTTGTGACTTATGGTATTTTTTGAACTAAAATTGTGAGCTGGGATTTTTTGAACCACAAGGCTTTTGGGTTCAAAAAAGGAAGGAGGAATGGAAACATCATCAATAAGAGCTTGGTCAACAGTATGAGCCGGAGATGAAAGACTAGTGATCTGAATAGGGGAAGCCTTGAGCTTTTCAGAGGTGGGAGGCAGGCCAGGGGAAGTTTCCTGGGGTGCTACCAATGGGTCCGAGGAGGGGTTTGACTCATGATTAAGACTATTCAGATCATTAACATCAATTTTAGAATCTAAATTAGCCAAGGCTTGAAATTTATTTGGAAGCACAAAAAGACTCACCTCATTATGATTGGAAGAAGATGAAACTTTTTTGCCCTTGTCATTTGGAGAATTAGCGATTTCTTCATGAGACTTCTGATTCTTTATGGGTCTAAAAGAGAGTCCTTTTGAAGGTGGAAATATTCTTTTGTCCTTCTTGAAAGGCATCATATTGTCCCTTCCTTTACCATTTTTTTGATTACCTTGACTTGGTGTAGCATTTTCTGCCTATCTTTTGAAGGAAGGACATTGTGCTCTGAGATGTCCCTGAGTTCGATATTCAATATAGAAAGGGGGCTTATTCTCATATTCAATAGCTTGCTTGTGATAGAAAGATCCATATTCCAGCTCAAAAATGGTAGGGAGATATGAGTCTAAATTAGCATTCACACAGAGGTGAGCAACACACATTCTTATCCTGTCCAGTGTAACTCTATCAATGAGCACAAGATCCCCAATAGTTGAAGCAATGGACCTGAGGATTGGTTCACACCAAATATGCCAAGGAATATTGGGAAGTCTAACCCAAATGGGAGCATAATTGATGCTTTGCTTTTTAGGATCAAAATCAGGGGTCCATTTCATGAGGAATATGCTTTTGGACCCAAGGAACCAAGGTCCACCAGATAGAATCTGATTTGTGTCTTCTTGAGAATTGAGGCAGATGCCAAAAAAGCCATTAGAGAGACCAAAAATCTCCAGGGAACCTCTAAATTTCCATCTAGAAAAGGCCCAATCGCCTGATAGTGTCTAAATTAGGAATTCCACCCACAACCTTATCGACAAGGGAAAAGGATTCCTGAGATAAATAAAAAGATGCTAAGCTCATAGGAACCTTGACTTTGTTACCAAAAACTTCACAAGGGGGCATAGAAGGATCAACACAGGAAGAGGATTTAACCAAAATATTAGCAAAATAAGGTTTTGGGGTGATAGGGTCCAAAGCAGAATGATTACAAGGATGGTGACTGGAAATAGGAATATCATCACCCCAAAAAGAACTGACCTTGTTAGGCAGAGATGAGGACGGGCCACTTTTAGAACCGGACTCTAGAGGAACCTCATCTAGGCTGGGTGGAAGAGAGGAAGGGACCACTTTACTATCAAGGCCTGAAGGAGCAAAATCATCCTTAAGCAAACCCTCGAAAGCAACCGTGCTAGAAGGAACATGAACTTCCTTGGAAGTATCCTTGGAGCTATCCTCCCACCCTCCAAAAATTTGAAAAATCTCCTTCCCACCTTCAAAATTTTGAAAAACAGAGGACCCTCTAGAATAGTTGTAGTTAGCCATAAGCCAAAAATCAACAAAATTTATTGACTCTTTGTTTCCATACTAAAACCATTATGATTTTTTTTATAATGGGTTTCACCTTATTGTTTGTTTTTTATTATACATTGTTTCATTATTTTTGTTTATGTTTTAATACAATTGAGGTCATTTTGAAATTTTACAAAGGACTAAATTTGTATGCACATAGGTGAAAAAAGCTAAAAATTACCCAGCATATCCATATTAAGCTTGATTCATATATATTTTGCTCTTATGGGCCCCAAAAATATTATCTTAATTTCTTTGTCTTCCTCCCATGTGGAGACAAAACAAATTAAATATTCAAAGTGACTAGACACCTATTTAATCCTTGCCCTTGCCTCATAAATGCATAGGAAGTTTTCATTAATTTAAAATATCCATTAATATAGTGTAATGATGCATCATTTATCCACCATAATTACTCTTATTAACTACTCTGCTTTACATTTAATGGCAACATGATAACAAGATTTTGTGCAGAGATTATGCATGATTTATTAACCCAATTAACTTGTATTTTAATTAATTAAAGTTACTTCAAACTATGCATTTTGAACTTGACATGACCATGCATTTCATTAGCATACCTTAAGGGATTTATATGTTTACTTGAAGTATTTTTTAGAATTCACTGAGTGTTCAAGTTCTCATCTAGTTGTTGGAAAATGACACAGTGAAAAAGGGGTAAAAATTTGTTTACAACGGTAAGCTTTGGACCTTACCCTTTTACTTCCTTGGACGACAACTGATTGGGCAGGAAGATTGACTTGGACAGCAACTGACTGGACAGATTGGACGGCATGGGCGACGAGGCAGTTGACACCAAATTCCCTTCTATCTTTCCTCCCTATTTTCTTTCATTTCCTAACTTCCCTTAATTTCTTCTAAGGTTGTTAAGCCTATAGTATTTAAGCAATGTAACCGATGATTTTCAAAGCGCATTTCAATATATTTTCTTAAGTTTATTTTCTCCTATTCCCACGTGCAATATCTGGTATCAGAGCGAGGTCGAAGAGGGCCCGTAGATCGAGGTCGGAGGAAGCCCGCACGTGAACCAAGGCGAGGTCGAGAGGACCCGAACAACCCTGAGCGAACCCAGGGATCGCAAGTTGAGGTGAGGTCGAGAGGACCCGAGCAGGCCCAAGCACACAACACGCGAGGAGGAGAAGACTCAGAAGTAACAACCAACTGGAAGGCGCCACGTGGCGAAGACACAACAAGGCAGACATAGGCAACGTGGCAGACAATAGACAGAGCTCGGACTACGTGGCAGAAGGAAGACAGACGACAAGACAAGTGGCAAGCACAGGCGACGGGCAACGTGGCGCAAGGCGAGAGGTTTGAAGGAGGCAAAAAGGGCGGTCCCGATTTCCCGAAGGCAATCGAGTAACTATTCGCCCATTGAAGGTTTTAAACACCTTCATTGTTCTCTAAGGGATAGATGTGGGACTAAAGTCCCAAAAAATTCCTTTGGGCGGCCGAGAAGGGCATAAGGAAGGCAAGCTTCCCTTGCCTTCTCGTCGAGCCGCGTAGCTCGACTGGCTCGTGGAGCCAGCGCTAAATCTTTCACCCCCTTGCAGGTCGCGGGTTCGAATCCCGACGACGGAGTAATAATATATTTTTTTTGAAATTCTGAATTGATCAGGTTGTATAAGTGTTATTGTTGTTCGGTTTCATCGGCGGTTGTGGCCGAGTTGGCTAGGAAGCTTAGCCTAGCAGATAGGAGTCGCGGGTTCGATTCCTGTGGAGTCAATTTTTGATATATTTTTTTTAAGGAATTTTTTTTATATTATATTTAAAATCACTTTATTTTATTTAATAAAATTATAAATAATTGTTTTTTTTTAAAAGGCAATTATATTTTTTTTATTAAATAAAAGATATAAGTTTATATATATATATATATATATATATATATATATATATATATATATATAATAAAATAAAATAAAAAGAGGGGAAAAGAGAGAACAAAAGAACATTGCCTAAGAGGCAATTATTGTAACAAAGAAAGTTTTTTTTACTTTATTCAAGGAATCATAAACTGAAGAACGTGTTGTAATAAAGCCTAAGAGGCTTAATTTTGTAAAAGGCATTGATGATTAGACCCAATGGGTGTTATCATGCCTTATGTGCAATTCTAGCAAGAGAAAGTGTAGATAGGTTTGATGAAAAGGTAAGGGGTTATGGACTCAATATTGTATTTAGTCAACTCCAAAACGCTGTAATCACACATCAAAGACATCCCGACTCAGGATACGAAGCATATTTTGAAGATAATTCATTTAGAAGTCAATTTGAACAATCAGAATCCATCCAAGGAGCGCAACAAGAATCAGAGTACTCACACTACAGCAATTCAGTGGAAATCCTAGAACCACCATCACCAGAAATCATACCAATAAGTGACGACGAAGAAGTGGCAGATAATTTTGCAAATCAAGAGGTAGCATCCCCACATCAAGAGGAGCAAGCAATCAATGATAGGGTAGAACAAGTCAGATTTGACTTAAATTTGTAAACCCTTCCTTCTTTCTTCTTCTTCTTTCTTTCATTCAGCAAAGTATTTTTTGTAACCGTGAAATAAAAAGTTTTTTGGTAACTATGGCTTCACACAATAGTTTACCCATCCCAGAATTTACCGGTTATGACTATGAGTACTGGTCTATAAATATGAAGACCCTACTCATAGGAAGAGGATTGTGGGACATCATAGAGGAAGGTTATACGGAACCCATAGACTGGTCCACACTCAGTGCAGCAGACAAAAAGACTCGAAAAGAAGAGAAGAAGAGCAACTCATCTGCTCTTTCTCATCTCCAAGCTGCATTGGAGAAAAGCATATTTCCTAGAATTGTTGCTTGTACAACTGCACAAGCCACATGGAAAGCATTGAGTGATGGATTTCAAGGTAGTAATCAAGTCCAGCAGGTAAGGCTTCAAACATTGAAGCGAGATTTTGAGAATCTCCGGATGAAAGATGATGAAAAAGTAGGTGATTATTGTGTTAGAGTAAAAGCACTTGTAGATAAAATGAGTACATTAGGCGAAGAAATCAAGCCTGAGACAATTGTAACAAAAGTGTTGAGAACACTTACACAAAAATGGAATCACATTGCCATCATAATAGAAGAATCTAAAGATCTTTCCCTTTTAACATTCGATGCACTAATCGGATCGTTAATGTCACATGAAGAGAGGTTTCCTGAAACTCCTTCAACAAGCTATGGAGGCGATGATAAGGCCTTCACTTCCAATGAAAATAATGCAAGAGGACGGGGAAGAGGTCAAGGAAGAGGCAAGCAACGAGGTAGAGGTGGAGGCAACTACAGAGGAGGCAACCAAAACAGAGGAGGCAACCAAAACCGAGGAGGCAATTCCAATAGAGGAGGCAACTCATACAGAGGAGGTAATCAACAAAGAGGTGGAAATCAGAATCGAGGTGCAAATCAAGGACAAAGTGGAAATCAAGGGCGAGGAAGTGACAAGTCCAAAACAACATGTTTCAATTGTGGCAAACCAGGTCACTTCACTCGTGATTGCTGGTCAAAATCTTCACAAGGCAGCAACAATCAATATGGTAATTATGGAGAAGAAGATGATGCTTCTAATATTTTTCTGACATATGGCCAATCAGAACAGAATCTATTTGACACATGGATTCTAGATACTGGTTGTTCCAACCATATGAGTGGTAACGAACATTTATTTGCTACTCTCGATTCCACTTATAAATCCCAAATCAAATTAGGGGATGATAAAACATTGCAAGTAGAGGGAATTGGAGCCATGGAGGTTCCAACTAAAGAAGGACTGAAAAATGTGCATGACATCTACTACACTCCAAAGCTCCAACACAATTTACTAAGCGTTGGGCAAATGATGGAGAATAATTACAAACTTGTATTTGATGAAGGACAATGTATCATTTTTGATAAAAATAATTGTAATCGTGTCATCACACGAGTCCCCATGACCAAGAACAGATTATTTCCTCTCAAGTTTAATGAGCCAGGAGGAGCTCAACTTGCAAATGTAGCCATAACAAATCCAAGTGTCCTTTGGCACTTGCGATATGGTCACCTCAATTCCGCTAGCTTGAAATTGTTAACTAATCAAGCTATGGTGACAGGACTTCCCAAAATCCATGATCAAAAAGAAGTCTGTGAAGGATGTGCTTTGGGAAAGCACTCAAGATCAAAGTTTTCGACAGGACAAGCGTGGAGAGCCAACTATCCACTACAGTTAGTACATTCGGACATTTGTGGTCCAATGCAAACACAAAGTCTCGGAAACAGTTTTTATTTTCTCACTTTCATAGATGATTTCTCTAGAATGTGCTGGATTTACTTTCTGAAACACAAAAATGAAGCTTTTGATTGCTTCATAGATTTTAGAAATAATGTAGAGAATCAAAGTGGGAACTATGTAAAATGTCTTAGGACAGATCGAGGAGGTGAATACTCCTCAAAAGATTTTTTGAAATATTGTAAAGATAGTGGGATCAAAAGGCAATTTACCACTTCCTATACCCCACAACAAAATGGTGTGGCAGAGAGAAAAAATCGCACCATAGTTGAGATGGCGAGATCAATGCTCCAGAAAAAGCATCTCACTTATATGTATTGGGCAGAGGCTGTAAGAACCAGTGTATATATTCTAAACAGAAGTCCAACTTCTAGTTTAGATGGTGTCACTCCTTACGAGGCATGGTACGGAAAGAAACCTAATGTAAAGCATTTCAAAGTGTTTGGTTCTTTAGCATATGTACACATTCCCGACGAGAAAAGAAAGAAGCTTGATCCAAAAAGTCAAGCTTGTATATTTGTAGGATATTGTGAGTCTACAAAAGGATATAGACTCTACAATCCCAAAACTCATAAAGTTGTAATCTCTAGGGATGTAATTTTTGATGAAGGGGGAGAATGGGGTCATCAAAGAATTTTTGTTGATGATGAATCCCACGATGTAAGTTCTTCACAGGTACAGCAGGTATCTCCAAAGCAAAGCAAAGGCACACCACCCCCTCCAAACCCATTCAGAAGAGCTACATCAAGTACTTCAACAAATACTTTAAGTCCTTCTCCACAGAGATCAGTAAGTTCTTCACCGATGGACATCGACAGAGACTCTCCATCAAGAGGCAGAAGAACATTACAACATCATCCATCCTTTCAAATGTTGGATCAGAATTTCCAGAGAAGATTCACTAGAAGTCAAGCTAGTGAGATGAATTCAGTTTTGCAACAACTTGAAAATTTACAATTGTATGGAGATGATGATTCCCATGATCCTATGGGAGATGTAGTTAATTATGCCTTATTGGCTAGTACACAGCTAGAACCAGCTAGCTATGAGAAGGCATGTACTCAAAATATATGGCAAGAAGCCATGAAAGAGGAAATAACCTCTATAAACAATAATGATACTTGGGAGCTAGTACAACTACCAAAAGGAAAAAAATGTGTTGGATGTAAATGGGTCTACAAGACCAAGTACAATGTTGATGGAAGCATTGAGAGGCATAAGGCGAGACTAGTAGCAAAGGGTTTTACTCAAAAATTTGGCATTGACTATGAGGAAACCTTTGCTCCTGTTGCACGACAAGAGACAATCAGATCAGTTCTTTCCTTAGCAGCTCATAAAGGATGGAATGTTCAACACATGGATGTAAAGAGTGCTTTTCTAAACGGATACTTGACAGAAGAGGTGTATGTTCAACAACCTCAAGGTTTTCAAGAACAGGGTAAAGAGAACCTTGTTTACAAATTAAAGAAAGCACTTTATGGCCTCAAGCAAGCACCAAGAGCCTGGTACTCACGTATTGATGGCTATTTTAGTGAGTATGGATTCACAAGAAGCAAAAGTGAACCAAATTTGTACTACCTAAAGCATGGAGTAGACATTCTCATAGTTTGTTTGTATGTGGATGATCTAATATTTATGGGTAGTAATAATAAAATGAATATGGAGTTCAAAAACTCCATGATGAAACAATTCGAGATGAAAGATCTTGGTTTAATGCGATACTTCCTAGGCATGGAAGTGCATCAATCAAATAAAGGGATCTTCATATGTCAACACAAGTATGCTCGAGACATGATAAAGAAATTTGCCATGGAGCAGTGCAAATCAGTTGCAACTCCAACTGGACATGGGATCCAATTGAGCAAGGAAGATGGAGCATCAAAGGTTGACATGACCACTTACAGAAGCATGGTTGGGAGTCTGATGTTTCTCACCAACACTAGGCCAGATATTCAATATGTTGTTTCTCTAGTTTCAAGATTTATGGCTAGTCCTTCTGAACTGCATCTACAAGCAACTAAAAGGATATTAAGATATGTAAAAGGTACATTGGATTTTGGAATCCATTACCAAAAATGTAATTCTGTGAATTTAGTTGGCTTCAGTGACAGTGATTGGGGTAGCAACATAGATGACAGGAAATCTACATCAGGAAATTGTTTTAGTCTAGGATCAGGACTAATTACATGGAGTTCCAAGAAACAAACTGTTGTAGCATTGTCATCAACTGAGGCTGAGTATATAGCCATCACTCATGCTAGTACTCAGGCCCTATGGTTAAGAAAAGTTCTTGAAGAGATTGGAGAAAGTCAAAGTGGTCCAACACGACTATATTGTGATAACATAAGTGCCATTCAGTTGGCATATAATCCAGTCCACCACAGTAGATCAAAACATTTTGATATGAAGTATCACTTCATTCGAGATATGGTGGAACAGCAGATAGTTGAGCTTCAATATTGTAATACTTTGGATAATATTGCTGACATCTTCACCAAAGGTATAGCTAAAGCTCAATATATAAAGCTGAGAGACTGTATAGTCAGGCCTCTCAACTTTAAGGGGGAGAATGTTGGAAAATGACACAGTGAAAAGGGGTAAAAATTTGTTTACAACGGTAAGCTTTGGACCTTACCCTTTTACTTCCTTGGACGATAGTTGATTGGGCAGGAAGATTGACTTGGATGGCAGTTGACTGGACAGATTGGACGGCATGGGCGGCGAGGCAGTTGACACCAAATTCCCTTCTATCTTTCCTCCCTATTTTCTTTCATTTCCTAACTTCCCTTAATTTCTTCTAAGGTTGTTAAGCCTATAGTATTTAAGCAATGTAACCGATGATTTTCAAAGCGCATTTCAATATATTTTCTTAAGTTTATTTTCTCCTATTCCCACGTGCAATACTAGTGTCATGTGCTCTAAATAATTTTATTTGTTGCATTTACATTCTCTAAAATGGAAAGGAGAAAGATTACCATCAACATTCCAATTATAAATGATAGTAATTATAGACGGGTGATGATGTAAAGGAATTCTTGGATATCTACCAAAAATGCAAGAATATATTTTGAATCAAGAACAATTATAGGTATGACTCAGAGTACCTAAAAGGTATGGAGAATATCATATAGTCAAGGCTTTTAAATATGGGTACTTACTAGAAAAATGTACATATGTGGTGTAGTGGATAATCCATAGAGTGGCCTTAAATAGAAATAAGGGATTTTAATAACAAGCTAATTGCATGTTTTGATAGTGAATCATTACATGCCATTTATAGACCCTCTTGAGAAATCTATCATCTATGAAAACTAGTACTAGTCCTTTGCTATGAAATATAAGAGCATTGATGAAATTCTAAATGGAAGGAGAGTGAATGAGAAAAAACACCCATCTCAAAAATGAAAGGTATGTTGTTTAGAATTTTAATATCGAAGTAAGATATGCTATGAACCAACTGTGGAGGCTTATGGGTAAACTAGACACATCCCATTTTTTTATACTTTATGTGCAAGTAGTAATTTAATTATCCTTCAAGGAGTTGAATTTGATTGAGATTCTTTCCTGTTAGATAATTTCTTTAGAAAGATTAAAAAATTTAGAATTCTAGAGCCCTAGAGAGGCCTAGGTTCCATATGATTGTATTTTTTATAGATATATTGTGTGCAGTCTCACCACTCAATATTAGAGAAGTTTCCTTTATTAAATTTCTAGAGACACCACCTGTACATATATATTTTTAGAAATCTCTGGAAGGAAAACATGAAGGATACAATTTTCTATTATATTCACTCTGTTTTTTTTTCCAGTATTTATTTTTTATTAAAAAATTCTTCTTATCCATACCACACTAAAAAATCCAAGAATACTTTACATCCATGTGCTGGCTTATTTATTCAAACCCATCATAAATACATTAGACTTTGAGGCTTCAAAGAGAAGCCCCATTTGTTACCCAAGTGTGTACCAAATAAATTGCTACTCAAAGAGGTAGCTTATAATATGAAGGGCAGCCTCAATGGCTATATTAAAGAAATTCATTGGCCCATCCATATATATATATAGATAGATTTTATGATCATGAAAGAATATTAAAGTAGAATTTAAGGTCTATCGAAAAGACCTAGTCTTTTAAATATATATAGGGGGGGTTCAAAGTAGACCTTTCCAGGTATGTAGACTCTTGGAAAAATGTGATTGAAAGAAGGAAGAAGAATTCTTCGAGGCATGGCTTGGGAAGCTCAGATTAGACCCCATTCCAAACTGGTACTTTGACTTCTTTCAAAAGGAGAAGTATTAAAGTAAAATAATAAATTGAATTCCTTGTAAGGATAGTTATAGTAGAAGATACTCTTGTACAAAAAAGGAAAAAGGACCTAAAAATGGAGTATGATGTTTTTGAAAACTTTTTAAGTATCGGTAGTAGGAACCTTACGAGAGAAATTTTCTACTCAAACTCAAGCATTTTAAAAACTCAAGGTAAAATTATAATATTTCAAAAAAATTCATACAATAAAGAAGAATATTTCAAAAAAATTCATAAAATAAAGAAGAATAAACCAATTGACATAGTAAACCCATAAATGTTCTTCTTAACTAATTTAAGTTTTTCAAATGAGAAAGAAGAATTTGCAAAAGGGACAATTGTCTGTTGTTGATAATGAAACATTTATTAACTTTGTTGATTTACCCACAAAGTGATAGGCTAGTTGGTAGCGGAGGGTCGGGATCCCATTGACTTCATTTTTACCTAGTAGACTAGGGATTATAGAGGTTCCCTATGCAATTAAAAAACAAAATAAATACTTTATTTTTTTGAAATAATAAAGTTCAAACTGAACAAGTTTTGTTAACCATTTAGTTTCAACAAATAAGTAAAAAAGAAATTGAAGTTGATATTCTTCAAACTACAATGCATGGTAATTAATTTTAAATAAGCTAAAAGTATTGATCAACAAGAACAAATGAAAATTGGAGCCAAAACTTATTAACACTCACATCACTATGGTCGTAATTAATGCTGACAACAATATTTGACATGTTTTAATGGTCAAAATTACAAGATATGCTCCTGATCTCATCCAAAATTATTTAATTTATAAACATCACATGTTAACATATGATGACACCTAATGTCAATCAAAGTTGATTTAGTATGAATCAATATTGATTCAAGTTATCAATCCTGTGAACATTTATGAAGATCTTAATCACATATTTGATATCTTCTACTTGTGCAATAAAGATGAAGTATTTCCATCTATTATTTAGCAAGGATTATGAGGTACACATCCTTAAAATTGTGTCTCTCATTATTTATAATCAATTACCTTAATTTACATTCTCGTTTGATAATTGATATCCTATTTTCTATTCATTTATAAAACCTCACACATTTCATTTAATTATTACCTCTAAGTCTATTATAACTAATTTTGAATTATGTTGCTTCAACTTATATTCACACTGTGACAATACATTGTGTCACTAGGCCCAATTTTGATTGCAACTTCCACATGTATGTACCAAGTGAATGCTTGTAATGAAATCATTTGAGTTGCATTCATGTTGTTAAATATAGAAATAAATATGAATATCTTGTACTTCATTCTTCACAATTCTTATTCTTATTACAAATATAACATCAAAACACATCTTTGAGTAGGGCATGTCAAGGTGACAGACATCATTCTACTTGGTGTCCTCATATTTGTCTTTGCAATTACCTTCATAAAGTATGCATATCAATATTCATAATATGATATATTCAATATTTAATTTTTTAATGGGTTATACGGGATTCAAACAAGTATCACTTATATTAAATCATAATGATATTATGATAGCTTCGTAATTATGTATATATTGTTTGGCAATATTTGAGTCTATGTTTCCTAAGCTAATGTTAGATGATATATTTAATATGTATTAATGAGTGAATGAATTAGTCTTTTAAGATCAACCAAAGGTGCTTGATCAAGTTTACATAATTTTATAGCATTATCTGTTAACTTGGACAACAGAACCAGTCTTGTTCTTAGCCATCTGTGATGCACTTTTAATCATAGATCAATTTATTTGCAAGCATGTGACAATTTTAAAAGTTGGAGTAATAGTCGAGGCTTTGTTCCAATTATTTTAATACATTCAATCATTTGTCAGGATCCTATTAGAATTTTGTTAGATAAAATTTATCGTTGATGAGATTTCTAACTCTCTATTCTTAATCATCTCTTCATCTTTGTAATCAATTATGCATTTAGAAACTAAATAATCCTAGTTTATATATCCAGTTCATCTCAATTACCTACTAGAGTATTAGTTTCCATAAATGGTTGTACTAAATGAAGTGTACATGCACCTATCCATATGATTAACTCCATGTATGTTAGAATAATTGAGGTATTTGTGCATGCCCAATTCAAAGGCAATTTGAAATATTTTTATATGTCATCAATGAAGAATAAACATCATTAATTTTGATGGATAAATTCTATCATTTCCTTCTTAGTTTATGATGAGGCCCAAAAATGCCTCATTATTGCACAATGTTTGACTACCATATGATAAGTTAATTGCCAAATAGTTGACTAGAATATACTATTTGTTAAGTGTTTGCATGATTTTATGTTAGGAATACTATATCTCTGTTTTTGACTATTTTCAGCATTTTGTGACTGATTTTGCTTGATTAAGTAGCAAGTAAGAACATGCATTTCAATTAACCAAATGTGGTATGCTGATATCCATTAACTTCTCAATGGTTTTTGAATGTTTTCCTGCCCTTCAACTTGTTTCAAATCCACATTGAAGACAAAAGTTTAGGACTTGTCATAAATCTGAAAATCTGGAGAAAAACAGACCATATAAAAATCAGCAAGTTGTCACTTTATAGGAACACCTTGAAGTTGTCAAGCAAAGCATGAGGATATGGATGGAATGAGTTCAGAAGGACTACAGAAGACATCTGACCTATTTAGAAGCATTCCCACATGGTCTAAATAGGCAGCAACGGGGTATAACAGAGCAGGGGCAATTGTGCAGCATTGTTGCACTATTTCAGCATGGTTACTTGGTGAATGAAGTGTATAAATTTAGTAGCAACTTGATGTACTCCTTCATGTTGATATTTGAATAATTTTTCCATGTTCTAATTTGTTTGAATTTGCAAGAAATGCCAATATTTTACAACTGTGCAGCAGAACTGGAAAATGCAGTAATTTACCATGTAAATTCCAGCAAGCTACCAATGAATGGCAAGGCATGAAATTCACATCCAAGGAAGGAATGAAGACTATTGCAATCTGATCCCGAGGGCTAATCCACCTTAGAAATGCAGCCAAAACCATTTGGAGAGCACACAGTTGGTCATTCTAAAGATCTTCGAAATGAACACAATATCTTCGGAATGAGAATTACAGTATCTTCAGAATGAGCCACTTATCTTCGGAATGAAAACAAGAATGTGCTTTTTGACTTGTTGACTGAATTTTGGTGATAGAAAAAGGGATATTAAGGTTGAGAAAGTTAAAGGAAAATATCTCCCATCTGATTTTGTCGTTCTTGTCCATCCAAAGCCACCATTCATGGAAAAGATCAATTTTGATCCTCTTCTAGGATAAACCCAAAAAACTGCAGCATAATAGAAAGTTGTTTGCAAGATAGGAATGGCATATTCTGAAGTGGAGAATTATGTGTGAGATATTTCTAGACTCCTCCCACGTACTTCCACCATTGAAGATGCTTTCTAAGGGCCAATGACTACTACCGCAACACAAACTGTCCAGATTTGCATTTATTTCAGATCCAAAATTATTGGCAAATCACTGTAAAGTAGCACATAGGCTGATTTGAGCATGGGATATATTGTAAATATTTATATAAATAACACAGCTCCCTCCTTGGTTGAGCCAGTTAGGAATTAGAATAGAGGAGAGTTTTCAATAGCAGCAATTAGGACTGTACAATGATTTTTTGTAATCAGTTTTCAGCATGTTTTGTCATCAATAAAAGTGCAGCTATTTTATCATTTTATGTTCTGAGTGTTAATTAGTTAAGGAGTGCTTTTCACCTCCTTCTAGATCAGGAAGTATGGGCCCACTTTCAGATCTAGAAGGAGGGATTTTATGGCAGGTTTTAATCTATAATTTTGTTGCAGCAGAATTAATAGATTGCTTGCTAGATTTCATTTTCTTGTTTTTATTTTGTATTATGTGATTTATGTTTCCTATTATGTTTGTGTACAACATTTGTGTGTATGTCAGCTGACAAATTATATTAAGCATTTTTCCTTTGCTTTCCATGTTTTCCCTGCTTTCTATTTTAGCAACTTTCCATTTTTCAGCATATTTCATTTTGTTGTCAATTCCTGTAGCAGAAGCTTGCGACCTTTTGTGGCGGGGCATTGACAGGTGTTTTTTACAAGCATCAGTTTCAATTATGCAAGAGTAGATTAGATTTCAATTATGCAAAAGTAAATTAGATTTCAATTTAGCAATTTCAATTTAGCAGAGACAATTTCAATTATGCAAAAGTAGATTAGGATTTCAATTTAGCAATTTCAATTCATGCAATTGTAGTTAGATTTCAATTCTTGCAACTTAGATTTAGTTTTCAATTCTTGTAATTTATTTTAGTTTCCATTCTTCAGACTAGGTTTAGTGTGACACCAAAAGGCTAAACCAAAATCTGCTTCACCAATAATTGCTTGAAATCTGAATGCCTAAATTGTACTCTGCCCTAACCTTCTATCATAGACAACCTTGGACACCACCCCGGATTGATAAATCATTGAGATTAAATGATGAGACTCAATGACACTCATCATTTTGGCACCGTTGTCGGGGAACATGGTGTTGTTAGAGGGTAAAAGTAGTCAAATAATTATTATTGTGCTAAGTTATGAAGTTCAGAGTTAAATCTGAATGTAATAATTGGTATAAATAATAATTATTGATAGTTGCATTTCAGTCCATTTAGAAAACAAGCAACCAAGGAGGTGATCTTCACACTAGGGGTTAAATGTATGTTAATTGATAAAAAAAAAAATAAAAATAAAAAAATAATTTTTAAAAATAAAAAAAAAAAGTAAATAAACCACCACCTTCACCCAACCTCCAATTATACAGACAGCAACCCCTGTCTATGTAAGCTAAAAAAAATCACAAAAACTTTTGCACAATCAAAATAGGAGTTTACAACTTAATGATGATCCTAGAGTTTTCCATTATTACTTAAATATTGTTAGGATTTTACCACGCTAAACCGCAACCTAGCAATTCTTAGCCTACATAGACAATAGTTGATCTCATTAGAGGTGATCCTACCTGACAAGTAGTTGATCTGCTAAAGTTGTACACTTCTTGTCTTATTGTGCAAACCAAAAATATTTTTTTTAGCACAACCTGTGATCAATCTGAATAATACAGGATAGGCAACCCCTGTCTATGTAGTTGAATCTAGTATATAAAAAAAAACTTGCAGGAAATGTTATTGATTGCAACAACATCCAACTGTGCTCAAACAAGAACTTACCTGAGCTTGAAGAGACAAAAATCAATGGAGATACATAGAAAACCTTTAGTCCAAACACATAGAAATTAGCCTTGGATAAAGGAGAAAAACTAGAAAAATTGCACATAGAAAATTTACTTCCATTTTACAAAGGGGTAAATTCTGTCCTCCTAGGAATGAAACAAATTGAAGTGCAGCCAAGAAAATTCTTGAACATTATTAGCTGGCTGACTTATAAACAAAAAGCAAAATTGTTGCTATTTTGAAACAATATTTCAATCCCTTTACATGGAATTACAAGGGTATATCAAGATTTTATCTTGATGTAAGAACTTAACATCTTTTGGGAATTGGTATTTAATTGTTTCAAGAATAGATTGACAAGATTTTGCAGACTAGGAGGCATGGACAACACTTGATTGAAGAAGTTTTCAGATATGGAGCAGTGCTTCTTTCTCCCATTGGTAATTCATGGAGGATGTTAGTGGTGAATGGACATTGCCTTCGGGTATACCATGCACCATTAACTAAGGAGGAGTTCTTGAAGGAGATTCCATTGGATGTACACATAATGGAAGAGAATTTCTCTTCAATATCAGATTCAGAGTGATGATAAAAAGTTTGACAAAAAAAAAAAAAAGGAAAAAAATACAAGAAAAGCAAAAAGAAGAATAGTCTTGTTTGTGAACTTCCTTTTTGGGTACAAGCAAGACAAGAAAATTTGAAAAAAAAAAGAGGAAAAAATTTGCAGCAAAGGCATGTCCCACAAAATGGGGATACATGAGGACAAGCATCAATTTCAGCAAGAAAGAGGAACAATGGAGCCAATACTTCATTTCCAGCAATAAGGAGGCAATGATGATGTAAGAAGATTCTTACTGGTCATCTAGTAAGGAAGGTTGCATCAATGTTGCAGGTTTCAACAGAAAGAGATGGTGTTTTCATACAACAATTGACATGTTTTTGCAGAATAAGGATTGGTCTTATCCAAATAAGAGTGAGAGATGTTCTCTCTCATTGAAGCACTTGAAAAAAAAAAAAGAGGACAGAAGTTGGTTGAAAACCAGAAATGGCAGCCTCTTCTGATGAAAAAATGAAAAAAAAGATGAAAAAAAAAGAGAAAAAAAAAATAAAAAAAAATGAATAATTCAGTAGTGAAAACCTTCTTGGAGGCGCTACTGAGTTGGCTTGCATGAAAACCGATTTTTCGGCATGCATTGCCTTGTTGATCTACCCATCATTGTTCCACCATTGTACAAATCTCACACTGCACATGTGTTATGTTTGTTTATGTTTTCGAGATAGCCTCGCTAACAATCATCAAAAGCAGCTTGTAAGGTGCATGACCAATTTTCAGGACAGTAAGGTATGTGTTTCTTGCATTTAATTCATAGTAAACATTTAGCATTTAGTGTATGATAGTCGGTATTTGGCATAAACTATTCATACAATAGTGACAAGTTGAAAAAGGAACATGTTCAAGATGTCAAGAAACACCCCCTTATGCCCTTAATTGCATGGAAATTCCAAAACTATGCAAAAACCTGATTTTGGGACAGACATGGCAGCAATTCTATTTCAATTTGTAGGGCAAATTTTAGAAGGAGAACTGCAAGTTTATATCTCATAATTGTCTGATAAATTGAAGGAGGATAATCAACAAAATGCACCCGAAGGTTCTATTTTAGTACTACTGGAATAAAACAACATACAAAACAAAGAATAACATCTAAACAAAAGGATGAAGAAGGGATTTTTGATGTTATGGAAGGCTTATACACTCTAGATATGGACCCACAATAGAATCTATAGCTAACTTTTGCATAGGAGGTCATTTCTGCATTTTTTTGAAGATCTTCGAAATGAATAATGAGAAATGCAATCTCTTCGAATGAACAGACATCTTTCGAAATGAGAAATGCAATCTCTTCGAAATGAACAGACATCTTTCGAATGAGAAATACGATATCTTCGAAATGAGCAAACATCTTCGAAATGAGAATTACAGTATCTTCGAAATGAGCAGACATCTTCAAAATGAGAAATATAGTATCTTCGAATGAGCGGATCTTCGAATGAGAATACAATATCTTCGAAATGAGCAGGATATCTTCGAAATGAGCAGAAACTGTACCAAAATTGCTGAAAATGCTACAGAATAGCAAAAAGAGTAGGGTACATCAAATATTGAGGTTTATAAGGCTCTACCACAAGTAAGTACATCCCTCAAGCATTTCAAATAAAAAAAAAATATCAATTTTGTTCAAAAGGTGCAAACAACAAAAATAAGCATTCAGAGCTGAAATGTTGTTAAGAACAGAAAATTCCATCAGTAGTAGTGCATCTCGCCAAATACGGTTCCACAATAAGACTATTGCAAGATGAATCATATGATATCAAGCCTTTAAGAGGTACCTTGCAACACTAAAACTTGTAGAAAAATAGAAAAAGAGTCATACATGTGCTTAATTGCAAAATACTTGATATAGTGCAGCAAGGAGGAATTTCTCAGTTAGCAGGTAGCAAAGGATGTTGTTCACAAGAATAAAACCTGCATATTACTATGGCCTACTAAGATGCATGAGGGCATGCATCAGTTCAAGTTGGGGGGATGATGAGGCCCAAAAGTGCCTCATTATTGCACAATGTTTGACTACCATATGATAAGTTAATTGCCAAATAGTTGACTAAAATATACTATTTGTTAAGTGTTTGCATGATTTTATGTTAGGAATACTATATCTCTGTTTTTGACTATTTTCAGCATTTTGTGACTGATTTTGCTTGATTAAGTAGCAAGTAAGAACATGCATTTCAATTAACCAAATGTGGTATGCTGATATCCATTAACTTCTCAATGGTTTTTGAATGTTTTCCTGCCCTTCAACTTGTTTCAAATCCACATTGAAGCCAAAAGTTTAGGACTGTCATAAATCTGAAAATCTGAAAAAATAGCCATATAAAAATCAGCAAGCTGTCACTTTATAGGAACACCTTGAAGTTGTCAAGCAAAGCATGAGGATATGGATGGAATGAGTTCAGAAGGACTACAGAAGACATCTGACCTATTTAGAAGCATTCCCACATGGTCTAAATAGGCAGACAACAGGGTATAACAGAGCAGGGGCAATTGTGCAGCATTGTTGCACTATTTCAGCATGGTTACTTGGTGAATGAAGTGTATAAATTTAGTAGCAACTTGATGTACTCCTTCATGTTGATATTTGAATAATTTTTCCATGTTCTAATTTGTTTGAATTTGCAAGAAATGCCAATATTTTACAACTGTGCAATAGAACTGGAAAATGCAGTAATTTACCATGTAAATTCCAGCAAGCTACCAATGAATGGCAAGGCATGAAATTCACACATGGAGAGGAATGAAGGCTATTGCAATCTGATCCTGAGGGCTAATCCACTTGAGAAATGCAGCTAAAATCATTTGAAGAGCACACAGTTGTTCATTCTAAAGATCTTCGAAATGAACAAGACATCTTCAGAATGAGAAATACAGTCTCTTCAAAATGAGCCACTTATCTTCGAAATGAGAACAAAAAAGTGCTTTTTGACTTTTTGACTATTTTTGATGATGGAAAAAGGGAAAGAAGGTTGAAAATATTAAAGGAAAATATCTCCCATCTGACTTTGTCGTCCAAAGCCACCATTCATGGAAAAGATCAATTTTGATCCTCTTCTAGGATAAACCCAAAAAAACTACAACATAATAGAAAGTTGTTTGCAAGATAGAAATGGCATATTCTGAAGTGGAGAATTATGTGTGAGATATTTCTAGACTCCTCTCACGTACTCCCACCACTGAAGATGCTTTCTAAGGGCCAATGACTACTACTGCAACACAAACTGTCCAGATTTGCATTTATTTCAGATCCAGAATTATTGGCAAATCACTGTAAAGTAGCACATAGGCTGATTTGAGCATGGGATATGTTGTAAATATTTATATAAATAACACAACTCCCTCCTTGGTTGAGCCAGTTAGGAATTAGAATAGAGGAGAGTTTTCAATAGCAGCAATTAGGACTGTACAATAATTTTTTGTAACAGTTTTCAGCATGTTCTGTCATCAATAAAAGTGCAGCTATTTTATCATTTTATGTTTTGAGTGTTAATTAGTTAAGGAGTGCTTTTCACCTCCTTCTAGATCAGGAAGTATGGGCCCACTTTCAGATCTAGAAGGAGGGATTTTATGGCAGGTTTTAATCTATAATTTTGTTGCAGTAGAATTAATAGATTGCTTGCCGATTTCATTTTCTTGTTTTTATTTTGTATTATGTGATTTATGTTTTCTATTATGTTTGTGTACAACATTTGTGTGTATGTCAGCTGAAAAATTATATTAAGCATTTTTCCTTTGCTTTCCATGTTTTCCCTGCTTTCTATTTTAGCAACTTTCCATTTTCAGCATATTTCATTTTGCTGTCAATTCCTGTAGCAGAAGCTTGACGACCTTTTGTGGTAGGGCATTGACAGGTGTTTCATTTCCAAGCATCACTTCCATTCTGCAAGAGTAAAATAGGTTTCAATTTTGCAAGTGTAATTTAGGATTTCAATTTAGCAACATTTCAATTTAGCAATTTCAATTATATTTCAATTCTGCAAAAGTAGATTAGAATTTCAATTCCTACAAATTTCAATTCTTGCATTTGTAGTTAATTGTTAAATTCTTGCAAATTTAGATTTAGTTTTCAATTCTTATAATTTATTTCAGTTTCCATTCTTTAGACTAGGTTTAGTGTGACACCAAAAGGCTAAACCAAAATCTGCTTCACCAATAAATGCTTGAAATCTGAATGCCTAAATTGTACTCTGCCCTAACCTTCTATCGTAGACAACCTTGGACACCACCCCGGATTGATAAATCATTGAGATTAAATGATGAGACTCAATGACACTCATCATTTTGGTATCATTGCCGGGGAACATGGTGTTGTTAGAGGGTAAAAGTAGTCAAATAATTATTATTGTGCTAAGTTATGAAGTTCAGAGTTAAATCTGGATTAATAATTGGTATAAATAATAATTATTGATAGTTGCATTTCAGTCCATTTAGAAAACAAGCAACCACAGGGAGGTGATCTTCACACTTAGGGGTTAAATTGCTTATGTTTGAAATTCTTGATAAAAATTGAAAGAATTCATCATCCTCATTATCAAGAAACATAATATCTCTTAAACCATCTACTAGTACACCATTTTTATATCCATATCATAGTAGTATAAACAAATTTTATTAGTTTAAAATCATGTAGATATAAAACTATCCCTTAAAAAAATACCATATACTACATACATTAACATATTTATAATCCATTTCTCCAAAACAAAAATGCCTAGTAAATCTCAAAAGAGATCCCAAAAAAAAAGAAGTAAATCAACCACCACCTTCACCCAACTTGGCCAATATGAATAATATAGGACAGGCAACCCCTGTCTATGTAAGCTAAAAAAATCACAAAAAATTTTGCACAATAAAAATAGGAGTTTACAACTTAATGATGATCCTAGAGTTTTCCATTATTACTTAAAGATTGTTAGGATTTTACCGTGCTAAACCGCAACCTAGCAATTCTTAGCCTACACAGACAATAGTTGATCTCATTAGAGGTGATCCTACCTGACAAGTAGTTGATCTGCTAAAGTTGTACACTTCTTGTCTTATTGTGCAAACCAAAAATATTTCTTTTTTAGCACAACCTATGATCAATCTGAATAATACAGGATAGGCAACCCCTGTCTATGTAGTTGAATCTGGTATAAAAAAAAAACTTGCAAGAAATGTTATTGACTGCAGCAACATCCAACTGTGCTAAAACAAGAACTTACCTGAGCTTGAAGAGACAAAAATCAATGGAGATACATAGAAAACCTTTAGTCCAAACACACAAAAATTAGCCTTGGATAAAGGAGAAAAACTAGAAAAACTGCACATAGAAAATTTACTTCCATTTTACAAAGGGGTAAATTATGTCCTCCTAGGAATGAAACAAATTGAAGTGCAGCCAAGAAAATTCTTGAACATTATTAGCTGGCTGAATTATAAACAAAAAGCAAAATTGTTGCTATTTTGAAACAATATTTCAATCCCTTTACATGGAATTACAAGGGTATATCAAGATTTTATCTTGATGTAAGCACTTAACATCTTTTGGGAATTGGTATTTAATTGTTTCAAGAATAGATTGACAAGATTTTGCAGACTAGGAGGCATGGACAACACTTGATTGAAGAAGTTTTCAGATATGGAGCAGTGCTTCTTTCTCCCATTGGTAATTCATGGAGGATGTTAGTGGTGAATGGACATTGCCTTCGGGTATACCATGCACCATTAACTAAGGAGGAGTTCTTGAAGGAGATTCCATTGGATGTACACATAATGGAAGAGAATTTCTCTTCAATATCAGATTCAGAGTGATGATAAAAAGTTTGACAAAAAAAAAAAAAAGGAAAAAAATACAAGAAAAGCAAAAAGAAGAATAGTCTTGTTTGTGAACTTCCTTTTTGGGTACAAGCAAGACAAGAAAAATTGAAAAAAAAAGAGGAAAAAATTTGCAGCAAAGGCATGTCCCACAAAATGGGGATACATGAGGACAAGCATCAATTTCAGCAAGAAAGAGGAACAATGGAGCCAATACTTCATTTCCAGCAATAAGGAGGCAATGATGATGTAAGAAGATTCTTACTGCTCATCTAGTAAGGAAGGTTGCATCAATGTTGCAGGTTTCAACAGAAAGAGATGGTGTTTTCATACAACAATTGACATGTTTTTGCAGAATAAGGATTGGTCTTATCCAAATAAGAGTGAGAGATGTTCTCTCTCATTGAAGCACTTGAAAAAAAAAAGAGGACAGAAGTTGGTTGAAAACCAGAAATGGCAGCCTCTTCTGATGAAAAAAATGAAAAAAAAAATGAAAAAAAAAAAAAAAAAAATATAAAAATGAATAATTCAGTAGTGAAAACCTTCTTGGAGGCGCTACTGAGTTGGCTTGCATGAAAACCGATTTTTCGGCATGCATTGCCTTGTTGATCTACCCATCATTGTTCCACCATTGTACAAATCTCACACTGCACATGTGTTATGTTTGTTTATGTTTTCAGATAGCCTGCTAACAATCATCAAAAGCAGCTTGTAAGGTGCATGACCAATTTTCAGGACAGTAAGGTATGTGTTTCTTGCATTTAATTCATAGTAAACATTTAGCATTTAGTGTATGATAGTCGGTATTTGGCATAAACTATTCATACAATAGTGACAAGTTGAAAAAGGAACATGTTCAAGATGTCAAGAAACACCCCCTTATGCCCTTAATTGCATGGAAATTCCAAAACTATGCAAAAACCTGATTTTGGGACAGACATGGCAGCAATTCTATTTCAATTTGTAGGGCAAATTTTAGAAGGAGAACTGCAAGTTTATATCTCATAATTGTCTGATAAATTGAAGGAGGATAATCAACAAAATGCACCCGAAGGTTCTATTTTAGTACTACTAGAATAAAATAGCAACATACAAAACAAAGAATAACATCTAAACAAAAGGATGAAGAAGGGATTTTTGATGTTATGGAAGGCTTATACACTCTAGAGATGGACCCACAATAGAATCTATAGCTAACTTTTGCATAGGAGGTCATTTCTGCATTTTTTTGAAGATCTTCGAAATGAACAAACATCTTCAAATGAGAAATACAGTCTCTTCGGAATGAGCAGACATCTTCGAAATGAGAAATACAATCTCTTCGAAATGAGCAGACATCTTCGAAATGAGAAATACAATCTCTTCAAATGAAACATCTTCGAAATGAGAAATATCTCTTCAAATGAAACATCTTTAATGAGAAATACATCTCTTAATGAGAACATCTTCGAAATGAGAATTACAATATCTTCGAAATGAGCAGGATATCTTTGAAATGAGCAGAAACTGTACCAGAATTGTTGAAAATGCTACAGAATAGCAAAAAGAGTAGGGTACATCAAATATTGAGGTTTATAAGGCTCTACCACAAGTAAGTACATCCCTCAAGCATTTCAAATCAAAAATTTTTATCAATTTTGTTCAAAAGGTGCAAATAACAAAAATAAGCATTCGGGCTGAAATGTTGTTAAGAACAGAAAATTCCATTAGTAGTAGTGCATCTGCCAAATATGGTTCCACAATAAGACTATTGCAAGATGAATCATATGATATCAAGCCTTTAAGAGGTACCTTGCAACACTAAAACTTGTAGAAAGATAGAAAAAGAGTCATACATGTGCTTAATTGCAAAATACTTGATATAGTGCAGCAAGGAGGAATTTCTCAGTTAGCAGGTAGCAAAGGATGTTGTTCACAAGAATAAAACCTGCATATTACTATGGCCTACTAAGATGCATGAGGGCATGCATCGGTTCAAGTTGGGGGGATGATGAGGCCCAAAAGTGCCTCATTATTGCACAATGTTTGACTACCATATGATAAGTTAATTGCCAAATAGTTGACTAAAATATACTATTTGTTAAGTGTTTGCATGATTTTATGTTAGGAATACTATATCTCTGTTTTTGACTATTTTCAGCATTTTGTGACTGATTTTGCTTGATTAAGTAGCAAGTAAGAACATGCATTTCAATTAACCAAATGTGGTATGCTGATATCCATTAACTTCTCAATGGTTTTTGAATGTTTTCCTGCCCTTCAACTTGTTTCAAATCCACATTGAAGCCAAAAGTTTAGGACTGTCATAAATCTGAAAATCTGGAAAAAATAGCCATATAAAAATCAGCAAGCTGTCACTTTATAGGAACACCTTGAAGTTGTCAAGAAAAGCATGAGGATATGGATGGAATGAGTTCAGAAGGACTACAGAAGACATCTGACCTATTTAGAAGCATTCCCACATGGTCTAAATAGGCAACAACAAGGTATAACAGAGCAGGGGCAATTGTGCAGCACTGTTGCACTATTTCAGCATGGTTACTTGGTGAATGAAGTGTATAAATTCAGTAGCAACTTGATGTACTCCTTCATGTTGATATTTGAATAATTTTTCCATGTTCTAATTTGTTTGAATTTGCAAGAAATGCCAATATTTTACAACCGTGCAGCAGAACTGGAAAATGCAGTAATTTACCATGTAAATTCCAGCAAGCTACCAATGAATGGCAAGGCATGGAATTCACATCCAAGGAAGAATGAAGACTATTGCAATCTGATCCTGAGGGCTAATCCACTTGAGAAATGCAGCTAAAATCATTTGGAGAGCACACAGTTGTTCATTCCAAAGATCTTCGGAATGAACAAGACATCTTTGGAATGAGAAATACAGTATCTTCAGAATGAGCCACTTATCTTCGAAATGAGAACATAAAAGTGCTTTTTGACTTGTTGACTATTTTGACGATGGAAAAAGGGATAAGAAGGTTGAAAAAATTAAAGGAAAATATCTCCCATCTGACTTTGTTCCGTCCAAAGCCACCATTCATGGAAAAGATCAATTTTGATCCTCTTCTAGGATAAACCCAAAAAAACACAGCATAATAGAAAGTTGTTTGCAAGATAGAAATGGCATATTCTGAAGTGGAGAAAGATGTGTGAGATATTTCTAGACTCCTCTCACGTACTCCCACCACTGAAGATGCTTTCTAAGGGCCAATGACTACTACTGCAACACAAACTGTCCAGATTTGCATTTATTTCAGATCCAAAATTATTGGCAAATCACTGTAAAGTAGCACATAGGCTGATTTGAGCATGGGATATATTGTAAATATTTATATAAATAACACAGCTCCCTCCTTGGTTGAGCCAGTTAGGAATTAGAATAGAGGAGAGTTTTCAATAGCAGCAATTAGGATTGTACAATAATTTTCTGTAATGAGTTTTCAGCATGTTTTGTCATCAATAAAAGTGCAACTATTTTATCATTTTATGTTTTGAGTGTTAATTAGTTAAGGAGTGCTTTTCACCTCCTTCTAGATCAGGAAGTATGGGCCCACTTTCAGATCTAGAAGGAGGGATTTTATGGCAGGTTTTAATCTATAATTTTGTCTGCAGTAGAATTAATAGATTGCTTGCCGATTTCATTTTCTTGTTTTTATTTTGTATTATGTGATTTATGTTTTCTATTATGTTTGTGTACAACATTTGTGTGTATGTCAGCTGACAAATTATATTAAGCATTTTTCCTTTGCTTTCCATGTTTTCCCTGCTTTCTATTTTAGCAACTTTCCATTTTTTAGCATATTTCATTTTGTTGTCAATTCCTGTAGCAGAAGCTTGCGACCTTTTGTGGCGGGGCATTGACGAGTGTTTCATTTCCAAGAATCACTTCAATTCTATAAGAGTAAATTAGATTTCAATTTTGCAAATGTAATTTAGGATTTCAATTTAGTAACATTTCAATTTAGCAAAGACAATTTCAATTTGCAAAAGTAGATTAGGATTTCAATTTAGCAATTTCAATTCATGCAATTGTAGTTAGATTTTCAATTCTTGCAAATTTAGATTTAGTTTTCAATTCTTATAATTTATTTCAGTTTCCATTCTTAAGACTAGGTTTAGTGTGACACCAAAAGGCTAAACCAAAATCTGCTTCACCAATAAATGCTTGAAATTTGAATGCCTGAATTGTACTCTGCCCTAACCTTCTATCGTAGACAACCTTGGACACCACCCCGGATTGATAAATCATTGAGATTAAATGATGAGACTCAATGACACTCATCATTTTGGCACATTACTGGGGAACATGGTGTTGTTAGAGGGTAAAAGTAGTCAAATAATTATTATTGTGCTAAGTTATGAAGGTTCGAGTTAAATCTGAATGTAATAATTGGTATAAATAATAATTATTGATAGTTGCATTTCAGTCCATTTAGAAAACAAGCAACCAGCAAGTCCTAACCACCACCTACAGACAACCCTTGTCTATGTAAGCTAAAAAAAAAATCACAAAAACTTTTGCACAATCAAAATAGGAGTTTACAACTTAATGATGATCCTAGAGTTTTCCATTATTACTTAAAGATTGTTAGGATTTTACCGTGCTAAACCGCAACCTAGCAATTCTTAGCCTACATAGACAATAGTTGATCTCATTAGAGGTGATCCTACCTGACAAGTAGTTGATCTGCTAAAGTTGTACACTTCTTGTCTTATTGTGCAAACCAAAAATATTTTTTTTTAGCCCAACTTGTGATCAATCTGAATAATACAGGATAGGCAACCCCTGTCTATGTAGCTGAATCTAGTATAAAAAAAAAAAACTTGCAGGAAATGTTATTGACTGCAGCAACATCCAACTGTGCTCAAACAAGAACTTACCTGAGCTTGAAGAGACAAAAATCAATGGAGATACATAGAAAACCTTTAGTCCAAACACACAGAAATTAGCCTTGGATAAAGGAGAAAAACTAGAAAAATTGCACATAGAAAATTTACTTCCATTTTACAAAGGGGTAAATTCTGTCCTCCTAGGAATGAAACAAATTGAAGTGCAGCCAAGAAAATTCTTGAACATTATTAGCTGGCTGAATTATAAACAAAAAGCAAAATTGTTGCTATTTTGAAACAATATTTCAATCCCTTTACATGGAATTACAAGGGTATATCAAGATTTTATCTTGATGTAAGCACTTAACATCTTTTGGGAATTGGTATTTAATTGTTTCAAGAATAGATTGACAAGATTTTGCAGACTAGGAGGCATGGACAACACTTGATTGAAGAAGTTTTCAGATATGGAGCAGTGCTTCTTTCTCCCATTGGTAATTCATGGAGGATGTTAGTGGTGAATGGACATTGCCTTCGGGTATACCATGCACCATTAACTAAGGAGGAGTTCTTGAAGGAGATTCCATTGGATGTACACATAATGGAAGAGAATTTCTCTTCAATATCAGATTCAGAGTGATGATAAAAAGTTTGACAAAAAAAAAAAAAAAATACAAGAAAAGCAAAAAGAAGAATAGTCTTGTTTGTGAACTTCCTTTTTGGGTACAAGCAAGACAAGAAAATTTGAAAAAAAAAAGAGGAAAAAATTTGCAGCAAAGGCATGTCCCACAAAATGGGGATACATGAGGACAAGCATCAATTTCAGCAAGAAAGAGGAACAATGGAGCCAATACTTCATTTCCAGCAATAAGGAGGCAATGATGATGTAAGAAGATTCTTACTGGTCATCTAGTAAGGAAGGTTGCATCAATGTTGCGGGTTTCAACAAAAAGAGATGGTGTTTTCATACAACAATTGACATGTTTTTGCAGAATAAGGATTGGTCTTATCCAAATAAGAGTGAGAGATGTTCTCTCTCATTGAAGCACTTGAAAAAAAAAAAAAGAGGACAGAAGTTGGTTGAAAACCAGAAATGGCAGCCTCTTCTGATGAAAAAAATGAAAAAAAAGAGATGAAAAAAAAATGAAAAAATATAAAAAAATGAATAATTCAGTAGTGAAAACCTTCTTGGAGGCGCTACTGAGTTGGCTTGCATGAAAACCGATTTTTCGGCATGCATTGCCTTGTTGATCTACCCATCATTGTTCCACCATTGTACAAATCTCACATTGCACATGTGTTATGTTTGTTTATGTTTTCAGATAGCCTCCTAACAATCATCAAAAGCAGCTTGTAAGGTGCATGACCAATTTTCAGGATAGTAAGGTATGTGTTTCTTGCATTTAATTCATAGTAAACATTTAGCATTTAGTGTATGATAGTCGGTATTTGGCATAAACTATTCATACAATAGTGACAAGTTGAAAAAGGAACATGTTCAAGATGTCAAGAAACACCCCCTTATGCCCTTAATTGCATGGAAATTCCAAAACTATGCAAAAACCTGATTTTGGGACAGACATGGCAGCAATTCTATTTCAATTTGTAGGGCAAATTTTAGAAGGAGAACTGCAAGTTTATATCTCATAATTGTCTGATAAATTGAAGGAGGATAATCAACAAAATGCACCCGAAGGTTCTATTTTAGTACTACTGGAATAAAATAGCAACATACAAAACAAAGAATAACATCTAAACAAAAGGATGAAGAAGGGATTTTTTGATGTTATGGAAGGCTTATACACTCTAGATATGGACCCACAATAGAATCTGTAGCTAACTTTTGCATAGGAGGTCATTTTTGCATTTTTTTGAAGATCTTCGAATGAGAAATGAAAATACTCTTCTAAATGAAACATCTTCGAATGAGAAATGCGTCTCTTCGAATGAATAGACATCTTCGAAATGAGAAATACGGTCTCTTCGAAATGAGCAGACATCTTCAAAATGAGAAATACAATATCTTCGAAATGAGCGGATCTTCAAATGAGAAATTTCTTCGGAATGAGCGGATCTTCGAAATGAGAATTACAGTATCTTCGAAATGAGCAGGATATCTTCGAAATGAGCAAAAACTGTACCAGAATTGCTAAAAATGCTACAGAATAGCAAAAAGAGTAGGGTACATCAAATATTGAGGTTTATAAGGCTCTACCACAAGTAAGTACATCCCTCAAGCATTTCAAATAAAAAATAATCAATTTTGTTCAAAAGGTGCAAACAACAAAAATAAGCATTCAGGCTGAAATGTTGTTAAGAACAGAAAATTCCATCAGTAGTAGTGCATCTGCCAAATACGGTTCCACAATAAGACTATTGCAAGATGAATCATATGATATCAAGCCTTTAAGAGGTACCTTGCAACACTAAAACTTGTAGAAAAATAGAAAAAGAGTCATACATGTGCTTAATTGCAAAATACTTGATATAGTGCAGCAAGGAGGAATTTCTCAATTAGCAGGTAGCAAAGGATGTTGTTCACAAGAATAAAACCTGCATATTACTATGGCCTACTAAGATGCATGAGGGCATGCATCAGTTCAAGTTGGGGGGATGATGAGGCCCAAAAATGTCTCATTATTGCACAATGTTTGACTACCATATGATAAGTTAATTGCCAAATAGTTGACTAAAATATACTATTTGTTAAGTGTTTGCATGATTTTATGTTAGGAATACTATATCTCTATTTTTGACTATTTTCAGCATTTTATGACTGATTTTGCGTGATTAAGTAGCAAGTAATAACATGCATTTCAATTAACCAAATGTGGTATGCTGATATCCATTAACTTCTCAATGGTTTTTGAATGTTTTCCTGCCCTTCAACTTGTTTCAAATCCACATTGAAGACAAAAGTTTAGGACTTGTCATAAATCTGAAAATCTGAAAAAAATAGCCATATAAAAATCAGCAAGTTGTCACTTTATAGGAACACCTTGAAGTTGTCAAGCAAAGCATGAGGATATGGATGGAATGAGTTCAGAAGGACTACAGAAGACATCTGACCTATTTAGAAGCATTCCCACATGGTCTAAATAGGCAACAACAAGGTATAACAGAGCAGGGGCAATTGTGCAGCATTGTTGCACTATTTCAACATGGTTACTTGGTGAATGAAGTGTATAAATTTAGTAGCAACTTGATGTACTCCTTCATGTTGATATTTTAATAAGTTTTCCATGTTCTAATTTGTTTGAATTTGCAAGAAATGCCAATATTTTACAACTATGCAGCAGAACTGGAAAATGCAGTAATTTACCATGTAAATTCCAGCAAGCTACCAATGAATGGCAAGGCATGAAATTCACATCCAAGGAAGAATGAAGACTATTGCAATCTGATCCTGAGGGCTAATCCACCTTAGAAATGCAGCCAAAACCATTTGGAGTCAACATAGTTGGTCATTCTAAAGATCTTTGGAATGAACACAATGTCTTCGGAATGAGAATTGCAGTATCTTCAGAATGAGCCACTTATCTTCGAAATGAAAACATAATGTACTTTTTGACTTGTTGAATGAATTTTGGTGATGGAAAATGGGATAAGAAGGTTGATAAAGTTAAAGGAAAATATCTTCCATCTAATTTTGTTGTCCTTGCTTGCATCCAAAGCCACCATTCATGGAAAAGATCAATTTTGATCCTCTTCTAGGATAAACCCAGAAAAACTGCAGCATAATAGAAAGTTGTTTGCAAGATAGGAATGGCATATTCTGAAGTGGAGAATTATGTGTGAGATATTTCTAGACTCCTCCCACGTACTCCCACCACTGAAGATGCTTTCTAAGGGCCAATGACTACTACTGCAACACAAACTGTCCAGATTTGCATTTATTTCAGATCCAGAATTATTGGCAAATCACTGTAAAATAGCACATAGGCTGATTTGAGCATGGGATATATTGTAAATATTTATATAAATAACACAGCTCCCTCCTTGGTTGAGCCAGTTAGGAATTAGAATAGAGGAGAGTTTTCAATAGCAACAATTAGGACTGTACAGTGATTTTTCATAATGAGTTTCAAGCATGTTTTGTCATCAATAAAAGTGCAGCTATTTTATCATTTTATGTTCTGAGTGTTAATTAGTTAAGGAGTGCTTTTCACCTCCTTCTAGATCAGGAAGTATGGGCCCACTTTTAGATCTAGAAGGAGGGATTTTATGGCAGGTTTTAATCTATAATTTTGCTATAGCAGAATTAATAGATTGCTTGCCAGATTTCATTTTCTTGTTTTTATTTTGTATTATGTGATTTATGTTTCCTATTATGTTTATGTACAACATTTGTGTGTATGTCAGCTGACAAATTATATTAAGCATTTTTCCTTTGCTTTCCATGTTTTCCCTGCTTTCTATTTTAGCAACTTTCCATTTTCTAGCATATTTCATTTTGCTGTCAATTCCTGTAGTGGAAGCTTGACGACCTTTTGTGGCAGGGCATTGACAGGTGTTTCATTTCAAGAATCAGTTTCAATTCTGCAAAAGTAGATTAGATTTCAATTATGCAAAAGTAGATTAGATTTCAATTTAGCAATTTCAATTTAGCAAGAGTAACTAGATTTCAATTCTGCAAAAGTAGATTAGATTTCAATTTAGCAATTTCAATTCATGCAATTGTAGTTAGATTTCAATTCTTGCAAACTTAGATTTAGTTTTCAATTCTTGTAATTTATTTTAGTTTCCATTCTTCAGACTAGGTTTAGTGTGACACCAAAAGGCTAAACCAAAATCTGCTTCACCAATAATTGCTTGAAATCTGAATGCTTGAATTGTACTCTGCCCTAGCCTTCTATTGTAGACAGCCTTGGACACCACCCTGGATTGATAAATCATTGAGATTAAATGACGAGACTCAATGACACTCATCAGTTTATCTATGTTTTTGTTAGAAATATTGATGAACAATATTCTATCCCAAAAAATAAATAGTTATGCAAGGCATCACAAGTATGGATTGAAGCTCAAAAAAATGATTAATTATTCCATGAGATCAGCTGCGCATAAATAAAAAAGCTGATCACTATAAGCCGTTGGATTACAACAACCTAATAAATCTGATCTAATCACAACTAGGAGTTTACCAATCTCAATAATAGTGATAACTCCAAATAAAATATCCTAGTAGAACTTAAGAAATACTCTAAAACCCCCCCTTAAGTGATACTAGGGGTAAGTGGAATAATAGCAAGATAAATAAAAGGTGTGGGACATTCAAGATTAGGATCCTCATTTAGTGTAGTATTCTCAAGGATGGGTTCTTCATCATATTAAGGCTCAAAGAAGGACGAAGGCTCAATGTAATCAATGTTGGTAGAAGAAGAAGGATGAGGATCTTGGGAAGGGTAATTTTTATCAAATTGAACAATTTTGTGAAATAAAATTTCATGAGTTTCTGGGTCAAGGAGCCTATAGGCTTTCATATCCTCACAATAGCCAACAAATATAAGTTTTTTGCTTTTTTTATCTAAGGATTTTCTCTTTTTCTTTGGAATGTGGGCCCAGGAAGTACTCCCAAAAACTTGAAAAAATGAGACATCAGGTTTGGAGCCAGACCATGCCTCCTCTAGAGTCAAATGTTCAAGATCCTTGTGAGGTGTGCGATTTTTATTGAAATTTGCACAATTGATTACCTTTGCCCAAAAATTTGGTGAAAGATCCCTTGAGTGGAGCATACAATTTGCCATATATTTTAAGGATCTGTTCTTTCTTTCTACCACACCATTTTTTTGAGGATTATGTGGTATTGAATGTTGATGAATGATTCCATGAGTAGAGAGGAAGTCTAAAAACTCATTACTGAAGTATTGTCCTCCATTGTCTGTACGAATATTTTTGATGAGACACGTTGCCTAGTTTTCAACCAAGGACTTAAATATTTTAAAGTGAAAGAAGACACTTGAGAAAATATACCCAAGTATGTCTTGAAAAATCATCAATGAATGTCAAATAATATTTAGCTCCATTGAAGGAGGGATGGGGGAAGCTCATCAAATCACTATGCACAAGTTCCAAAGGTGAGGATACTCTTTGGGATTTAATTGAGGGAAAAATATTTTGATGTTGTTTTCCAAGAGCACAACCATGATAAATATTATCAATAGGAGTTATTTTGGGCAAGCCACTTACCATATCATGATTACTTAAGTCCTTTAAGTATTGATAGTTGAGATGACCAAATATTTCATGCCAGAGTTTGCTCTCAAGATCCACATGAGAAAAAAAATAGGAAGCTTGAGTAGTGTCATAAAAACCTCCAAAGTGATATAAACGGGCATTATGATCAATTTATCCTTTGGCTATAAGGAATTATGGTTCCTATAAGTTTTTTATCTTCACTCCTGTGGGTTTGAACAAAACTATTTTCCCTGTTCCAGATTTACAAATTTGATAGATTGAAAGAATATTGGTAGATATATATGGAACATAAAGCACATCATTGATGCATCCACCATGTAAGAGAATCTCACCTCTGCCTTTGACAGAAATGAAGGAAAAAACCCCTACTTCAATACTGAATGTGGAACTTGAGGAAAGAGATGCAAATGACCTTTTTGAGGAAGTCATATGATGAGTAGCCCTTGAATCTAGAACCCAATATTTTGAATAAGACTTTTTAGATCTACCTTTAACATTTAGGGCTTTGCCTATTTATTTTTTGATATCAATTTTATTATCCTTCATTGTTGATACTAATTCTTGTAATCTTTTCCAATATTTCCTGATTGAATGACTATATTTTTTGCAATGGGTATAGGTTACAAGTGTTTTTTTCCCTCATTTTGAACTTATCTTGTTTTAAGTAGGAAGCTACTAAGGCTTTGGATGAAGAGGGTGAGGTTCCATATTTGGAGAGTTTCATTTCTTCTCTAGTGAGCCTTTCACAAAATTCTTCTAATGTGGGCATTTTGAAATTTGTGCCAAGGGCATCCATAGTTGAGAGAAAAGTTGTTGCAAATATTTGAAAAGCCCCCCTTAACTTTGCCAAAATAAGATAGATGCACTCATCATCTGTCCACTTCATTTTACTTGAGTGAGAAGTTCTTTAAGTTTTATGAGGAAATCCACAATTGTGTTGTAATATTTAGGTGATAATGCTGTTAATTCTGCTTCAAGCTACATAGATCTAATTTGGTTCACTTTGCCAAATAATTTTTTTAATTTATCCCAAATTTCAAATGGATTTTTACACTCAGAAATGTGAAACCATAAAATCTCACTCGCATTCATTATTATCATTCCCATTCTCTCATATAATTTTCCCTTATGAACAAATTTTTCATATTCCTTTTCAAATTCTAGTTGTTTCTCTTCTAGCAGATGGATGAGAAATTTTACATGCAATTAGATTTAACATTCTTGGTTTCTGGGTATGATAATTATGGGGAGTGAGTGGGTCAATCATATTTGGTGTTAAAGAATTCATCTTGCCAAATCAGTAAAGATCAAATGCAGCAAACAAGGGAAATAAGACAGCAGAAGGAACTCCTAAAATAGGTGCAGCAAAGAGGTGGAATAGGGCAGCATAAAAGAACTAAAACAAGTGCAAAAAATGCAACAAGATCCCCCCCTGAATTAATGCAGCAAAGTGCAAAACAATTGCACCAAGACACCCCATCCCCAAAAAAAGATTTTATTATATATTTTGTTTTACAATGTATCTCTTTAAGAGGAGCCTAGATGGAACAAGCTTTAGATATGAGTTTGTTTACAATGTGGAGGCCTTCTCACTACTTACAGAAGAATGGAGATACAAAAATACAATAATATCATCAAAAATTATCTGAAAGAGCTATCTGATTATGCTTTGTTGATCTTTGATATATTTGATTCACTTAAAGCTTTTTCTACAGGTCACTGACTTTCATAGTTTTCTTTTTTATCGTGATGGCAAGATAGAAGCTCCTGTAAGTATCTCTGCTAACGCTTATGTTATTAGTCTTTCCAACATACTTATTTCTTCCTAACACTAGGGATTTTGCAGATCAAGGTTTCAACAAAGTCAAGTATGAAATATTTGAGAGAATTTATTAAAGAAAATATTGGGTTGCCACTTACATAAGTGAAAAAATGTGACTAACACAAAAACAATTGCATTCAGAACAAAAATATGAATTATAAAATTTTAGTTATCAATGATTGTACTGGTCCTATTTTACCTGGGGATCATTTTCTTTACTAGAAGTAAAGCTTGAAAAGAAGCTTTGTGGTTTGGTAGATTTATTTTAAAAAAGCAAGATAGAATGTCGAAGGACCATCATATGGTAGGACACAGCCAACGCGATGTTAATATAATTGAGCTTTATCTACTAAGAAGTGGATTATCCTTCTACTGCCATTGTATTTTGGAGTAAACCCGTGGGAATCAAACCATTGAATCAAAGCAAACATGAAACATTTTGAATGTCAAAATGAAATTTTATTTTATGTAATATTGATGAACTACAGGGAATCTATAATCCTTCATTTAAAATGGTTGAAGAAGATAGATATGTGGATACAACTTGCATGGTGTGAGAGGTTTAAATCTATTAAATTGATAAAATCAAAAAGTTATATATTATATTGATTTTTTTAATGTTTAAAATCAACCTATATTAACATCATTGTGTTTCTAGTACTAGATTGACCATACACAAAAACAAATAGGATAAAAATCTATTTTCAAGCTCCAAATACCAATGTTCAAATAAGATCCTTTTATAGAATGCTTATATGTTTATGGATCCACAAAATTCCAAAAATATTATAGTTATTGCATCATAGAAAGAATCAACAAGAACTAGAGATAACCACACAATAGCTACTACATTATAGAAATAATAAACAAGATCTAGAGAGAACCATACAACTAAAGAGCTACATACAGTTGACTAAACTTATACAAAAAAGAGCCTTTTGATCAAGTCATTCAATGACAAATTGTAGAGTACTTTTTTTAGAGAAACACATGTATATGTTATCACTGCACTACATTCTAGTATCCTTTTGCAGATTTGTTGATGTGGATCATACTTGAGGGAATGGATTTGAACACTTAATATGGTAGAATTCACATGTTAGTCATTGAGTTTAATATGATGCATTAGTTTTATTTTTCACTATACTAGATATTGTCCCAATTGGTGCAAAAGTACCCTAATAGAGAATGTGGGATAACAAATTTGTACTTCACTATGTATAGGGATAAGATACAAATAATATAAAACAGAAATAAATGGTAACTCAAAGAAACTCATAACACATATATGGATTATCTTATTGTAATACATTTGATAAATCATTCTTGTACATACACAACAACAATCATACAATGCTTCAAATATGTAATAACATGACAATAGCATTATCACACACAACATACTCATGCTTCTCCCCTCTTGAGACTATGAAAAGTGAATATAGATAAAGGGGTCATCAGGGGGACAATTTGTAACAACTCAACCACCAAATACTAGATACCCACATTATTATAACCACACAATAGTTGCAAATATACATGTGACAACCTATGATACATGACAAACTCATATATGTGATGCAGGAGCCTATCTTTAGAGGGTTTTTTTAAAGAAGTTATAAAATAATTTTCTTATTACTCAAAATGGAATTCTCTTATGCCAAAAATGGTAATTACTAAAAAAGGGCAAATTTTGATGAAAAATAATTTGCTAAAAATAGTAATTACTTAAAAAGGCAATTTTTGATGAAAAAATCAATTTGTCAAAAATAGTAATATTTTATTTTTAGGGCTTTAAGCTTTAGGGTTTTCTTTTAGGGTTTATTTTAGGGCTTCAAGCTTTAGGGTTTTATTTTAGGGTTTCTTTAGGAATATATATTCCCTTGGTATTGCATTGTAAAAGGGGGGAAGTGAATCCAAGAATAAAAAAAAAAAAAATTATTAGTTTATTTTCATGTATTATAGTTTTTATGTGAATGGAAGGTTTTACTGATTATTTTCATTTATTGTAGTTTTTATGTAAATGGAGGGTTTTACATATTATTTCCATTTATTATAGTTTTTATGTAATAGGAGGTATTTTGTTTTGACCTCTTGCAGTTGGATTTACATCATTTGGTATCAGAGCAAGTTGGATCTTGTTGGGGAGAAAAGAGAAGAAAAAAAAAAAGGAGAGGAGAGCGAAGGGGCTCCAAAAAAAATTGGCACTCTATGCAGTGCTTGTAGAAGGTTTGTAAAACCTTGGAGACAGAAATTGGCACTCTGTGTAAGTGCTTGCAGGAGGTTTTTTTATGTAAAAGCCTCAGAGAAAGAGATTGGCACTTTGTGTAGTGTTTGCAGAAGGTTTATAAAACCTTGGAGAAAGAAATTGACACTCTGTGTAAGTGCTTGCAGGAGGTTTTTTATGTAAAACCTCAGAGGGAGGAATTGTCACTTTGTGTAGTGCTTGCAGAAGGTTTGTAAAATTTTGGAGAAAGAAATTGGCACTCTGTGTAAGTGGTTCCAGGAGGTTTTTTTTTTTATGTAAAACCTTAGAGGGAGGAATTGGCACTTTGTGTAGTGCTTGCAGAAGGTTTGTAAAACCTTGAAGAAAGAAATTGGCACTCTATGTAAGTGCTTGCAAGAGGTTTTTTTTATGTAAAACCTCAGAGGGAGGAATTGGCACTTTCTGCAGTGCTTGCAGGAGGTTTGCTATTTTTGAACCTTGAAGGAATAATTGGCACTATGTGTAGTGCTTATAGGAGGTTTGAGATATATAACCTCAAAAAGATATTGGTACTTTGAGGAGTACTTGCAGATGTGTGGCCCTATATGGAGAGCAATTATGAGTTTGATCAAAGGAACTCGTAGGAGAAGAGTTCTTTTCAACCAGAGGAGAATGATGCAGGAGCCTATCTTTAGAGGGTTTTTTAAAAGAAGTTTTAAAATAATTTTTTTATTACTCAAAATGGAATCCTCTAACGCAGAAATAATTTTTCGAAAATGGTAATTACTAAAAAAAAGGTAAATTTTGATGAAAAAATAATTTTCCGAAAATAGTAATTACTTAAAAAGGTAATTTTTGGTAGAAAAATCAATTTGTCAAAAATAGTAATATTTTATTTTTAGGGCTTTAAGCTTTAGGGTTTTATTTTAGGGCTTTAAGATTTAGGGTTTTCTTTTAGGGTTTCTTTGGGGATATATATTCCCTTGGTATTGCATTGTAAAAGGGGAGAAGTCAATCCAAGAATAAAAAAAAGAAAAAAAATATTAGTTTATTTCCACGTATTATAGTTTTTATGTGAATGGAAGGTTTTACTGATTATTTTCATTTATTGTAGTTTTTATTATATTGGAGTGTTTTACATATTATTTTCATTTATTGTAGTTTTTATGTAATGGGAAGTATTTTGTTTTGACCTCTTGCAGCTGGATTTACATCAATATGTGTTAAAATGCTTAGATATAGAGCCATGTACATGACAACTCACTATTGTGATGGTGCCATCTTAGTTGTGTTGCCTACATTTTTCCCTCCCCCCACAAATTGGTTGACATCACCATTGACTTTCATTGGTACCTATGGGTGGGGAATTAAAAAATCAAGAGCTGATATCCCTTTGCAAAATAGTTGGTTAGTGTGGCTTGGAAGTGTTGAATCTCTTGCCATCTTGTAATTCCATTGCATAATACTACCATTATTGGCATGCATATATTATTATCTATATAATTTATCCAAGTCTCAATGAAGTGTCACCATTTGATAATACTCAACATCCAATTTTCCCCTTGTGAAAACTAGTTGAGATTAAACAAAATCGATACATTGATCCCCTTGTGATCAACACTCGAGAGATACAATATGTCAATTCTTGTCCATCAACTAATCTTGATGAAGACTATGAATAGATTGTATTTATTCTCACCTAAAAGCCCCTGAAGCTTCCTTGTAAGAGTTGCAACCCCTCTTCAGGATGCTAAGCTTTCAATCTCTCAAAGTGAAATAGTCCTCACAACTATTTGGAAAGCTCACACTAATGGAATATTAGTTGTAAAACCATTAAATAAGGTATGTGATATAGTTGAGTTGTTATAAAAAAACTCAAGTTGATCTAAATGGTGCACCTATGCACTATAGACACTCTTTTGCTTGGGCATATACCAAATAAGTTGGTTATGGATGTCAATACAACATTGGTGTATCGAGTGGTAATTATTATCCTTGTAAAAGGATATGAGGTTTGTCTCTTCTATGCACAACTGGTGTTGAAACTCTTTAAGTGGTATTTTTTGATGTCATGTTATCACCACTTAATGATATCACTTGTCAAGCATATGGCCTATAGTCACCACTCAAAAAAATTATCTTCAATAAGTCATTGTGTGTGCTTCTCATCAAATATATTAATTGGTTTAAAACCTAGCTATATGTACATTCCCCACCACTCCAGACATGTCTAGATTACCTAGTACTAGAAAATCCATAATCTACACATAAGGAGGATATTTGGCCTTTGAGTCATCTTTGTCTTTGTTGTTAGAGCACCATATTTCTCTCCTGCTTGTTCAAGAGCAACAACCTTTTGATTTTGCACATAACATTATAATGATATTGTTTAGCCTCTTGTCAAGGTTATTCTATTTTTAGATATCCTATTGGCTTACCATACCTATGTATTAAAATTAAGGAATATCATGAAAGAAGTAACACCTAAATTTTTCTTTTTCTAATGTGCCACATAGATAACTTTAACCCTTTTTTGCCATATGATTCACCAATTGCTATAGTCGAATTCTCTCTAATATTGATGGATGACACCCAGGTGCTATAGGTGAGTTGGAGAGGGTAGGGTAATACTCGAATGTATTTCAATTGTTTTAATCTCCACCCTACCAAACGCACATCGGATACCCAAAATCTAGTTGATAATGGTGGTGTGATTAGGGCCAGGTGCGACTCCTAGGTGATTTTGATGGTGTAGAACCCCCTGGTCATGGTTTCTCAGGCCAAGGCAACCTTGCAGGAGGTTTTTTGTTAAATTAAAAAAAATATTTATGGATGAAGTATAAGAGCTAGTTCTAATATGGTGCCACCTCATTCCTAATGGAGTGCATACGAAGTAAAGTACACAAATAAGATTTTGATTGTATATAGTTTTATAACTTTGAGTTATTTTATAGTTTGTATGCAAAGTGTTTGAAAAAATGTGTATATATGTATTTAGGATGTACATGTAATTTAATATCAGGTAATTAATTGTATATGTAATTCAAGGTGTCATGTAATTATTTCAAGGTAGTTAGTTGAAGGTTAGGTATGAGGAATTTTTGGGATTACAACTACTTCCCCTTTTATAGGAAAATAAGTAGAAGGGCCTCCACATACGAGTTGCATGATGATGAGATATACGTCAGTAGCAGAGTTGCGTGTCAATGATTATGAGTTTCATGATGGCAAAGAATTGAATGATGATGGTGAAGGATCACACAATGACAAGTTACACAACATTGAGGAATTGCCTGAAGGTAAAGTTGGCAATGTATGAATTGCTAGAGTGCTAATGGAACTTGTTAGTGAGGAGATATGTACACTGTAAGTGGATGTTTTTGGAACCCTCGATAGGAGGGTAGTTCGAATGAAGAATAAGTAGAAATGTGGCAAACATTTTTCTAGTGATGGAGGACAATGCACAAGTGGAGATGCAATGTGCAAACAAGGATCATGCCAATGAGAGTATTAATACAAGTTTTGAAATAAGTGATAACATAGAGCATGTGCAGGATGAGATAAAATAATTGGTAATTCCAACACAAGGGTGGGGTAAAGTGCCTAGAGGTGTAGAGGATGAGAGTCAAGCACAAAGGAAACTATGGGAGAGTATGCTCGAAAAACCAGAGTCAACACTCATATCTTTGTGAAGGAGATCATGGAGCATAAGCACATCTGAGTGGCTAAAAATAGTTTGAGGAAGACCAATCATCAACAGAAGGTTCGTTGAGTAGAGAAGAAACTAATAAACAACCAACACCAAAGGTAAACATGGTAACAACAATTGTGGCAAGTATAAGTGCCGAAATTTTATAAGAGACATGAGGCAGGATCCCAAATGCCACATTGATATGTGTGAAACGATATGGATGGTGAATGGTGTGGAGGATGCATTTTTGCAACTATTCCCAACAACAATGCACAACGTAGCATTTGATTAAAACTTTGTTTCCATACTAAAACCATTATGATTTTTTTATAATGGATTTCACCTTATTGTTTGTTTTTTATTATACATTGTTTCATGATTTTTTATTATGTTTTAATAAAACTGAGGTGATTTTGAAATTTTACAAAGGACTAAATTTGTATGCACAGAGGTGAAAGAGTTAAACATTACCCTGCATATCCATATTAAGCTTGAGTCATCTATCTTATGCTCTTATGGGCCCCAAAAATATTATCTTAATTTCTTTGTCTTCCTCCCATGTGGAGACAAAATAAATTAAAACTTCAAAGTGACTAGACACCTATTAAATCCTTGCCCTTACATAAATTCATAGGAAGTTATGATAATTTATAAATATCCATTAAGATAGTGTAATTATGCATCATTTATGCACCATAATTACTCTTAGTAACTACTCTGCTTTACATTTAATGGCAACATGATAACAAGATTTTGTGCAGAGATTATGCATGATTTCTTAACCCAATTAACTTGTATTTTAATTAATTAAATTTACTTTGAACTATGAATTTTCAACTTGACATGACCATGCATTTAATTAGCATACCTTAAATGATTTATATGTTTGCTTGAAGTATTTTTTAGAATTAATTGAGTGTTCAAGTTCTCATCTAGTGTCATGTGCTCTAAATTCTTTCATTTGCTGCATTTACATTCTCTAAAAGGGAAGGAGCAATACTACCATCAACATTTCAATTATCAATGATAGTAATGATATATGGGTGATGATGTAAAGGACTTCTTGGATATCTACCAAAAATGCAAGAATGTAATTTGAAGCAGCAACAATTATAGGGATGACTCAAAGTACCTAAAAGGTATGGAGAATATCATATAGTCAAGGCTTTCAAAGATGGATACTTACTATAAAAATATGCATATGTGGTGTAGTGGATAATTCATAAAGTGGCATTAAATAGAAATAAGGGATTTGAATAACAAGTTGATTGTATGTTTCGATAGTGAAGCATTACATGTCATTTACAGACCCTCCTGAGAACTCTATCATCTATGAAAACTAGTACTAGTCCTTTGCTATGAAATATAAGAGCATTGATTAAATTCTAAAGGGAAGGAGAGTGAATGAGAAGAAAAACCCATCTAAAAAATGAAAGGTATGTTGTTTATAATTTTAAGCTTGAAGTAAGATATGCTATGAACCAACTATGGAGGCTTATGGGTAAACTAGACACATCCCATTTTTTTATACATTATGTGCAAGTAGTAATTTTATTATCCTTGAAGGAGTTAAATTTGATTGAGATTCTTTCCTTTTAGATAATTTATTTCAAAAGATTAAAATTTTTGAAATTATAGAGCCCTAGAGATGCCTAGGTTCCATATGACTGCATTTTTTTTATAGATATCTTTTGTGCAGTCTCACCACTCAAGATTAGAGAAGTTTCCTTTCTTAAATTTCTAGAGAGACCACCTGTACATATAAGGAAAAAATGAAGGATAAAATTTTCTATTATATTCACTCTATTATTTTTTCCAGTATTTTTTCTTTATTAAACAATTCTTTTTATCCCTACCACACTAAGAAAGCTAAGAAGACTTTACAACTGTGCTGGCTTATTTATTCAAACCCATCATAAGTACATTATACTTTTAGGCTTCAAAGAGAAGCCCCATTTGTTACCCAAGTGTGTACCAAATAAATTACTACTCAAAGAGGTAGCTTATCATATGAAGGGCAACCTCAATGGCTATACTAAAGAAATTCATTGGCCCATCCATATATATATCAAATTTTATGATCATGAAAGAAAATTTAAGCAAAATTTAAGGTCTATTGAAAATACCTGGTCTTTTGAATATACACTGGGGGGTTCAAAGTAGACCTTTTCAAGCACGTAGACTCTTGGACAAGTGTGATTGAAATAAGGAAGAAGAATGCTTCGAGGCATGGCTTGGGAAGCTCAGATTAGACCCCATTCCAAACTGGTACTTCAACTTCTTTCAAAAGGAGAAGTATTAAAGTAAAATAACAAATTGAATTCCTTGTGAGGATAGTTGTAGAAGAAGATACTCTTGTACAAACAAGGAAAAAGGACCTATAAATGGAATATGATATTTTTGAAAACTTGTTAAGTGTTAGTAGTAGAAACCTTACGAGAGAAATTTTCTACTCAAACTCAAGCATTTTGCAAACTCAAGGTAAAATGATAAGATTTCAAAAATTTTCATACAATAAAGAAGAATATTTCAAAAAGTTTCATAAAATAAAGAAGAAGGAACCAATTGACATAGTATGTTCTTCTTAACTAATTTAAGTTTTTCAAATGAGAAAGAAGAATTTGCAAAAGGGACAATTGTCTCTTGTTGATAACGAAACATTTATTAACTTTGTTGATTTGCCCAAAAAGTGATAGGCTAGTTGGTAATGATCCCTTGGAGGTTCGAGATCCCATTGACTGCATTTTTACCTAGTAGACTAAATATTATAGAGGTTCCCTATGCAATTAAAAAAGTAAAGTAAATACTTTACTTTTTTTTAAATAATAAAGTTCAAACTGAACAAGTTTTGTTAACCATTTAGGTTCAACAAAAAAGTCAAAAATAAATTGAAGTTGATATTCTTCAAACTACAATGCATGGTAATTAATTTTAAATAAGCTAAAAGTATTGATCAACAAGAATTAATGAAAATTGGAGCCAAAACTTATTAACACCCACATCACTATGGTCATCGTTAATGTTGACAACAATATTTGACATGATTTAATGGTCAAAATTACAAGAGATGCTCATGATCTCGTCCAAAATTATTTAATTTATAAACATCACATGTTAACATACGATGACACCTAATGTCAATCAAAGTTGATTTATATGAATCAATATTGATTCAAGTTATCAATCTTGTGAACATTTATGAATATCTTAATCACATATTTGATATCTTCTACCTGTGCTCTAAATATGAAGTATTTCAATATATTATTTAGCAAGGGTTATGAGGTACACATCCTTAAAATTGTGTCTCTCATTATTTCTAATAAATTACCTTCATTTATATTCCCGTGTGATATTTGATATCATATTTTCTATTCATTTATAAAACCTCACACATTTCATTTAATTGTTACCTCTAAGTCTATTATAAACACTTTTGCATTATGCTACTTCAGCTTATATTCACACTATGACAATGCATTGTGTCACCAGGCCCAATTTCGATTGCAACTTCCACCTGTCTGCACGAAGTGAATGCTTGTAATGAAATTATGTGAGTTACCTTCATATTGTTAACTATATTAACAAATATGAATATATTGTACTACATTCTTCACAATTCTTATTCTTATAACATATATAACATCAAAACACATTTTTGAGTAGGGCATATCTGGTGACAAACAACCTTCTACTTTGTGTTGTCATATATGTCTTTGCAATTACCTTCATAAAGTACGTATACCAATATTTATAATATGATATATTCAATATTTATTTTTTTAATGGGTTATATGGGATTCAAATAGGTCTCACTTATATTAAGTCATAATGATATTATGATAGCTTCGTAATTATGTATATATTGTTTGGAAAGATTTGAGTCTATGTTTCCTAAGCTAATGTTAGATGATATTTTTAATATTTATTAATGAGTTAATGGATTAGTCTTTTCAGATCACAAAAGTTGCTTGCTCAAGTTCACATAATTTTATAGCATTATTTTTTAACTTGGATAGCAAAACCGGTCTTGTTCTTAGTCATATGTGATGCACCTTCAAACATAGATCAACGTATTTGCAAGCGTGTGACAATTTTGAAAGTTGGAGTAATAGTGGAGGCTTTGTTCCAATTATTTTAATACGTTCAATAATTTGTCAAGATCCTCTTAGAATTTTGTTAGATAAACTTTATGGTTGATGAGATTTCTAACTCTCTATTATTAATCATCTCTTCATCCTTGTAATTTATTATGCATTTAGAAACTAAATAATCCTAGTTTATGTGTCCAGTTTATCTCAATTACCTGCTAGAGTCTTAGTTTCCACAAACGGTTTTACTAAATGAAGTGTACATGCACCTGTCCAGATGATTAACTGCATGGATATTAGACTAATTGAGGTCTTTGTGCATGCCCAATTCAAAGGTAATTTGAAATATTTTTATATGTCATCAATGAAGAATAAATATCATTATTTTTTATGGATAACTTCTATCATTTTCTTCTTAGTTTATCTATGTTTTTGTTAGAAATATTGAGGAACAATATTCTATCTCAAAAAAGAAATAGTTATGCAAGACATCACAAGTATGGAGTGAAGCTCAACAAACTGATTGATTATTCCATGAGATCAGTTGCGCATAAATAGAAAATATGATCACTGTGAGCCATTAGATTACAACAACCCAATAGATCGGATCTAATCACAACTATGATTTTACCAATCTCAACAATAGTGATAACTCCAAATAGAATATCCTAGTAGAACTTAAGAGATACTCTAACACCCCCCTTAAGTGATACTAGGGGTAAGTGGAATAATAGCAAGATAAATAAAAAGTGTGGGACATTCAAGAATAGGATCCTAATTTGGTATAGTATTCTCAAGGATTGGTTCTCCATCATATTGAGTCTCAAATAAGGATGAAGGCTCAATGGAATCAATGTTGGTAGAAGAAGAAGGATGAAGATCTTGAGAAGGGTAATTTTCATCAAATTGAACAATTTTGTGAAAGAAAATTTCATGAGTTTTTGGATCAATGAGACTATAGGCTTTCATATCCTCATAGTAGCCAACAAATATAAGTTTTTTACTTTTTTTATCTAAGTCTTTTCTCTTTTTCTTTGGAATGTGGGCCCAAGTAATGCTCCTAAAAACTTGAAAAAATGATACATCAGGTTTGGAGCCAGACCATGCCTCCTCTAGAGTCAAATGTTCAAGAGCCTTGTAAGGTGTGCAATTTTGAATGAAATTTGCACATTTGACTGCCTCTGCCCAGAAATTTGGTGAAAGATCCCTTGAGTGGAGAATACAATTTTCCATATATTTGAAATATCTATTCTTTATTTCTACCACACAATTTTATTTATGATTATATGGTACTGAATGTTGATGAATGATTCCATGAGTAGAGAGGAAGTCTAAAAACTCATTACTGAAGTACTATCCTCCATTTTCTATACGAAGATTTTTATGAGACACATTGCCTGATTTTCAACCAAGGACTTAAATATTTTAAAATGAAAGAAGACATCACGTTTTTACTTAAGAAAATGTACCTAAGTATATCTTGCAAAATCATCAATGAATGTCAAAGCATATTTAGCTCCATTGAAGGAGGGATCTAGGAAGCTTATCAAATCACTATGCACAAGTTCCAAAGGTGAGGATGCTCTTTGGGATTTACTTGAGGGAAAAGTATATTGATGATGTTTTCCAAGATCACAACCATGATAAATATTATCAATAGGAGTTATTTTGGGTAAGCCAAATACCATATCATGATTACTTAAGTCATTTAAGTATTGATAGTTGAGATGACCAAATATTTCATGCCAGAGTTTGCTCTCAAGCATGAGCAAAAAAATAGGAAGCTTTGAGTAGTGTCATAAAAACCTCCAAAGTGATATAATTGGGCATTATAATAAATTTCTCCTTTGGATATAAAGGATTGTCGTTCTTGCAATTTTCTTATCTCCACACCTATGGGTGTGAACAAAACTGTATTCCCTGTTTCAGATTTACAAATTTGATAGATTGAAAGAATATTGGTAGATATATCTGGAACATAAAGCACATCATTGATGCATCTACCATATAATATAATGTCACCTTTTCCTTTGACAGGAATGAAGGAAGAATCCCCTATTTTAATACTGAATGTGGAACTTGAGGAAAGAGACACAAATGACCTTTTTGAGGAAGTCTTATGATGAGTAGTCCTTGAATCTAGAATCCAATATTTTGAATAAGACTTGCTAGATTTACCTTTAACATTTAGGAATTTGCCTATTTGTTTTTTGATATCAATTTTATGATCCTTCATTGCTTCTTCTAATTCTTATAACCTTTTCCAACATTTCTTGACTGAATGACCATATTTTTTGTAATGGGTACAGGTTATAGGTGTTTTTTCCCTGTTTTTGAATTTATCTTGTTTTGAGTTGGAAGCTACCAAGGCTTTGGATGAAGAGGGGGAGGTTTCATATTTGGAGAGTTTCATTTATTCTCTAGTGAGCCTTTCAAAAAATTCTTCTAATGTGGGCATTTTGAATTTTGTGCCAAGGGCATCCATAGTTGAGAGAAAAGTTGTTGCAAATGTTTGAAAATCCCCCCTTAAATTTACCGAAATAAGATAGATGTATTCATCATCTATTTTAGTTTTTCCACTTCCTTTTAATTGAGTGAGAAGTTATTTAATTTTTTTGAGGAAATACACAATTGTGCTGTAATATTCAGGTGATAATGCTATTAATTCTGCTTCAAGCTACATAGATATAAATTGGTCCACTTTACCAAATAATTTTTTAATTTATCCCAACTTTCAAATGGAGTTTTACACTCAAAAATGTGAAACCATAAAATCTCACTTAAATTGATGCTTATCATTCCGATTGTCTCATATAATTTTCCCTTATTAACAAATTTTTCATATTCCTTTTCAAATTTTGATTTTTTCTCTTCTAACAGATGGATAAGACCTTTACGTGCAATTAGATTTAGCATCCTTGGTTTACAGGTATGATAATTATGGGGAGTGAGTGGGTCAATCATATTTGGTGTTAAAGAATTCATCTTACCAAATAAGTAAATATCAAATGCAGTAAACAAGCGAAATAAGGCAGTAGAAGGAACTCCTAAAATAGGTGCAAAAAACAGGTGGAATAGGGCAGAAGAAAAGAACTCCTAAAATAGGTGCAAAAAATGCAGCAAGATCCCCCCCTAAATTAATGTATCAAATTGGAACAAAAATTTGCACTGAGACACCCCACCCCCAAAAAATATTTTATTATATATTTTTTTTTACAATGTATCTCTTGAAGAGGAGCCTAGATGGAACAAGCTTTAGAGATGAGTTTGTTTACAATGTGGAGGCCATATTACTACTTACAGAAGAATGGATACACAAAAATACAATAATATCATCAAAATTGTCTGAAAGAGCTATCTGATTACACTTTGTTGATCTTTGATATATTTGATTCACTTAAATCTTTTTCTGCAGGTCACTGATTGTCTTAGTATTCTTTTTTATCTTGCTGGAAAGAAAGAAGCTCCTATAAGTATCTCTGCTAATGCTTATGTTATTAGTATTTCCAACATACTAATTTCTTCCTAACACTAGGGATTTTGTAGATCAAGGTTTCAACAAGGTCAAGTATGAAATATTTGATAGAATTTATTAAAGAAAATATTGGGTTGCCACTTACATAAGTGAAAAACATGAGGAACACAAAGAAAAAATGGATTCAAAACAAAAATATGAATTATAAAAGTTTAGTTCTCAATGATTGTACTGTCCCCATTTTACCTGGGGAACATTTTCTTTACTAAGAGCAAATCTTAAAAGGAAGCTTTGCAGTTTGGTATATTTCTTTTGAAAATTCAAGACAGACTATAGAAGGGCCATTATATGGTAGGCCATACCCAACATGATGTTAAAAGAATAGAGCTTTATCTACTAAGAAGTGGATTATCCTTCTACTGCCATTGTATTTTGGAGTAAACTTGTGGTAATCAAACCATTGAATCAAAGCAAACATGCAACATTTTGAATGTCAAAAATGAAATTTTATTTTATGTAATCTTGATGAACTATAGGGAACCTATAATCCTTCATCTAAAATGGTTGAAGAAGATAGATATGTGGATACAACTTGCATGGTATGAGAGGTTCAAATTTATTAAATTGATAAAATAAAAAAGTTATATATTATATTGATTTTTTTAATGTATAAAATTATCATGATTCAATCCAAGATCAACCTATGTTAACATCATTGTGTTTCTAGGACTGGATTGACCATACACAAAAACAAATAGGATAGAAATCTATTTTCAAGCTCCACATCTCAATGTTAAAATAAGATGCTTTTATAGAATGCTTATATGTTTATGGATCCACAAAATTCCAAAAATATTGTAGATATTGCATCATAGAAAAGAATCAACAAGAACTAGAGAGAACCACACAATAGTTAGTATATTATAGAAATAATCAACAATATCTAGAGATAACCATACAACTAAAGAGCTACATACAATTGACTAAACTTGTACAAAAAAAGAGCCTTTTTAACAAGTCATTCAATGACAAATTGTAGAGTACTTTTTGTAGAGAAACACATGTATATGTTATCACTGCACTACATTCTAGTATCCTTTTACAAATTTTTTGATGTGGAACATACTTGAGGGAATGGATTTGAACACTTAATATGGTAGAATTCGCACGTTAGTCATTGAGTTTAATATGATGCATTAGTTTTATATTTCTCTATACTAGATATTGCTCCAATTGGTGCAAAATTACCCTAATAGAGACTGTGGGATAGCAAATTTGTACTTCACTATGTATAGAGATAAGATACAAATAATATAGAACATAAATAAATGGTAACTCAAAGGAACTCATACCACATATGTATTATCTTATTGTAATACATTTGATAAATAATTCTTGTACATGCACAACAAAAATCATACAATGCTTCAAACATGTAATAACATGACCATAGTATTATACACACAACATACTCATGCTTCTCCCCTATTGAGACCATGAAGAGTGAATATAGATAACGGGGTCATCAGGAGGACAATTTGTAACCACTCAACCACCAACTACTGGATACCCAAATTATTATAACCATCCAATAGTTGAAAATATACATGTGACAACCCATGATACATGACAAACTCATATATGTGTTAAAATTCTTAGATATAGAACCATGTTCATGACAACTCACTACTATGATGGTGCTTGAGTTGGTGCCATCTTAGTTTTGTTGTCTATATTTTACCCTCCACCCACAAATTAGTTGGCATCACCATTGACCTTCATTGGTACCTATGGGTGGGGAATTGAAAAATCAAGAGTTGATATCCCTTTGCAAAATAGTTGGCTAGTGTGGCTTGGAAGTGTTGAATCTATTGTCATATTATAATTCGATTGCATAATACTACCATCATTGGCATGCATATATTATTATCTATATAGTTTAACTGTCTCAATGAAGTGTCACCATTTACCAATACTCAACATCCAATTTTCCCCTTGTCAAAACTAGTTGAGATTAAACAAAAGCGATATATTGATCCCCTTGTAATCAACACTTGAGAGATGCAATATGTCAATTCTTATCCATTAACTAATCTTGATGAAGGCTATTAAAATATTGTATTTTTTCTCACCTCAAATCCCTTGACTCTTCCTTGCAAGATTTGCAACTTCTCTTCAGGATGCTAAGCTCTCAATCTCTCAAAATGGAACAATCATCACAACTATTTGGAAACCTCACACACTAATGGAATATTAGTTGTAAACCATTAAATAAGGTATGTGATATAGTTGAGTTATTAGAAAAACAACTCAAGTTGATCTAAATGGCTCACCTATGCACTATATATACTATTTTTCTTGGGCATATACCAAATAAGTTATTTATGGATGCCAATACAACATTGGTGTAGCGAGTGGTAATTCTTATCCTTGCAAAAGGATATGAGGTTAGTCTCTCCTATGTACAACTAGTATTGAAACTATTTAGGTGGTCTTTTTTGATGTCATGTTATCACTACTTAATGATATCACTTGTCAAGCATATGGCCTATAGTCACCATTCAACAAAAATAATATTTTTCTTGTAACTTCTTCTTCATCCTTGTCCAAATACTGATCTTTTCCTTTCCATTCCTCTGTTGTGTAGTCTGTAAATGATCCCACCAAATCAATGCATGTCCCTTAAAATTTGTGCATGTGAGCTTAACCTTATTCTCCTCAGCAAGGTTACTCCATTCAAAATATGTTTCTAGGCTATTGATCCTATCGATCATTTTTCCTTTCCATTCTTATATCGTGTAGTCTGTAAATGATCCCACTAAATCAATGCATGTCCCTTCAAATTTGTGCATGCAATATTAACCTTCTTCTCCTCAGCAAGGTTACTCCGTTAAAAATATTTTTCTAGGCTATTGATCCAATCGATCAACTGCTCTGGTTTCAACCCACCAACATACTCGAGAACCTCGATATTGATCCCATATCGATTCCCATTAAGCACCTCTAGAGCTCGTATCAACCAATTTTTAAAATTGTGCCCTTCTTCCTCTAGGCCCTCTGGTTCTGCTTCTATGTGGACCTCATATCCACATTCCTCAAGTACATTTTCATCATTAGATCCTTGATCTGCACGCACCCTAGGATGTCTCTCTTCCATGCGATTAATCACACCAGTAAGCCATGCTATTTTTGCATGCAGATCCTCAATATGCCTATTCATATGGGCATAAGCATCCACTGCACCTCTAGCTTATCTTCTAGATGGCATCTTTCCTCCACTAGCAAGATCACACCTACTCTGATACAAAATGGTGTAAACTCAGCTACAAGAGATCAACAAAATGGACTCCAATCACATAACACAGATGCAATATAACGAAAGAAAATTGAAAATCGATATTCTTCTCATTCCTAAATTCACATCCCTTCTCCAAAAGTATACAATCCATTTTATAGCAACCAAAAACTAAAGAAACCCTAAAAATATATTTTTCTCTAAAAACTGCTAAAAATAGAAAAGAGTCGGATTGCACCCAAATTCGGTGCACACATCCCTCTTACAATAATGGGTTTCACCTTATTAGTTGTAAATCATTCAATAAGGTATATGATATAGTTGAGTTGTTAGAAAAACAACTCAAGTTGATCTAAATAGCACACCTATACACTATAGATACTCTTTTTCTTGGGCATATACCAAATAAGTTGTTGATGGATGCCAATACAACATTGGTGTATCGAGTGGTAATTCTTATCCTTGCAAAAGGATATGAGGTTTGTCTCTCCTATGCACAACTGGTATTGAAACTCTTTAAGTGGCCTTTTTTGATGTCATGTTATAACCACTTAATGATATCACTTATCAAGAATATGGCCTATAGTCACCACTCAACAAAAATAAGATTTTTCTTGTAACTTTTTGTTCATCCTTGTCCAAACCCTGATATTTTCATTTCCATTCCTCTGTTGTGTAGTTTGTAAATGATCCCACCAAATCAATGCATGTCCCTTCAACTTTGTGCATGAGAGTTTAACCTTATTCTCCTCATCAAGGTTACTCCATTCAAAATATTTTTCTAGGCTATTGATCCAATCGATCAACTCCTCTGGTTTCAACCAACCAACATACTCGGGAACCTCGATCTTGATCCCATATTGATTCTCCTTAAGCCCCTCTAGAGCTCATATCAATCAATTTTCAAAATCATACCCTTCTTCCTCTAGGCCCTCTGGTTCTACTTCTACGTGGACCTCAGATCCACATTCCTCAAGTACATTTTCATCATCAGATCCTTGATCTACACGCGCCCTGATATGTCTCTCTCCCATGCGATTAATCGTACTAGTAAGCCATGCTATTTATACATGTAGATTCTCAATATGCCTATTCATCTGGGCATAAGCACCCACTGCAGCTTTGGATTATCTTCTAGGCAGTATCTTCCCTCCACTAGCGAGATCACACCTGCTCTGATACCAAATGGTGTAAACTTAGCTACAAGAGACCAACAAAATGGACTCCAATCACATAACATAGATGCAATATAATGGAATAAACCTGCAAATTAATATTCTCCTCATTCCTAAATTCCAACCCTTCTCCAAAATAATACAATCTGTCTTATAGCAACCGAAAACCAAAGAAACCCTAAAAACATATTTTCTCTAAAAACTGCTAAAAATATTTGTTGCAACTATTCCCAACAACAATACACAACGTAGCAATTGATTGACACTTTGTTTCCATACTAAACCCATTATGATTTTTTTATAATGGGTTTCACCTTATCGTTTGTTTTTTATTATACATTGTTTCATGATTTTTGTTTATGTTTTAATAAAACTGAGGTCATTTTGAAATTTTACAAAGGACTAAATTTATATGCCCGGAGGTGAAAAAAGTTAAAAATTACCCTGCATATCCATATTAAGCTTGAGTCATCTATCTTATGCTCTTATGGGCCCCAAAAAGATTATCTTAATTTCTTTGTCTTCCTCCCATGTGGAGACAAAAAAAATTAAAACTTCAAAGTGACTAGACACCTATTTAATCCTTGCCCTTGCCTCATAATGCATAGGAAGTTATGAAAAATTATAAATATCCATTAAGATAGTGTAATGATGCATCATTTATCACCATAATTACTCCTAGTAACTACTCTATTTTACATTTAATGGCAACATGATATCAAGATTTTGTGCAGAGATTATGAATTATTTCTTAACCCAATTAACTTATCTTTAAATTAATTAAAGTTACTTCGAACTACTCATTTTTAGCTAGTAGACTAGGGATTATATAGGTTCTCTATGCAATTAAAAAAACAAAATAAATACTTATTTTCTTTGAAATAATAAAGTTCAAACTGAAAAAGTTTTGTTAACCATTTAGTTTCAACAAAAAAGTAAAAAAGAAATTGAAGTTGATATTCTTCAAACTACAATGAATGGTAATTAATTTTCAATAAGCTAAAAGTATTGATCAACAAGAATTAATAAAAATTGGAGCCAAACCTTATTAACACCCACATCACTATGGTCATCATTAATGCTGACAATAATATTTGACATGATTTAATGGTTAAAATTACAAGAGATGCTCATGATCTCATCCAAAATTATTTAATTTATAAACATCACATGTTAATATATGATGACACCTAGGTTCGAGGTGTAGAACAATTAGTTCATCCAAACCCCATAATGGGGGTGGAGGTCCAAGGTTCAAATCTCGAACCTCACCGGACTGAACGCTTGTCCCATTCCTAGTGATTTCAGTGGCGTAAAAGGTTTAAAATGATTGTGGCATGGTGGTTATAGGGGCATACTGCACGAAGATCTGTGTGGCGACTTCTAGGGCAGACAACACAGAATAATGTGGTGGCCATAAAAAGCTGGATAGCCTTCCCGGATTCGTGGTGGCTACCGATTCCACCATGTAAATACAAAAAAAAAAAAACATATGATGACACCTAATGTTAATAAAAGTTGATTTAGTATGAATCAATATTGATTCAAGTTATCAATCATGTGAACATTTATGAAGATCTTAATCAATTACCTTCATTTACTTTCTTGTTTGATATTTGATATCCTATTTTCTATTCATTTATAAAACCTCACACATTTCATTTAATTATTACCTCTAAGTCTATTATAACCACTTTTACATTATGCTTCTTCAGCTTATATTCACACTGTGACAATGCATTGTATCACTAGGCCCAATTTCGATTGCAACTTCCACCTGTCCGTACCAATTGAATGTTTGTAATGAAATCATTTGAGTTGCATTCATGTTGTTAAACTATATTAACAAATATGAATATCTTGTACTGCATTCTTCACAATTCTTATTCTTATTACAAATATAACATCAAAACACATCTTTGAGTAGGGCATGTCAAGGTGACAAACAACATTCTACTTGGTGTCCTCATATTTGTCTTTGAAATTATGTATATATTATTTGGCAAGATTTGAGTCTATGTTTCCTAAGCTAATTTTAGATGATATATTCAATATTTATTAATGAGTGAATGGATTAGTCTTTTTAGATCACAAAAGGTGCTTGCTCAAGTTCACATAATTTTATAGCATTATCTATTAACTTGGATAGCAAAACCGGTCTTGTTCTTAGTCATATGTGATGCACCTTTAAACATAGATCAACGTATTTGCAAGCGTGTGACAATTTTGAAAGTTGGAGTAACAGTGGAGGCTTTGTTCCAATTATTTTAATATGTTCAATCATTTTTCAAGATCCTATTAGAATTTTGTTAGATAAACTTTATGGTTGATGAGATTTCTAACTCTCTATTATTAATCATCTCTTCATCCTTGTAATTTATTATGCATTTAGCAACTAAATAATCATAGTTTTTGTGTCCAGTTCATCTCAATTGCCTGCTAGAGTCTTAGTTTCCATAAAATTTTGTACTAAATGAAGTGTACATGCACGTATCTAGATGATTAACTACATGTATGTTAAACTAATTGAGGTCTTTGTGCATGCCCAATTCAAAGGCAATTTGAAATATTTTTATATGTCATCAATGAAGAATAAACATCATTAATTTTGATAGATAACTTCTATCATTTCCTTAGTTTATCTATGTTTTTGTTATAAATATTGAGGAACAATATTCTATCCCAAAAAATAAATAGTTATACAAGACATCACAAGTATGGAGTGAAGCTCAAAAAATTTATTGATTATTCCATGAGATAAATTACGCATAAATAGCAAAGATGATCACTATGAGTCGTTGGATTACAACAACCCAATAGATCTGATCTAATCACAACTAGGAGTTTACCAATCTCAACAAGAGTGATAACTCCAAACAAAATATCCTAGTAGAACTTAAGAGATACTCTAACACCCCCCCTTAAGTGATACTGATGCACCTTGTCGGAGCCATAACTTGTGAAACGTACGCCCATTTGCCTTGAAATTTAATAGGTGGTTATGCGTGCATGTTCTACATTAGGCTCATCTTTGATGCACTTGACCCTCCAAAAAACATACTTTCGGGACCTAACTCCTCCATCTAGTGTCCCAAAATTAGCTTTTGATTTATGTTCCTAGGTTTTTTGGGTTTTTTTGAATGTTAGAATTTTATTATATTTTGTTATACATTAAGTTGAGACCTGATATTTTAAATTAAGGTTCATTATTGTAAGAGGGATGTGTGCACCGAATTTGGGTGCAATCCGACTCATTTCTATTTTTAGCAATTTTTAGAGAAAAAGATGTTTTTAGGGTTTATTTGGTTTTCGGTTGTTATAAGATGAATTGTATTCTTTTGGAGAAGGGATGTGAATTTAGGAATGATAAGAATATCAATTTTCATGTTTCTTCCATTATATTGCATTTTTCTTATGTGATTGGAGTCCATTTTGTTGGTCTCTTGTAGCTAAGTTTACACAATTTGGTATCATAGTGGGTGTGATCTCGCTAGTGGAGGGAAGATGCCACCTAGAATATAAGCCAGAGGTGCAGCGGGTGCTTATATCCAGATGAATAGGTAGATTGAGGATATGCATGCAGAAATAGCATGGCTGGTTGGTGCGATTAATCGCATGGGTGAGACATCCTAGGGCGCATGCAGATCAAGGATTTGATGATGAAAATGTACTTGAGGAATGTGGATCTAAGGCCCACGTAGAAGCAAAACCAGAGGGTCTAGAGGAATAATGGCATGGTTTTGAAAATCGGCTTATACGAGCTCTAGAGGGGCTTAAGGGGAATCGATATGGCACCAAGATCGAGTTTCCTGAGTATTTTGGTGGGTTGAAACCAGAGGAGTTGATTGATTAGATCAATAGCCTAGAAAAATATTTCGAATGGAGTAACCCTACTGAGGAGAAGAAGGTTAATATCGCATGCACAAAGTTGAATGGACATGCATTTATTTGGTGGGATCATTTATAGACTACACGACAGAGGAATGGAAAGGAAAATATCAGGGTTTGGACAAGGATGAAGAAGAAGTTACAAGAAAAATTTATACCTGTAGACTACTCCCAAGAATAAAGGGAATCCAATTTTTTGAATAAGACTTTTTAGATCTACCTTTAACATTTAGGGATTTACCTATTTGTTTTTTGATATCAATTTTATTATCCTTCATTACTGCCTCTAATTCTTGTAACCTTTTCCAACATTTCTTGATTGAATGACCATATTTTTTGCAATGGAGGTGTTTTTTCCCTCTTTTTGAATTTATATTTTTTTAAGTAGGAAGCTACCAAGGCTTTGGATGAAGAGGGGGAGGTTTCATATTTGAAGAGTTTCATTTATTCTCTAGTGAGCCTTTCACAAAATTCTTCTAATGTGGGCATTTTGAAATTTGTGCCAAGGGCATCCATAGTTGATAGAAAATTTGTTGCAAATATTTGAAAAGCCCCCCTTAACTTTGCTGAAATAAGATAGATGCACTCATCATCTATTTTAGTTTGTCCACCTCCTTCTAATTGAGTGAGAAGTTCTTTAAATTTTGTGAGGAAATCCACAATTGTGTTGTAATCTTCAGGTGATAATGTTGTTAATTCTACTTCAAGCTCCATAGATCTAATTTGGTCCACTTTGCCAAATAATTTTTTTAATTTATCCCAACTTTCAAAAGGAGGTTTACACTCAGAAATGTGAAACCATAAAATCCCACTTACATTCATGCTTATCATTCCCATTGTCTCATATAATTTTCTCTTATTAACAAATTTTTTATATTCCTTTTCAAATTCTGGTTGTTTCTCTTCTAGTAGATGGGTGAGACCTTTATATGCAATTATATTTAACATCCTTGGTTTCCAGGTATGATAATTATTAGGAGTGAGTGGGTCAATCATATTTGGTGTTAAAGAATTCATCTTGCCAAATAAGTAAAGATCGAATGTGGAAAACAAATGAAATAAGGCAGCAGAAGGAACTCCTAAAATAGGTGTAGCAAAGAGGTGAAATAGGATAGTAGAAAAGAACTCCTAAAATAGGTGCAAAAAATGCAGCAAAATCCCCCCCTAAATTAATGCAGAAAATTGGTGCAAAAAATTTGTACCAAGACACCCCACCCCCAAAAAAAGATTTTATTATATATTTTATTTTACAATGTAGTACTCTTGAATAGGAGCCTAGATGGAACAAGCTTTAGATATGAGTTTGTTTACAATGTGGAGGCCTTATCACTACTTATAGAAGAATGGAGATACAAAAATACAATAATATCATCAAAAATTGTTTGAAAGAGCTATCTGATTATGCTTTGTTGTTATTTGATATATTTGATTCACTTAAAGCTTTTTTTGCGGGTCACTGACTTTCATAGTTTTATTTTTTATTGTGATGGCAAGAAAGAAGCTCCTATAAGTATCTCTGCTAACACTTATGTTATTAGTCTTTCCAACATACTGACTTCTTCCTAACACTAGGGATTTTGCAGATCAAGGTTTCAACAAAGTCAAGTATGTAATATTTGAGAGAATTTATTAAAGAAAATGTTGGGTTGCAACTTACATAAGTGAAAAAACATTATGAAAATAAAGAACAATTAGATTCAGAACAAAAATATGAATTATAAAAGTTTAGTTCTCTATGATTGTACTGGCCCCATTTTACCTGGCGATCATTTTATTTACTAGAAGTAAAGCTTAAAAGGAAGCTTTGCAGTTTGGAACATTTATTTTGAAAATGAAAAATAGACTGCAGAAGGGCCATCATATGGTAGGCCATAGCCAACATGATGTTAAAATAATTTAGCTTTATCTACTAAGAAGTGGATTACCCTTCTACTGCCATTGTATTAGGGAGTAAACCCATGGGAATAAAACAATTGAATCAAAGAAAACATGCAACATTTTGAATGTCAAAAATGAAATTTTATTTTATGTAATCTTGATGAACTACAGGGAATATATAATCATTCATTTAAAATGGTTGAAGAAGATAGATATGTGGATACAACTTGCATGGTGTGAGAGGTTCAAATTTATTAAATTGATAAAATAAAAAAGTTATATATTATATTGATTTTTTAATGTATAAAATAATCATGATTCAATCCAAGATCAACTTATATGTTTAAGGAATTTAGAATTATTAAAAAAATATAAGAATTATCCCATCCTTTTGGAATTATCCATTTGGCTTCCCTACATCAATGGAAATAAAAGGAATATCTCTTCTATTATCATTAATAGTCCTAGCTTTGTATCTATTCTATACCTCAATAGTATTAGTTTTGCATTTGTTCCCATGAAAAGGGAACACAAAACAAGAGAAGGTCACCTACCTTATCCTTATTTGGACCCTCTTCTACTTCCTGGATTACCCTCTACGTGACATGATAAGTCTTAAGGGACCCAAGGCATATTTTAATAATAAAATAATAAGGCCACTATTTGGCCATAAGTGGGAAATTTCCCTATAAATAGAGGACACCTTGGAAAGGATCACTAGCCAGAGCAAAGGAGAAGGAGTTCTCTTGTAGATAGATATCCACAAATCAGATTTAGGGGATCAACATCTCCTTTGGACAGAGGTCCATAAACATTGTAATTGGGAAGGATTTACAAAATATTATTTGAGAAATATTTAGAAGAAATATTTTCTCTATGGAGGTAACCCACATTGGGTGAACCACGTTAAAATCTGTGTCTCTATTGTGTATGGTGTTTTGTGCATTGCTTTGATTACTACTATTGATACTGCTATCTATACACTGCATAATATTTATTTGAAAAGAAAAGTAAAAAGTGGTCTTATACTGTTCACCCCCCATATCAGTATAAGCTTGTGTTCTTCACTTCATTCCAAAATTCCCCATATTTTCACCATCAATATCCCATTCATAAATTTCCATCAAATTCACCTAGTCATCATCACCAATCTCAGCATAATTTAGTCACTCCACAATATTTTTCCACCCCACCTCAAAATCATCAGGTAATTCAGGGCTTCCACATTCCTAAATAAGACCCTCAAATTAAGGCCATGCAAAAATAGATAGATCAATTGATACAATATACCCCTGGTTTGACAAATCAAAAACCAACTTTACGTCAATTGATAAATCAACCCATTCATACTTTAGTACCATAACTACCATATCTGATAGATTTTAAGGTGCCTAAGTTTAACAAGTTCAAAGGAACTGAGGATCCCAAAGAACATATGAGCATATTTGTACACGCTTGTTTTAGAATTCAAAATGACAATGCTCTCATGCTCATAATATTTCCTCAAACATTAGGAGGAGATGCCATAGAGTGGTATAACCAACTGCCCAGTCATAGTATTTATGCTTTTGAGCAATTGATTGACCAATTATTTGAGTGTTTTATCCTAAAAGTTAGAAAGAAAGTCTCATTGTCTAATATCTATGCTTTAAGACAACATGATGATGAGTCTATCTATGATTTTGGAAACCATTGGAGGGTTGTCATTACAAAGTTGCCATTCACCCTACCAATGGACAAGCTAATCAAATTATTCACCAAGATTTGCTTAAAACCTATCTCTTGGATGCTTCAACTATAGACTTATCATTCATTTGAGGAAGCTTTAGCTTAGGCTAGTGTCATCGAGGAAATAAAAATCCAAGAGGGCATACTTAAGCCTAAGAAAAAATAATGGAAAAATAAGGGCCAATATAAAAGAAACTATTTTGGCCAATCAAAATCAACACAGGCTACCCTATCCAATCAGCCCAATCACATTAATCAAGTGGTCATGAGCCATCCAATAATGGCTCAACAATAATCAGTGCAACAACCACCGCAACAAATTACTTATCATGTGGTACCCTCGACAACTCAAGCCATGCAAAACACAGTGCCAATTGTAGAAAACCATCCCTAACGATAGTCTATTCAAAAAAATCACTAATACACCCCTTTAGCCGAGTCATATACTTCCCTTTTTTGAAGGTTGTATGACACAAACAAACTTGCTTTACCCAAAATTAGACCAGATGATCTCACTAAACGTAGTAAACACTATCGGGAACATCTATTTTATCCTTATCATAGGTAAAATGGGTATGATATTAAAATTGCCATATATTTAAAGACATAGTGCAAGACCTTATTGACTTGGGGGCAATCAATCTTGACAACCCCATTGCTCAACAAAACCAAAATCTTGGTATTTTTCAAACACCACTTCCTCACCATGAGGAGGTGCAACCAAACATAGGAGGGGCTAACACCAAAACTCCTCCTAATCAAGTCAATCACGTCCAACAATACCAAGGGTTTGTAGGGGCCATCCATGTGGTCACTAGAGGTCAAAGAAATAATCAAAAAAATGTAAGGCAACCACCTCAAGAAAGTGTGTCACAACCTCCTACATCACCACCCATTCAAATTTCCCCCAATCCTTCATCACCCATCCATATCCCTAGCCAATCAAATCCTCCAAATCCTCCAATCAATCATCCACCAAGACTAGTCATCTCATTGAGTAGTCATTTAACCACAAGTCTAAAGATGGCTTCCACCAAATTTTCAATTTATGAGTTAATTCAACAATCTCCCCCACATTTTTAGGAATTAATGGATATTTTTAAATCCATTGAACTACAATCTCAAGATTCTAATGCCTTAAACAACTTTTTAGGGAGCATCCAAACATGCATGGAGCCTTCCATCACATTCTATGACTTTGATATTAAGCCAATCTCATCGGAATTAGTAGACCCTCCATTGCATATCATGGCTCTAATTTACAAGAAGCCTTTCAAAAGAGTGCTAATTGACATCGACTCCTCTATCAATATCATCACCATGTATACCCTTCACCACTTGAATCTTCCTCCATCTCATATCACCAAGTCATCATTCACCCTAAAAGCATTCAATGATGCTTTATGTTCCATAGTTGGCACTATTGTTTTTCCCATAGAAGTAGGGGTTAAAATTTTGCACACTATGTTTCACATCTTGGAAGGATCCATGGCGTACAATGTGCTCCTTGGAAGACCTTGGATGAGGGAAATAAGATGTGTTCCTTCAATACTACACCAATGCTTAAAGTACATTCATGAAGGACAGGTGCATTGCATATCGGTGAATGTTGAATTGTTCAAGTATTGTAATTTCATCTCAAATCCCTATGAGTCCATGCTTCCTTCCACTCATTTTTTCCTATCACCATTAGCCAATCCATCTACCACTTCACCAATTTCTTCATCAAAGGATCCCATTTTTTAGGACTCCCTTATCACCAAACCCCCATCATCTTCATCATTGACTACATGCACATGTGGTCACAATAAATCCACATCATCATCCTTGCCATCCACATCATCATCATCCACTCAGCAACCTTCCCAATCCAATCCATCACCATCACCTAATGTTTCACAAGTCGAATTGACAGATTATGAGACATCTTCATCTTCACCATTTCTCGAGCCATCATCCAACCAAGGTCCTTCCATATCTTCCCAAGTCAAGGTCCACCTCACTAATCTTGGTATTGGTGAATATGTGGTCCAAGACATCACCATCACACCACTCACCATTCCTAAGGCTAAGGATTTTGGTCACCCACGTGACCCACCTTTAGCCATAGGAGTAGTATATAACATGGGTTCAGCTCCAAATAGCATAAATTTTGTGTATGGGAGGATTGATTCTTCATCAAATCTAGCACCCCTAGAGGAACCCAAAGAACCAGCACTTGCCAATATTCCAAACATGTCAGGATTTCCATCCTACTATTTTCACATAGTCAATTGGCAAGGTCATGGCCTAGGATTGCATGAACAGGGAGTGTCACAACCCATTGATGTTCCATATCAAGAAGTGCATGACCATTTAGGTCTAGGTTACCACCCACTTTCCACCACCTCTTCTCTTGAATAAGCCTTCAAAAGGCTTAATCTAAATTTAGGAGAAGAAGCCCTCCATCCCAATGATTTGAATGATGAAATCCATGAAGAATTCAAACTTATGTCGATAATTTTGGATGAATCTAAAGAAGAATCAGAGCCCATTATTCCCCATACTGAGCAAGATGAGTTTTATCTCAACATGTTCCCCATCCATGAGCCCATCTTCCACTTGCTTCTTCCACAATATCAAGCTACCCCTACTTGTGAGCCACCACCTCCATTCCATTAAGCCATTTTATAAGACAAATTTGTAACATATGTACATAACACAAAAACATATATTTTCACCACTACCAAAAAAATAAAAAAAATAAACAAAAACATTTTTCTTTTTTTAGCATTGCATCATCTAGTTAAATGCATTTATTTGTGTTTCTTGCTGCTATCTAGGTTCACCAATATCCTTGCACCGATTCCATCCATTCCATCCAACCTTATCCACTTTTCCCATAAGTCAACATGAATCCTATTGATTTATTCACCCCACTCCATAATCCATACAATCCGGCTAAACCAATTCCAATTGACATAAGCCTTATTGATATGGACCAGATTTCCTCATCTCCATCCTTTCTTGAATTTTTCTTGTCTGAGGAATTATTAAGGGCTTCCACCAACTACATTCCTCCATCCCCTCTCTTTACCTTCACCTTCACCTTCACCTTCAAATCTTGAGGTTTTCTAGGCAAAAATAGATGAGGAAAAGCCATAAGAGTTTGATGACATCTTAGATGACATTCATATGATCCCTACACCCCATAAACTTGAGGAAGATTCCCATATGTCCATTGAATATACCATCGATATGGACCTTATTTTAGACAAAGATAACCCCCAAATTGTCAAGCTTGGAAAAATCTTATCACCCCATGAACAAGAGCAATTAATTACTCTCCTCAAGAGGAAGAAGGGCATATTTGCATGGTCTTATAAAGGATATGACAGGCCTTGACCCTAGTTTGGTTGTCCATAATCTCACCTTACAACCTAATGCTAAGTCGGTTAAATAAAAACTTAGGAGAATGCATCCTACCGTGGCCCTTTTGGTAAAAATAGAGCTTCAAAAACTCTTAGACATGAAATTCATAGTTCCTATCGACTATCTTGAGTGGATTTCAAACATGGTACCTATTCTAAAACCTAACGAGGCAATACGTGTTTGCACTAACTTTCGAGATCTCAACAAAGCATGTCCCAAGGATGACTTTCCTCTCCCAAATATCGATACTCTTGTTGAAACCTGCGCTGGCCATGAAATGCTTTCTCTCATGGATGGTTTTTTAGGATACAACCAAATTTGAATAAATCCTGATGACCAACATAAAACAACATTCACTACACCTTGGGGAACTTTTTGTTACAAGGTGATGCCCTTTGGCCTCAAAAATGTAGGTGTCACTTATCAACGTGCCATGACATACATTTTCCATGATTACATGCATAATATTATCAAATATTATGTGGATGATCTATTAGCTAAATCTAAAACTCGACAAGAGCACATTGGTGTATTGGAGAAAGTTTTTGACCAACTTCTAGAGCATAATGTAAGGTTGAACCCCAAGAAATGTGTCTTTGGTGTTACCTCGAGAAAACTTCTAGGATTCATTATCTCCAAAATAGGCATTAAGGTGGACCCAAACAAGGTCAAGGCCATCATGGAGATGCCTCCCCAAACTAAATTAAAGGAATTGCATAGTTTACAAGGAAATATCCAATCAATCCATCATTTTATTGTGCAACTTTCTAAAAAATGTAGGCCATTCAATCACCTACTACAAAAGGGGGTGCCATTCTCTTGGAAAAATGAGTGTCAAAAAGCCTTTGATGACATTAAGCAATACCTAGCTTCTCCACTAGTCTTAGCTCCTCCTCGTCTGGGGGTCCCATTCTATCTTTATATCTCAGCAATAGACTTTGCATTAGGGACAATGCTTGCACAAAAGAATGAGGAAAATCAAGAGCAAGTTGTCTATTACATTAGTCAAACATTGGTAAGCTATGAAACTAGATACGCTTATGTAGAAAAACTATGCTTAGTAGTGGTTTTTTCCACTAAGAAACTTTGATAGTACATGCTTAGTCACACAACATATATCATAGCTAGATAAAATCCTCTACATTATATGATGTCTCACACTTACAAAAACACCCGCACTACTAAATGGATAATGCTACTTATTGAATTCAATCTTGAATTCATTAGCCAAAAATCCATTAAAGGTCAAGTAATAGTTGATCAACTTGCAAAAGCTCCACTACCTAGTGATCATCCTTTGATTATTGAGCTCCTAAATGATTCAGTATTTTCTATCATCGAACATGAAGAAGATGTCATTCCGGAGGAAGACATCGATATCACACTATTATTTGATGGCTCTAAGTGCATGAAAGGTCAAGGTGCGGGAGTCATGTTTCATACACCCTAGGGGGTGCCTATTCCCTTATCATTCAAACTTGACTTCCAATGCACAAACAACACTATAAAGTATGAAGCCTTAATCTTAGGTCTTCAATCAACTATAGCTATGAGTATTAAGCATATCAGGATATTTGATGATTCTCAACTTGTTATTAAGAAAATCAATGGAGAATACCAATGCAAAGAACCTACCATTAAGATTTATCATGAAGTAGCAATAAAATTGCTCTCTAAGTTTGATTGGTATGAAATCAATAGTTTTCCATGTTCGAATAATAGATTTGCAGATGTGATGGCCTCTCTTGGATCATTGATTCCAAAAGACTCCTTTGAAGAGGTATATCCCCTTATAATTTCAATGGTCTCTAAATCTATAATTGTTTGTGTTGAGTCTAAAAGAAAAGGATGTTTGCTTTATCCAGTCGGATCCACATGAGCCTTGGTCAAGCCAAATAGTAGTCTTTCTCAAGTTTGGAACACTCCCATATGATATGTCTCGAACTACCAAATGCACTTTCAAGCAAAATACAACTCATTTTGTTCTCTTGGGGGATGTGTTGTATAAATATGGTTATGATGGAGTCCTCCTTCATTGTCTCAAGTCTAGTGAGGCACAAAGAGCCATAGATGAAGCCCATGATGGTACTTGTGGTGGTCATTTTAGTGGAATGGCCATTGCAAAAGTGTATTTTACGCATGGGTTATTATCGGCCCACAATGGAACGTGATTGTTGCACATATGTCAAACATTGCAAAAAGTGCTAATAACATGCTAATTTAACTCATGTACCATCACAAGCTCTATAGCATATTGAAAGCCTTTGGCCCTTTTCCCAATGGGGCCTAGATCTAATTGGGAAAATTTCACCTCCTTCCTCGGGATAACATACATTCATCATCACAACCAATGAATACTTCACAAAGTGGGTTGAGACAATTCCTCTAATCAGTACGATAGGACATATTATTGTGAAATTTATATTTCACCATATCATTTATCATTTTGGTATTCCCTTGAAAATAATCTCTGACAATGGTAAGTCTTTCAAAAACAAGGATGTTCGAGCACTTTGTGAGAAATATAACATTCAACACAGTTTCTCAAATCCTTATTACCCACAAGCAAATGGATAAGCTAAAGCTTCCAATAAGACCTTAATTGCTATTCTCAAGAAAATTTTCAAAGAAAATCATAGAGATTGGCATACACAAATTCCCTTGGCATTATGGGCTTATCGAAAAAGCATCCGCATGCCTACAGGGGCAACACCATTTTCACTGGTCTATGGAGTCGAAGAAATCATACCTCTTGAGCTTGAGATCCCCTCCTTACAAATTTCTTTGCAAGAATTCATAGATGATGACACCGCTAGACAAGCACATCTTGACCAACTCACACTTCTTGATGAGAGGTCAGTCAATGCCTTAGAGCATTTACGAGTTTATCAAGACCGCCTAAAGCGTGCTTATAATGTCAAAGTTCATCTACATGAATTCCAAGTAGGAGATCTTGTCCTTAAAGAGAACCAACAAAACACCAATGCATTGTTGCATCTTTGTGATAAATTCATGGCTAATTGGTTGGGTCCATACATTGTTATGCAAAGAGTGGGTAATGGTACTTATAGGCTTGCTAGTCTAGAGGGAGAGAAAGAATCCTAACCACTTAATGTTATACACTTGAGAGCATTCTATGCATGAATTGATTTCTATATATGTATATATATACATGGCTAATACACAAAAACATTTGCATAAATTTCATTCACAACATTACATTTCTTGTGCATATACACTTCATTTCAAAAACAATGCATTAACACACATTTCATATTGCATTTCAAATTTCACAAACATTACATTCACACATATTTCATTTTGCATTGCATTCACATCCACATTTCACATGTCATATTAGAGATCATTTATTAAGTTCAATGTCTTAAGTGGTCCATTAAAGTCATGTTGCCTTTATCAGGGGCACCTTCACAACATCACCCACACCATCCACCAAGTCAAATTGCCATTCGCACAAATAATTTTTTCATAAAAGGCCTAGGTATTTTTGGTCACTTAGCCACTCCTAGTGTTTTAAACAAACTCTAAAATATATGTTGAGTTCCTTTTAGGACCATCACACATCTACACTAAGAAAATATTGAGTTCTGGGAATTGACTCCAAAACACTCTTGAACCAAACACAATGTCACATCTTAAAAACATCTTATATCAAAGAGGGATAACACCATACTTGGTATGAACCTCAAAGTGAAAAGGGTCATCCTTGCTAGTCCCATCATGCAACATAGTCCATAAGAACAGTGGTTTTCATCACTATCATAGTTTTTTCCAAAATCCAAAAGATGGAGTAGTAAGGATAGGGTACAATTCTCATCACACTTAAGTTGAGAATCTGATTTCCCAAAGATCTAAATATTTTACATCACACACCATTGATGATTGGGTTGTAAGGATCGTACTACATTTACAGATGCTAGTCATCCCAAAAACTTAGGAGATCAAAACAAAAATTATGGACTATGGATTTAGCCTCCACCAAATCTATAGACGTTTTATTGATAGTGGATTATGCTCATGCGTGGTGACACATCTCTTTCAAAGAGACCTCTGATCGCACATAAGGACAAGCTAGCTTCTTGGATTTATCCATAATAGGTTTACCCAATTTACTCAAGATAAGTCCATGAACTCACTTGCACACACATTGGTTCTTGATTGCCTTGATTCATTACCATGCTCTTTATTTAGTAAATGAATTCACTATACACACATTTGGTCTTAGAGGGATTAGGCAATATTAGTGAGTTTGTTTGATACCACTAGTATGTATGAGTCTCTATAAAATAGTTAGTTTTCATATCAACATCCATATCTTCTTCCATATCAAAATCTATATCTTCTTCCATATCAATATTTATATCTTCTTCCATGTCAATATCCATGTCACTTAATGATCCATTCATCCCATATACCACCAATTTTGATGTCCCTGATTAAACAACAAATGCTAGAAAATGGACAAACAAGATCTAAAATATAAATGATCATTAGATAAATTTGCATTCTATACCTTGCATTAATCATCCATAACATATCATGTGCATTCATCATTCATATAAACATGCATTACACAAAAGCATTCCACAAAAAGTATTCAAAAACACATATAACACAAAAGGTAAAAGCCATGTATATATATATATGTGTGTATAAATATCATATGTACAATGAGTATCAAAAGGCTACATACAATGGAGCACCAAGGATCATATACAAAAAAGTGCATCTAAGCACTAGCTATGTCCTCCAAGAGGACCCCTGTGACCTAGGAGGAGCCCTAGACCTAGAGCTATGCTTAGACTCACTATACCTAGCACCCTCAGATACATATGAGGTTGGAGGATTAGGAAGTGGAATATGATGTTCCATCAACCTATCCTCCAATGCCTTGATATATATATGTCAAGATAGAAGGTATGCTATGTCGACATTATATCGATCCTCCCTCTCTAGTAGCTCTACCTAGAGCCTCACAATTATATCATCTTGAGTAGTCACCATCGCATCCTGCTCCACTACTTGCTGCTCTAGCCTTACTCACTCCTCCTCACCTAGATCTAGAGGTCCATATGGAGTCTCCTTCATATCATCCCCATATCTCCCATATCCTCCACTCAGAGGAGCCTTCCTAGATGCACCCTTAGTCCTCGTCCTTTGACTTAATTGAAGGTACCACTATCACTTGGGGGTCTCATGGGTCCCCTCATCATCAACCTAAGTCTCATCCCCACCTCTATCAACCACTACTCGAGGCGTTGCCCATGGTGGTTGTGTAGCAAACCACACATTATATTCCATGATAGTTCCCTCATCATCCACATCTAGAATATCAAGCTCCTCATCATCCTCATAGGTCACCCTCCATGGCTTCATACATGGTAGCCCTGTCTCCTCTTGATGCCTCCTATAGCACACCGAATCCTTCAGAATATCCTACCTTAAACTAAACTATCAGAGCACTCACAAGAACTAAAAGTACTCAACCTCACTCTAATATCTTCCAACCACCCACCTAGCCTATCACACCCATCATAGATGCTCTCCATATCAGGTCCACCTACTACCTTACCATGGTCTCCATATCACTTTGGTATATGTTAGTCCAACCTATAAATATTGGTACCACTGACTCATCTACATTAGTCAACTTGACTATACCTCCTCAGCCATCGCCCATATCCTAGCATAGGGTTTCTCCCTACCAAAGCTAGCTATCGGTAAGCCCTTTGGATGAGCCACACTGAAATGCTCCCATCCCCAACACTATAGTAGTAAGCTGCATCCTAATTTGTTCCTCCCCTACCTTGTCACCTCATACAAATCCTAGTATACCTATGACAATAAGGAAGGAGCCCATGCATACACCTGCTGCATAGTGAGCATATCGCTCACTAATCCTATCAAGTTCAAAGGGAACCTGCATCCAGTGCTATTCAAGGCCATGATATTGACCAACACGAACATAACCAAGTCTCAAAAGGCATCTAACTCCTTATCTATATACATGGACAAGTAAGGTATACCTCCACTCTCCACCTTCACACCTTGCCAATCATTACTAAACATATTCCTCATCTCTATCCCTCAATCATGTCCAACCTCGATGTGAATACCCTCCACTAGAACATTGAGGATGTGGTATACGTCCTTAAGTGTAATAGTCACCTCTTTGGTGGGGAGCTGGAATATTCCCCTATCCGAATCCCACCTCTCCACCAAGGCCGAGACATACCCCTTGTCTACCCTCACAATATCAATCTTGGCTATCTCTGCTAACCCCACTACCTTCAAAAAATCCCACTCATCCTTCACCACCACCTTCCTCATCCTAGGAATGTACGGTGAGAACCGGTGCCAAGCCTCCAAAATCCTAAGCTGTAGCACAACACAAAAAACTTGTCATTTTTCACATGCAAAAAAAATCACAAAAACACAAAATTTTTGCACAATGCATAAATAAGGGGAATTACCTCAATAGCTCATGCTCCAACCTCAGACCTAGGCCTCCACACCCACTCCCTCCACTACCATAGCTTTCGTGCCAAGTCACTTCACCTCACTTCACTCCACTCTCCCAAACATAGCTTCTCAAACTCTCAAATGCACAAATGAGCTTGATTTCTTGTCTTAAAAGCTATTTATAGTTGCTTCAGGCACCTTGAAATGCCCATGGGCATTTCTTGGTGCACTAAAGTGCACCAGGATGTTTGTAGAGCACCCAAACATCGATGGGTATTTCTGTGTGCCAAAAGCACCAACGACATTTGGCATCAATTTTGACAAAAGATAAATTTTCACAAAATAGTGGCTTCTCCCAACCAAATCACTCCATATTGCATCCAATCATCTCATTCATCATATTAATAGGTTTTGTGAATATTCCAATGGATTTGGACACGTAAATTTCATTTACGACCAAAAATTGCAAATTCACTTAATAGGTTACAAAAGCACTCCAAAATGATCCAAATCTTCACAAAATGACCATAATCATCATTCTCATCATCAATACATCATTTGCACATCATCAAACATCATTCATATCATCATTTGCATATTTTCCAAGTTCAAAACAACATGCAAGTGAGTCTTGTATCTAGTGGGTTTTTCTATATATTTGGCGATTGCAACAATTTATATCCATGAAATTTGGTAATATGAAGAATCTACCATAAGGAAACTTGGTTATTTTCATCATTCCATATCCCCTTATTCAAAATCATAATCATATTTGGTACTTCACATTTTGAGTGAAACCTTCCCAAGAACAATTTGCACAAAAGTTGTCATTGATGGCCTAGTTCATGGGGCCTAACACATGGACAAAATCACATCTCATTATTTCACATCTCCTTGATAGTCATCATGGTGACTAGAATTTACTAGGGTGATTGGTTTTGATCATAGGAATTATCTGACAATCACTAGTTAGCCCTCCGAAGTTGACTACTTTTTACTCTTCATTTTTCATCTTTGCATATCAATGACACCGAAATACAAATTCTTCAATTGCATCGAATCACCCCAAATATGGGGTAACCACATTTGGTTTTTACTTTCCCACAATGGGATACATCTTACATGATTATGACATCTACACTTGAAAAAATCCCTTCATTTGTTGGGGCAAAAACAAACACATTTTTCACAAATCCCTTCATCTATTGGGCGTAAAAATAGACACATAGATTTCGCATAACATCTTTCACAAAAATTCTAATATATTGAGGTAAAAAAATACACCATGTCAAATCTTCCACCAATACCCTTCCCACTGTTGGGGTAAAATTGGTATTACATTCCCATAATTCATTTGCACATATTTTTCAATTGGCTCGTGAGATTCATCCGCAAACTCATTCGCCAATTGAGGGGGTAAGCTACGTAAAAATTCAAATTCTTTCATTCTTTTATCTCAAAGTTCATGTTTCACATCCCAAGAGAAAGTTGCTTCTGCACCTAGCCAAAACATGTGTCTTGTATATTTGCATTACATTGTATTTCACGCAATGTGGTACAAAAGGGACATTTGTAGACACCAAAACCTAGCCACTTGTCATCCATCCTAGTTTTCCCACCATTTCCACCCTTTATTTATATATTTATATATTTTTATTTTATATATATTTAAATATTAATATTTTATATATTTAATAAATATATATTTATATAAGTGAATTAATCCCAGCCATATGATTTCGTTTAATCCTATCCATCCATTTCCATCAATCCTTGCCACACCCTAGATTTAATATCCACCCTTTGATATAATTTTATCTTAGCCACATGATTAGTGTCATTGAAAACCTAAGTATGCCCTAGGAGTGGATTATTAATAGGAGCCATTTTTATGGCTCAACCCCTAAGCAATCCCTGAGTTTTCCAAGTCCTTAGTTGCCCTAAATCTAAATAAGTTTCTTGAGCAATTTGTCCCTGAGTTCCTTGGAGCATCAGAGCACTTTCAACTTTTGTCCTCACCTATCATAGCCCGTGCATCCTTTGCCATCTCTCTCGCCCTATCATATTTGCATTTGCAAATTTTTCCCTAAGTCGTAGAACACCCTCAGGCATTTTTTGTCGCAATCAAGCACCTCCAAGTGCTTCCCACTTCACTGCCAAGCATCTCTAGGTACCTCCTACCATTATCGAGCACCCATGGGTGTTTCCTGTAGTCATCGAGTGCCCATAGGTGTTTTATGCCAAAGTCCTAGAACATCTCATACAATAGACCTTAAAAACAAAAAGAAAGAAAATAGACAACCTATTGAAGAAATACGATAAATACAAAAAAATATTGTGAAGTATATTGTTCTTATTAATTTATAAAAATTATATGAAAATGTGATTTTTTGACCCATGTTACATTATGACCGCATGATGGTATTACCATAGTTGATAAAATCTGTAGAATCCTAATTTTTTAAAATGCCAATGCAATACTCTTCATGATGCAAAGATTTTTTGAAAAAATCAGCATCACCATTTTTTCCAAAAAATTGCAATTTTTTTGCATATATATATAGTTTTTTTTTTTTTTTTGGACGCGCGCCCCCCCCCCCCCCCCCACCCCTCTTTCCCCCCCCCCCCCTCCCCCTCCCCCCCTCCTCTTTTTCTTCTCTCCCCCCTTTTTTTTTTTTTATATATATATATATATATATATATATATATAGTTAGTTAGTTAGTTAGTTAGTTAGTTAGTTAGTTAGGTTGTGGTTGATTTAGGGTTTTTTTATGCAAGCCCATTTTTTAGTTGTTAATTTTTGAACTTCAAAGTTTAAAGTTTAAACCCTAAACCCGAAATCCTAGTCTAGGGTTTCAAGTTTTTTTTAACTCCTTTATTTAAGTAAATATTGTTGCCTGATAACTATGTATGTAAGCCCATTTTTCAGTTGTTAATGTTTGAAACTTTAAACTTTTAATTTTAAAACTTAAACCCTAGGCTAGACCCTAGGGTTTTGGGAAGGGTTTAGTGTTTAGGGTTTTGTTTTTTTTCCTCCTCTTTTAAGTAAATATTGTTGCATGGTAACTATGTATGCAAGCCCATTTTTCAGTTGTTAATGTTTGAATTTGAAACTTTGAACTTTGAACTTTGAACTTGAATTTTAAACCCTAAACCATAGTCTAGGCCTTAGGGTTTTGGGTTTAGGGTTTTTTTCTCCTCCTTTTAAGTAAATATTGCTGCCTCAAAACTATGTATGTAAGCCCATTTTTTAGCTATCAATATTTCAATTTTAAATTCTAAACCCCAACCTTTTGGTTTAAGGTTTAGTTTTGTTTTCATTTTTTTCAAGTGATTGTAACTTTGTTGTTACTTATTTCCATGTGCAAGCATATAAAAATTGAAACCTTTTTTTCCTTGTTGCCTTTTCATATTATAAGAAATACAATGTGTTTTTTCAGTTTCATGTGTACTTAAATATTGAGCCTTATATGATGTCTTGACATGATGTAACACCCCAAACTCCCAACTAGTTTAAGAGATGTCACTATTTACTATTATAATTTGTTTTTATTTAATTAACTAACAACAACAAACACCATCGCATATTAAAAACCACAAAGTTTATCTAATTCAAAACAAGCAAAGAATAATATTTACTAAAACATATATTCAAATCAAACATAAGAATCAACCATCAAAAGATACATTAAAAGCAAATATGGAAACTACAATAAAGAGATACATTACAACAAATAAAAGAGAGATTCAATCTCCATAACACAATTATATATCCTAGAAAAATCCTTACGGGAAAACCTAGCCTCAAATACATTTCATTTTTTTATTTTGTGGAAAACACCCCTTTCAAGGCACTACTTTTGAGTAAGTCCCAAGGAAGCAAGGGTATTTATTCCACCAAAAGTCGCCCATGGCTCGCACCTGGCCTGTCCCCTTTGGTACACTAAAGAGCATACCTAAAAACACAATTAAAAAGAAACAAAAAAAATACAAAACACAAAAAAAAATACAACAAGCAATTTGAGGTGGATGCTAAAAATCACGGGTTAGGGCTCGAATTTGATGTTTTTATGAAAGTACCCAAAATTTTCTGAAATTTTTATAGATGTAAATTCATGAAAATGGGTATCCAAAACACTTAAAACATCATGAAAATTTTTACAGATGCAAATTTCTACAATTTAGGAATGAACAATGCTTGGAAGAGGGACTAAAATAGTGCTTTGGAACAGCGCTTGGAAGAGGGACTAAAATAGTGCTTTGGAATAGTGCTTAGAATAGTATGTGAAATAGTTTTAAATAGTGCGTGAATAGTCTTTTAACAATACATGAATAGTGCACAAACTGTGTGACCAGTACTCGAATAGGGAGGGCTTGGAATAGTGTGTGAATAGTTCAAAATAATGTATGAACAGTGAGGACCAGTGCAAGATCAAGGTGGCAGAAAAAAATTATGGAGGAAGTAAATTATGGATAGCCTCATTGAAACCATAGCTATATCCATTTGTTCTTGCAAGCATCCCATATTATAAATAAAATTTCTCCCTTGAGCAAGTGAGGTAAGGGTCCCAAACCCGTGATCTTATAGTGTTCCTTCTCCTTTGATACATTTAGTATTTGTTTGCTTGGTATTTTTTTTGTGTGTGGTTTCTCTCCTTTCAATGAGAGCCTCTTTGAGAGGCTTACCACCAATCTCGTTTTGAGATGTGGTGTTGAACAAAGGCTTTGTAGATAAAAATGGGAGTTCCTCGAGAGGTTTTAAGATTGAAGCTTCTAAAGAGGAAAAAATTCAAGAGATTTCCCAACCCCTAGCCTTCAAAAAATGCCTTGATAAAACTTTAGAGTTACAATGTTTCACTGTTAAACCTAAATCCTTTAAACAAGAAAATTCCTACTTTTTGAGTGGGCATTAATTTACCACTTCACTGGTTTCTGGCTTAGGGGTTAGGTTTTGTTAAATTGGAAAAGGGAAGTCTAGAAGCCAAATGGAGAAGTAGAACTTAAACTATGTCCTAAAGGCTTCTTCATTTCCATTTTTAGCTACATGGAGCTTAAAGAGGGGATTCAAGATGGGGGCCCTTATTTTAGACAAGGGCATGACTCTTTATGCAAAACTAGACCATAGGCTTCTTCATTTCCAAAAAAAATCCAACCAAATCCTTGGTATGGGTCCATCTTTATGCTCTTCCTCTAGAATTCTAGAATAAGAAATCCCTAAAAGGAATTGAAAATATGATAGGAGATTTTTTAGGAATGTCCCAAATAACTAAAGAGGCTCATGTTACAACCTTTTTCGGTACTTGTATCCATGTTGACCTATCATGCCCTCTTTCAGAGGAAATTATCCTTAGCATAGGGGAATATGAATGGACCCAAGATCTATATTATGAGAATGTTTCTTTTTGTTGAATATTCGGCCATGCTCTTTCAGAGGCAATTACCCTTAGCATAGGGGAATATGAATGGACCCAAGACCTATATTATGAGAATGTTTCCTTTTGTTGAAGATTCTACCATGTATTTGTATTCATGTTGACCTATCATACCCTCTTTCAGAGGGAATTATACTTAGCATATGGGAATATGAATGGACCCAAGACCTATATTATAAGAATGTTTCTTGTGACTCTGCTCTTTGGGTTTGAGGTGGTGGTTCCTACAGGATTTTAGTTCCTTTCATGGCTTTCGGGGGCCTCTGCTTTTCTTGTTGTTGATTCCTTGCAAGACTTCCTCTTTTATGACCTTGAAGCTATTGAAGGTTGTCTAGGATGCATGGCTATTGTATTTTTATTTGTGCTCTAATGTTTGTAGTCATGCATCTTCATGACTCCTTTCTTTTGAATTCATGTGGTACTTTCCCATCCTTTCCTTAAAAAGTGCTATTATGTTGTCGTTGTTTCCTCTGCTAGGTAGGTGTTTTCGTTGGCCTCCTTTTTTGCATAAGGACCCTATGGCCTGGGGTGTTCCTTTGCTTCTGAACCTCTACAGTTCCATATTTTAGGCTTTTGTTCCATATTTGCTTTTTTTCAGGCTCCCCTTCGTGGGATGCTTGTTTTCCTTCAGTTCTCTTTTTCCCAAGGGTGGTTTTTGGTTTTCCCATCCTTGGGATGTTTAAAAATTTTAAATTTATGGATTTGTTTCTTTTCCTACTTGTGGGAAAGGTTCAAATTGATTTTTAGTGGTTGGGGCGATTTGGAACTTTCTCCCACCCATTGTTTGCTTCAAATTCTTGTTTTGCACCTTTTGATTCAAATTTGGATTCAAATTTGGTTTCTGGCAGGCCTTTCCTTCCTGCCCATTTTTCCTTTGGCACAAAGGAAGTTGTATTCCTCTAGTGAAAAGGATGGCACCTTCCTTTTTTGGTCCTATAGTGTGTTCCTTTTGGTTGTCCTTTCCTTGTTTTAATCTGATGTATTATGTTGCAATCTAATCCATTGTAATCAGGTTTTGGGATCCTTGACAAAAACACACTTTTAATCTACCAAAAAAAAGTATTCTACCATGCTCATTGTTATATCCTAAGAAATTATCCTTCCCTTAAACTAGAAGTGGAGGAGATAAAAAAATAAGGATACAATAGGTAGGAAGGAAGAGTGGAAATGACCCAAAGTATCTATCAAAAAGGATAAACAAGAGTGGATGAATAAAAGGGAATAAAAAATATACAAACTAATACATTTGTGGTTTTGCAAGAGATAAACCAAGAGATGGAGAAAACCATGGATATCCCTATAGAGGAACATCAACAGACTAACAAGGAAGGGAGTAAGAGGAAACATACAATAAAAATTCTTGATGAGCAATCTATGAAAGGTCCAAAAAATCTAGATAAAGGGGATTTAATCCAGAGGAATTCCCAATAAATTTTGAGCCTTGAAGATACCCCCATGGATGCTAGTGAGGTTATTCAACACAAAAATATTTTGGAGAAAATGTCTTGGGACCCTTCTTTGAAGGGGCCATGCCAACCAAAGAGGAAGGAGAGTGGTCAAACCATCCTGCAACAGAGACCTAGTCCTGAAATTATAGTTTTCTCTTCATCCAATCCCTCCTTTTCTTCTATTCCTTTCAATTATATCCTCTCACAGTCCTTGAATCTTGAAGGAAATAATGCATAGGTAAAGTAAAAAGGGAAGAGGAGGAAAAATTAAAATTTATAGGGAGATTTTCCCTTAAGACCTATAATATGGGACTAAAGCCTACCTCTCATACCAAAAGTAACTCTAAAAAATTTAAATAGATTAGGAAAGGAAGGAAATATTTCAACAAGCTCTTGGAAGAAACATGGAAGACCCTTGTGGATTTCGGATTGGTGGTACCCTTGACTATAGAGTTTTTTGTAGGGAAAACCTTCTCAACTAGTTTATAATAAAGATTATCTCTTAGAATATATGCGGGTTACAATCTCTAGGTAAATGTAGAATCCTTAAGAGAAGGATTGGCCTTGAGAGTCCTAACATTATTCTTCTTCAAGAAACTAAGTTGAATATAGCAGAGATGGATCTCAAAACTAATCAAATTTGGAAGGGTGTAGGAGGTTTGGTCATTGCAATTACGGGTTAGGTAGGGGGTTTGGCAATACTATGGAACCCTAGAAAATACATGTTGATGGGTTCCCTTGTAGGTAAGTTGTGTATCTATATTAAGTTTAGATTATTTTCATCCTCCCTCCAAATTTGGGTCATGAACATTTATGGTGCTACTATTTCCTGAAGTAAAGTGGAATGTTGGAATAATATTATCTCTTCTCATGATCAGTCTTAAAAATATAAATGGATCATTGTAGAGGATTTCAATGCTATTCGTAACCTTAGTGAGAAGAAGGAAGGGTTAGAAAATTAGACAAAAATAGTGAAGAATTTGACTCTTTCATTTATAGCCTCAACTTAACTGATGTGATTCATAAAGAGGGGTAGTTCACCTAGAATAATAGAATATTTGGGAAGGCCTTTGTGGCTAATATATTGGATATATTACTTGTTATAGATAGCTACCTTGAGGCAACATTTGTCACTAAGTCATTTATCTTACTAGGCTCTCTCTCGTACCATTGGCCCATTTCCATAAGTATGCATATTTCTACTTGCCCTAGTAGTCTCATTTTAAATTTGAGAGTATGCGACTTCTTCATCCTAACCTAGAAGAGAAATTTACGTCTTGATGGAGGGAAGGGAAGCCAAAGTGGGAAACTCACATGTACTTGTTAGTTAAAAGACTCAGTTTTATCAAGATAAAAATTAGGATATGGAATAAGCTAGTCTTTGTGGATATCTTCAATCAAAGGGAAGCCCTGGATAAGGATGTCATACTTCTTCAATGCCAGGTGGAGTCCCAAGGGCTTTCGAAGGCCCTTCTTAGCCAAGAGAACGATCTCAGTAGATGAGTGGATGAACAAGAGTTGAAGGAAGAGCTTTTTTGGAAATAAAATTCTAGGATTAATTGGTTGAAGGAAGCAGATAGGAACTCTTTCTTCTTCCATTGAACCACTATCCATCAAAGGAATATGAATAGAATCTCTATATTGATTAACTCTAAGGGATATATTATTGAGGATACTCAAGAGATTGGTATGTTGGAAGAGATGTATTTCAAAATCATCCTAAATGAACCTCTGATTGAAAGAGTTAAAGCAAGAGAAAGAGTCATTTCTACCATTCCCATGAAGGTTTCCCCTGAGTAAAATGAAATTCTTACTAATATTGTTAGTTTGAAATAAGTGGAAGGTGTTGCTTTTAGCTTTAAAAAAGAGAAATGTCTTGGTCTTGATGGATTTCCCATTGATTTCTACCAACACTATTGGGACATCGTTAAGAATGACATCCATAATGTGGTGGAGGAGGCTCATCACTCAAAGAAGATGTTGAGAATCCTTAATTCCAACTTCCTAACTTTTATCTCTAAGACCCATCATGCTACTAGTATGGAGAACTTTAGATCCATATCCTTGTGTAATATTTCATACCGAATTATTGCTAAAGTGATGGCTAATAGACTCAATAATATCCTAAACTCTATCATTTCTAGTGAGCAGGGAGGATTTGTGCAAGGTAGACAAATCCTGAATATCATCCTCATTGTCCAATAAACGGTCTACTTCATGAAGTATAGCTGATATAGGAGGATGTTTAAAAAGATAGACATGGCTAAAGGTTATGATCAGGTAAATCAAACTTTCCTTTTAAATATTTTTGAAACCTTTGGTTTTTGTCATGATTGGATTAAGTGGGTGAAAGCTTGTATTTCCTTGGTCACAGTGGTAGTTTTGATGAATGGTTCTCCTACTGGTGTCTTTGCTCCTTACAGAGGCCTAATATAGGGAGATCCTCTTTCTCCTTACATATTTATTATTTTGGAAAAAGGTCTTGGGAGACTAATCTAAAAATATAAGAGCCTTGGTCTCTTGAAGGATGTTTTTGTGGCAAGGGATGAATAGACTATTTTATCACCTCTAGTTCATGGATTATACTTTGCTTATGGGGGAAGCCACTCTTAGGGAGGCTCAAATATTTAAGGGAATTTTGGAGGATTATCTAGATGCCTCTGGAGGATCCATCAATGTGTATAATATGAAATTGGTCTTCTTAAATACTCCTATTTGTGTCCAAGTGAATATTCCTAGGTTTCTCAACTATGATAGGTCCTCTCTTCCGTTTAACTATCTAGGTTTTATTCTATATAACTCTAATCCTAAAATACTAGATTGGAATGAAATTATTTCTAAATTTAGAAAGAGGTTGCAAGGATGGACTTTTAAATGGCTTTCCTCGATGGGTAGATCAACCCTTATCAAGTTTGTTCTTCAAGTGATCTTAGTTTACTTCTTCTCTGTTTTATTAGCGCCTGCTAAGGTTTTAAAAAAAAACTCAAAAAAATTTAAAAGGAATTTTTTGGGGTGGTCCCTCTCTTGAAAGGAAATGGCCTTTTGTTTCTTGGAAATAAATTTGTAAACCTTTCCAAGAGGGGGGTCTTGGTATCAAAGATCTTCAAATCTTCAACAAAGCCCTTAATGGGAAACTGTTTTGGAGATTTTGCAATAGAGAGAACTTGTTTTGGGCTATAATTCTTAGACAAAAGTATATTCCTAAGGTGGAATAGAAAGAGGTGATTAGTCTTGAAAAAATTCCTCTAGGGTCTTCTCTTTGGACCAGCTTGACGTCCCATAGCATGTGGGTGCCTTATGTTGCCTTATGGAAGATTAGGGATGATAACTTAGCTTCTTTTTGGAAGGATGTGTGGAGCTAGTATGTTCCTTTAATAAAATATAACTCCTTGTTTGGGTTGAAGGATGCTTTTAAATAAGAGGGATGGAGCTGAATCAAGGATTATTTTCAATACCATGTCATTCCACATGAGCTCGATAAGGTTACATTTTGTGTTTGGAAAGAACCTCGATCTTAGCCAAGTCAAATTAGGGATGTTGATAAATGCAATATTTGGAGAATCATATCTATAAGGAAGCTTTCCTCTATAAGGGCCTAGACATGTTGTGATGGGGGAGTAGTGGAGATAGAAACTTTACTACCAAGAAAGCTTATAATTTCCTTATGGAGGCTAACTTCGATGGGCACTAGAGTAGAATTTGGTAGAAAAATTGGAGGAAAGGAATGTGGCCCAAGGTATCTATTTTTACTTGGTTGGTGGTAATCCTATATGGTCATAACTTGATGAAGAGAGGCTATTATGGCCCCTTTAGATACCCTAATTATGAATCTAATTTTGAAACTACCAACCATCTCTTCATCTTGTGCCCCTTTGCTCAGTCTCTTTGGTAAGACTTTACAAAATCCTAGAGAGAACCCCTCCATAATTTTAAATCTATTAGGGATCAGATAGTGGAATGGGTTGGACAAAAATATGATCTTGATTATATGAGAGCCATTTGGGAGTGGACTCCTGTTTATATTATCTGGATGGTCTGGCTTTGGAGAAACAAAATTATTTTTAGGGAAGAAATAATTTTCCATTCCCAAACATGGATTTATATTCAAATGGCAGCAACAAAATCCATATTGGTCAAGAAGTGGGAGGATTGGGATAAACCCCTAGATAACAACCTTAGAGATATGAAGAATCAATGGTTGGACCAACATTTATATGATAAAAGTGTTTGGAACCCAATCAAGAACAATAAAAATATTAGGAAACATATGAATATTAGCTAGAAATCTCCCCATAAAGGGTGTATCAAGCTCAACTTTGATGGTGCATACCAGGGGAACCTTGATAAAGCAGGTAGGGATGGAATTTTTTGTAATGACCAGGGGAATATGAGAGGTTATTTTTCCTTCAAACTTGAATATACCACTAATAATCATGTTGAGTCTTAGGCTCTCTTGGAAGGTTTGTTGTGGGCTCTCAAATAAAATTGGTAGAATATTTGTGTTGAAGGGGATTCTCAAATGATCATAAACCAATTAAAAGACTAGAAATGGGCCTCCTCTCCCTCTAATTGGAGGTTACTAGTTATTATCCATACTATTTTTTATTATCGTTACTCATTTTAGTCCTTAGATTTTTGTCATGTGTAGAGGTCTACAAATAAGGTTGTGGATGCTATTGCTAATTGGGGAGTGGAGAGAGGTCTGAGAGAGACCACTTGGATCAACCAGTATGATGATATAGATGCTCATGAGGGTATCAAGCATAGAACTATTTCTTTGATCAATAAATATAAGGAGGGTGCTAGTAGCACTAGTCATGGTGAAAGTATGATGGATAAATTTCATGACCCGTCACCCTCCTACCTTATTTAAAGGATATTAATTGATCCTAGGGATCAATTAATGCCTGATAAAAATGGCATAGACCCTAAAGAATCCTACAAAAATTCTAATAAAATAATTTTATGAAGGGTAGGAAAATATTAATTATCTTTTGGAGAATATAATTAATTAGAAACTAAGTATGAGGTCTTTTGAAAGATAAATTTGAGGAATTATATTTCGTAAAGTTATAACAATATAGTAAATTATGTGTAAACAACCTAGTGGACCCAAGTTAGATGGGACTTAAAAGGACTATAGGATTGTTAAATATTATATATATATATATATAATATTTATATATATATATCCTACTCATTGTAAAATACCCATATGGCTCCCCTATATTGGTGGAAATTAAAAGGGAGATCCCTTATCCTATCAATAATAGTTCTAAATTTGTATCCATGATTTGCCTTAATAGTATTAGTTTTATATTTTCTCCCATGGAAAAGGACACAAAACAAAAATAAGGACACTCACCTTATCTCTAGTGGACCCTTTTTCTACTCTTGGTTATACTATACAAGATAGGATGAGTCATAATGGATCCAAGACATCTTTTTAATATTATTATAATGTGGCCACTATTTGGCCCATGAGTGGAGAAGTATCCTATAAATTAAGGATATTTTGTGAAGAAAGGGGGAAGGAAAATCTTAATGGTCTAGGGAGTATGCTCTCCACCTTGGGTGGATCAAAAACTAGAAGGCTTGAGAGTTTTCCTAGTTGAAGGAAGAGACATTCTTTGAATATTAGAAGACGTAAGCAAGGATGCGATGACGAAACCACATGGAGGTTCTCCAAAGGGAATAGATCTGGTTAGATCCTTCTTAAATTTATTATGCTTTACTTCAAATCAGTTACTTTGTATATAGTAAGAATTAGATCATGCTAAAATTTGATTTGGAGTATAGCTAATTATTCTTTATAATCACTACAACATCACTTACTCTCTTTTATACCCTCGTTATGATTTTTAAGAATGTAATAATAAATAGTTCCAAGTACACAATAATGTGTGTAAACTACTTTGCTTATATTTGACCTTTAGATATGACCTTTAGATAAACCCATTATCGACCATATAGGTTTGAGCAACCCCTAAACTCAAATAAATTACTAACTCCAAGTCAGTCTACCATTATTGATCGACAAAGAATGTCGTTGCAAGAATAGGGAAGTCATGTTGACCATTACCTAAGTGATCAAGTAATAGTGAATCACAAACCCTTAATGGTAGCCAATATAACTATTGGATTATGTTGACCTATAGTTGTGTGTGGGGAATCCATCTCATTGTTGAAATGGGTGTTGGCTCTTATACTAAATCATACCCTAACTTCATCCCTGAAATTCCCATCACATGAGACGTTCGACTAATAACGCAGAAGGTTTTTCATGAAACAAAAAAAAAAAAACTTAGCCTACGTGGGACCCACGTAGGTCAAGGGATATTTGGCATAGTTGTGTGGTTTTACGAAGAAATATCTCATGAAATACGTTGTTGAGGAGGTGGGTTTTAGAGCAAGATAACTTATGTGAGAGTCAGAAATAAATCGATAAATATAGAGGATCCATTTGGAAGAGGTTGTGCCTTGATACCATTATATTATGACTCACGATTATCCTCTCTACCGTTAAAATGCTTATCTGTGCTAGGTCATAAGAATGATAAATCATAAGATAGATTATACATGACATTGTAGATCACCTCACCTTCCCTACCTTTGGTAGCTTTGTGAGCTGTAGTGAAATATAGTTAGCAATACCTAAAATCATCGGTGTACCTGACTCAGGGTTAAAGACCTATCTTATCCTTAGTTGTTGTGAAATGTATAGCCCCATAATTTCTCGAATTCACATAATCTAAATCCAACTTCTGTTGTAGCCTTTGTTGAGATACTATGCAGGACAGTCGTAGAAGTAAATAGGGTCTTTGATGCTCAGTAAGGAATTTTGAACACTATCTAGCCATCGCTCCAAGTATAGCATTCTAATTTGTAGATATGAATAGGGGACATAATCTTCTGAGCCTTCATTCCATGATTCCACATAGACCATTGAAAGCAGTGGTAAGGGAGTTTAATCAAAATTTGTCTTTCTAATATAGTGAGTACACCTCGATGCTCCCATTAGTTACCTCGGCACATGATCGATTAATTCTTGAAATATGCTCTAGGTGTCATTGATAACTATCAATTATGTGATGGAGGCTGCAGATTGTTCATGTATTTCTAATCACTTCTATCCTCACCCAGGATACCCTTCGGCACTTAGCAGTGTATTTTGATAGAGGAATGAGATTCTATAATCCCAAACTTTCATCGTAAGAAACTATTGGTTATTGATACAAGTTATAATAAGAACGCTCGAGCTCCATTGGTTGAATTTCCAGATCCATCACAGAATATTGTAGACACCTAAAACGCGTCATGTCGAGGGTGACTACTCATATGGACATGCTACAAGACCATATGGAGGATCTTGGACAGACTCCAAGATAGAGCAGTGGTTCTAACCACTCAATTTAGGCATTTTGGCCTAATCAGTCTGAACCGCAGCCCAGACCTACGGTCTCTAGTCTAAACCATGGTTGACACCTACGGTCTGTAGTCTGGACCGCAACTGTGACCTACGGTCTTAACTGAAGTTCAGTTAGGCCTTCCATCCGAGCCAAATTGGTTGGAACGGCCAAAAGATCTAGAAGAAGGCAGTTGAAGGATGGAATATTCCAGAGGCTTCCATCCCAACTGTCCTAACCACCCTTCTTGGTCTTGGCTTCTCCATGAAGCCACCCCTAGCCCTAGGGGCATGCTATAAATACCCCCTCCAAATGGGGAGAAAAAGAGAAGCAAGCATTGGAGATTTGAGCAGCGAAGCCCTGGAGAATTGTACACTCAAACTGAGTATACTAAGAGATAGAGCTATTGCACTTAATCCCCGACCCTTTTGCCAACATTCATGATGAATTGCATTATGGATGCCCTAGGTGCCTAGGAGGATCAAGAAACGCAAATCCGGGCAAACGAAGGCCCTTCACATCGAATTGACCGCCAAATCAGTCTGAGGACAATGAAGGCGACCCTTGAACATCAATTTGGACAAGGAGATCAAGCCCACTACCCCTGATTTTGAGGGTAAACCTATCAGAGGTCAAACCATGGCTGTCAGCCATGGTTCACAGTGTAGACCGCTCACCAGAGCTATGGTTTGCAATAGGTGATAGATCACCTTACTCTTTTCATTTTTGTCCAGTTAAATAGGTTAGATTAATCATTTCTTAGGTTTAATTGTAGTTTAGAAGAATTCTGACCGTAGGAATTAGCTTAGAATAGATAGTTTATGCTTTGCATTAATTAGGACATTTGTGGATCTTTTATGCACCTCTATGCTTCTATTTTGTTATCTGATCCATGCATTATTTGTCTAATGATCTCCTTTATGCTATATTACAAATCTTGATTCAATTAGCATAGTTTAAAGGTTTTCTTTATGTTTTCTTGATTATTAGTTTAAATGGCATTATCATGTATGTTTCCTTAAAGGGCCTCATCATGAGAGGCTATCTATATTTTTGATCGTGTGCTGTTGTTTCTTGATCGTAGGAAGACAGGTACAAGAGGAGTCTATATCATAATCCTTCCACATCGTGAAGAAGGGGGTCAACTCCACCCCAAGGCAGTTTGTGACTAGTCAAAGGGCAATATTAATGCGCCTACCCTATTGAGGGCATTGACAATTGTATAAATTGTATCATCATTCAAGTGACCCTAAGAGGGGCATATTTGTAACAGAGATTCATTCATAATCAATATAAGAAATATCATTTTGTTGAATTTATGCAATGTGTCAAGATTTTACGCTTTTATGATGACTATAGACTAATACAATAGATAGGAGCATGCTTTTTGGTTATGTCAGAAGGTGATCATGGTGGAACTCCGCATTTGTAGCCCTTGAGTGCTGACATTCTTGAATTTTCTTATCTCAAGTGCTAACCATAGCTAATAACTATAGTTATTTGTTGGCCCGCAGCTTTCACCCATGGTTCACACTGCAGCCCGTAGACCAGAGCTACGGTTTACAATAGAAGCAATAGACAACAGAGAAACCACTTGGCATCAGATCAAGAGCTGAGGTAGGCTCTATTTTTATTCTCTATTCTATATTTTCTTCTCTATGTTTTTATAGTAAGCGTTAAATCAATTGCAAATTAGGTACACTAAAGAAAAAGGGTGAATGAATAGTCCTAGTTTGCTTTCACATTCCTTCCATTAGAAAGGCACTGCTAGGAACAACGGACCTCTGATTGTAGTCCGCCCTAGAATATAGTGACCTTGATAAAAATTGAGTGGTCATTTGCATGCTTGAGGCCCAATTAGAGGCCATGTCATCGTAATCGCATTGTCATAACATCATGTAGGACATAGCATGCATAGCTTTCTAAATTTGAAATGTTCCTTTTCTTTTTATGCATATCATGTAGGAATGATCATATGAATGCTCTTTTATGCATTTGTCTTTATGCAAAGTAAAATGAACCACACACACCACGTTTCATTTAAACATCAGTGGCATTGGGCTCTCACATCCAACCCATTTGATTGAGACCAATAGTGGATGTCATTACCATTTGGTTGGCTCATTTGAAATTGTATTATCGGGACCCGCTCGTTGCCAAGGCCGACCCAAGAACTGTCCTATCCATGCAAAATAGCATGCACTCATCTTCGAAAGAGTGTATCATTGCGCATGGTGTGTTGGGTGAGGGTTGGTAGTACCTATGCTACCTCATTGAGTATGGAATTCATTCCCATATTCGACTTGTGCGAGTATATAGGTGAAAGCCAATTAAACTGAGAATAAAATCCAATGATTTTGCAAAACACGCGAGAGTTTCTCATACTGATACAACACATTTTGAAACAACATCAAACAGTTTAGGGCTCATTTTAAAATTTAAAAATAAGATAAGCATCATTGTATACCTTGTTTGATAATAAAAGATACATCTAGACGTTAGGTACACTATGGTGGATACACGGGGTGGTCGACAAAGGTGCAAGCCTGAAGCCAATGACCAAGCCCCAACCGATTCACAAATACACGTGTCTAGTCCTCAACCACATGAGCAAACCGAACGTCGTTCGATGAGCATTAGAGGAGACAACTCGACATGAGGGGATCCCATTGAGCGTACCCTTGATAGACTAGCATCAGTGCATTCTGTTAGACGTAGATTAGAGCATGGAGCTTCTCACCCTGAGGGTGCTCCACTCGAAAGCCATTACCGAGACCATAGTGCACGTGCATCCATGGGATCGGCCAAAGAGTATGTCATGCAGGGGACCAGATTGGTACCCATTCACACTAAGTCTATAGGGTGTACTATACCCCCACCTTCTGAGTATAGAAGGAATAGAGATCCGCCCATTCAGGGGCAAGTAGATGGGCTCCCTACTGAGCGCAAGTCTACCCATACTCCCATGCATACTATAGCATGCAAGATCACCATCGATATATCGAAGGTGGGAGCTAATGGAACACCACCCCATGAGAGGTGGAGGTCTAGACAGCTAGATGGTCTAGGTAGTGTGTTAGAGCAGCTAGGCTGCAAGCCTTTGGCTCTGCCCACTCATGCTCCGAGTGAGCATAGCGGGAGCACCATTAGAACTACTAGAGAGCATGGAGAGGCTTCTAAGCACCCTCATGTCTCATGTCCACCATCCATGCATGGTGGCATGCAGCATAGGACACAACACGATGTCGATGTCATCTTCATAGATAGAGGCAAAGGCACAACACATCAGTTCGATGGGTACAGAACCCACAAGGTCGCTCGTACAGAGCAAGCATACCAAAGGCCTCCTACGGCTGACCAGGTCGAAAGATCATATCGACTGGCCTCTGAACAGAAATGCCAACTCCTCCAAGATCAATTGGAGGATGCTCACCTAGAGAGGTAGCGCATTGAAGATGAAGATCTTCAAGCAGAGGCTCACTAGACAGAGGTTGTATGAGCAACGCTTGCATGAGGAGTGCATCCTCATCCAGAAGGAGCGTGTAGAGTAGGAAGATAGGTTGGCTAGGGCCGACCTATATTCTCAGGATGAGCATAGAGAGTAGGTGCATAGGAAGGCTCTTTCGCAAGCCGACATGCACCATGAGCGCGTAAGCATTCACACTCATATCACTGCCCATCAGAGAGAGTGACCACCCTCGATCGACAATCAGAGGTAGCAACATTATGAGGAACAAGAGGGGAACAGATGCAACCAAGAATATCCTGAGAGTTCTCGAGCTGAGGAGGAGGAAGAGCAATGCCCTCCACCTCGATAGAAGAGGAGTGTACCTCCCAGACCACCTCTACACCAACTTAGGGAGGAGGACTTTCTATCTTCTGAGGCTTACAAAGCTTTGGTCGAGAAGGTCAAAGCAATTGAGAAACAAGGCGCGACTGTCCAAAAGCCGACACTGAGGAAAATTCATAATGAACCTTTAGATCCCTCGGTGCCTACGCCCCCATACCCTAAGCATTTTGAGATGCCCAGGTTAGACAAATTCAAGGGTGATGAAGAGGTGCAAGAACATGTCATGAGCTTTCTGGATGCTTGCTTCCAGATAGAGAACAATGATGCACTATTATTGCATACGTTTGTCATGACACTCTCTAGGCCAGCTCGAGAGTGGTTCAATCAGCTAAAGAAACATAGCATAACAAATTTTGAGCAATTAGTTGATGCCTTTCTTGAACGCTATTCCTTCGACATCAAGAAATAGGCCAACCTTTCTGATTTGGCTGCGCTAGCTCAGCACGACGATGAGCCAATAGAACAGTATGGGAAGAGGTGGAGGAGATTAATGGTAAAGTTGTCATTCTCGATTCCTACCATAGAATTAACCCGAATGTTTACAAAGAGTTGTGCCAAGCACATCTCGCTACTATTGCAGCTGTAGCAGTATGCTACATTCGAAGAAGCTTTGGTGCAAGCCAAGGTAATTAAGGACATCAAGTTGCAGGAGGGCAACTTGAAGCTCAAAACTAGGAAAGAGGGATATAGGAAGAGTACCTCAAAGCAACAGGGCAAGGAGGCCCATGTGAATCAGGTGGTACTAAATCTCCAAAATGAGGATAAGGGGCAAAAGAAATAGAATTATCAAGCCCATCCTCCTCCTACGCAATACGACCAATGCAAGAATAACTACAAGGGCAAGAACAAAGAGCAATGCCCACCTCGCATATTCATGCCATTGATGGAATCATTGACATCAATTTTTTATCAACTCTATGAGGCCAAGGCAATAAGATTACCCGAAGTCAAGATGGTTGATCCTAATCAGCCCAAGCCCAAAGACTATCAAGAAGATCTATTTTGCATATTTCATAGAGTGAAAGGCCATGACATCGAGGTATGTTGGTCTTTCAAACATATTGTGCAAAATATGATAGAAAGGGGAGAGCTTGTGGTACCAAGAAATCCCTAGGCATCAGACAACCAAAACATGGGGATTTTTAAAAATCCGTTACCAAACCATGAGGCACCCCGTAACCACGCTGGCCATGTCAATCAAGTGCGAGTCGAACCACCTACCCAGGGGTTCATCGGCATGGTCAATGTTGTTACCAGACATGGGAGGTATGAACAACTGAATCAACCTCATGCTCCCATTCAAATATAGGCCATGCCCCAGCAATGACAGGCACAAAATATTCTAAGCCCACCAACGAGACCGGTGGTGACCATTAGGAGCAGGTTGGTTCAAAACCTGCAGATGACTCCTACAAAGTTGTCAATATATGAGCTTATACAATAGTCCCCTAGGCACAGGGAGACTCTTATGGACATTCTGAGGTCCATTGAGGTACAGTCCCAGGATGCACAGGCATTCACAAACTTCATGGGGCACGTACAATAGTGCCAGGAACCAATGATCCAATTCTATGATCATGAAGTGAAAATGGTTTCTGCAAGCATGGCTGACCCGCCACTACATATCATTGCATGTGTTAACCATGTGTCATTCAAAAGGGTCTTGATTGACACTGGTTCGTCAATCAATATAATCATGACTAAGGCACTGCACCATTTGAAATTGCCTAAATCACTCATCGTACCAACCACCTTTACATTGAGAGCATTTAACGATGCACTATGCTCTACGGTTGGCATGATTGTCCTACCTATTCAGGTGGGACTAAAGACCATTCCCATAATGTGTCACATGATAGAGGGTACCTTGCAGTATAACATCCTACTAGGGAGGCCTTGGATTCATGAAATGCATTGTGTTCCCTCGATATTGCATCAGTGTGTCAAGTATATACATGAGGGACAAGTTCACATGGTTTCATCAGATGAAGAACCATTCAAGTTCATGAACTTAGCAGATTTTCTAGGGGGCTTCGTACTCCCATCAATGCACTTGGACATACGGCCCACATCATCGATAAGGGTTCCAAGAGGTAAACAGGTGGTGCATGTTCAACCATCGGTATCTGTATCAAATAGATCTGAACATACCACTACAACTTCTCTGAGACCGAGTGCATCAACAATGCATCGAGATGACGAGAAATTAAAGGTAAAATTGGGTAGGAAAGAAGCAAAGAACGTGCCCAAACCAGTCATCACTGAGGCTGCCACTCCCATGGAGGTGGAGGAAGCCTAGGATCAAGTCGAGGAGGCACCTCAGCCTGCTTCTCCTACATCATCAGTAGGGTCATCCGCACCATGGGTGACTGTTCACCTAGCCAATACAGGTATGGGTGAATATCTTGTGCAAAATGTGACCTTTGGTCCTATTTTAGAGACTGCACGAGACATGGGCCGATCGATAGCCCATCGATATCCAGTTGGATCCATAGTACCATTGGGTGAGCCACCCAACCAAACAAACTTCATCTATGTCGAGTTGGATCAAGTTCCAACGTGAGCACCCATGGAGATGGATGATGAGGAATAGTTCATGGTGAACGTTCGGTACTTGTCCAACCTAGAGTATGCCATGCACATTTTTGAGCTCTATCATTGGCATGGATACGACCTTGGTATTTTTGAACAAGGACGAAGAACCCCTCTTGAACTACGTTATCAGTTGGCAACTGATAGGTTCGGATTGGGATTGCAGATTCAGGGACATGATGATTTACTCGTTGCATCATTGGATCGTTTATACCTGAGTCTAGGGGATGACGTGGATTTTAATCCATATCATCCTAACATGTCTAGTCTTTGGGGAACAACCCAATGGTGTCAGTCATCACCATTGAGAGACCGGAGCTTGAACATGAAGAGTTCTCAGAGTAGAACCCTAGAGGCAACCTGGGTCATCAAAATCGTATCACAACCGATGATACTAGTATGCAGGGGCACAACCCCACCATTCTAGGTGATCTCGATTCAGGAGATATTTGTAGTGAATATGGAGAGGAGTCCACCTCCAAAATAAGTGGACCGAGTTATGATGCAGATGGTGAGTCCTCAAATAATGATCAATCTGAAGAGGAAATTGAACGAGCCTTCATGGTTCCGGTATTTCTATGCCATTTGCTGCCTAGAGAGCAATTAGATGAGATACAAGAGCATTTCATAGTCGATAGTGATTATGAAGATGAGATAGAGTAGGCCTACTTAAGGCCTCATCCAACTAATCTCCCAATATTTATGGACATGATAGAGTGGTCTACTCATAGTAGCAATCATAGCGATGAGGTTGAGATGACCGATCCGAGGCTAGTATATCCGCTACATCTATTGTCTACGGAGTCAGAGTATGTTATAGAAGAAGTGCCTCTTAACACTGATCACTCTGAAGAGGAAGCAGAGCCAATTTTTGTATCGATGTCATATATACGATCATTTTATCCAATTTATCCGGATAGTGATGATAGTGACCGTAGAATCAGATACATGGGGCCACATCTGGAAGATCACCCCTTGCATATGGGGGGAAGTGAAGGATTATATCTATATAGTGATGATGAGGATTCATTGGAGATGGCCTATTTAGGGCCTCATCACCTACGTAATCAGAATCCACCTCGAGGTCCACCACCTATTACAGCTATAGGTTTGCGTCGAGAGATTAATCTCCAAGTCGCCTCAAGGAAAGAATAAATCTGGAAGAGGAATATCAAAGACTCTTTCCCCATACACCTACTTATGCTGAGCTACTTGAGCCGAGAGATCCCATTTTGTAGTTAGTGCATAGAGAGGATCCAGTTGTCTAGGCATCCCACAGGGAGGACCCATTCATCCCCATACCATCTGAGCCAGATCTTGGGTACGAAAGCTACACAGATGATGTAGAGTTTAGTCCATGTGGTCCTAGAGATCAATTCCATTCCATCAACATGGTCTCCATTGATTTGACCACTCCACTCTACAATCCAGTAGATCCATCCAAACCATTGCATCTAAACATGGATGCTATCGATTGGGATCACGTTGATTCACCTAGTAGAGCCTGAAGACTTCTTCCCGAATGAAGAGATGTTGCAACCATTTCATTTTGGACCAAGCTATGCTTATGATGTCTATCATGCTGAACATGCTTCCAATGAAGAACATATAAATCCAGATGATGACATCCATTTGATCCCTACGCCTCATCAGCTTGAGGAGGGATCCCATATGTCAATAGAGGAAACCTTCGAAGTGGATATCGGTAATGACCCCACCAATCCAATGAAGGTTAAATTTGGAATGAGTCTCACTCCAGATGAGCATGCTAGCATCATCCCTCTACTGAAAGAGAGACCTAACATTTTTGCTTGGACATACAAAGATATGCCCGGTCTAGACCCAAAATTGGTTACTCATAACCTTTCGCTAGACCCATCCAAGAAGCCTGTCAAGAAGAAGCTCAGAAAGATGCATCCAACAGTAGCCTTAATGGTGAAAGATGAATTGCAAAAATTGTTGGATGTAGAATTTGTCATTTCCATCGACTATCCAGAATGGGTATCCAATATGGTGCCTGTAGGAAAACCAGATGGAAGGATCCGTATTTGTATGGATTTTAGAGATCTCAACAAGGCAACACCCAAAGATTCATTTCTGTTGCCCAATATCGATGCTCTAGTAGACTCTACTGCAGGTCACGAAATGCTCTCCTTAATGGATGGTTTTTCTGGTTACAATCAAATTCGGATTAAGCCCGAAGACCAGCACAAAACCATGTTTATAATGCCATGGGGAACATTTTGCTACAAAGTTATGCCATTTGGTCTCAAAAATGTTGGTGCCACATACCAACGGGCCATGACATACATTTTTCATGACTATATGCACAAAATTCTTGAATATTATATCGATGATTTGCTAGCCAAGTCATTGCTACGAGAAGAGCATGCGGAGGTCTTAAGAAAAGTCTTCGATCGCTTGATAGAGCACAACGTCAGGCTGAATCCTAAGAAGTGCGTATTTGGCATAACTTCTAGAAAATTACTAGGGTTCATCATCTCCAAGAGAGGCATCGAAGTAGACCCAACGAAGGTCAAGGCCATTTTGGAAATGCGTCCTCCCACCAATATTAAGGAATTAAGGAGCCTTCAAGGCAAGGTAGCCTCGATAAAGTGATTTATCACCCAACTATCGGATAAATGTCGACCCATGAATCGACTGCTACATAAGGGTGTCCCATTCAACTGGGATGAGGACTGCAAGGCAGCCTTCACTGAGATAAAGCAATACCTGGTGACGCCACCAGTGTTAGCTCCACCAAGGCCAGAAGAGCCTTTTTTGCTATATATATCGACAACAGACTTTGCGTTAGGGACCATGTTGGCCCAAAAGAATGTACAAGGCAAAGAGCAAGCCATATATTACATTAGCCGAACCTTGGTGAGTTACGAGCTAGGATATGCATATGTGGAAAAACTATGTTTAGCAATAGTGTTCGCTACCAAGAAATTGTGGCACTACATGTTAAGTCACATGACATATGTGATATCAAAACAAAATCCTTTGCAGTATATGATGAGCAAGACATATCATAATACACGTACTACAAAGTGGATCATGCTATTGATAGAATTTGATCTAGAATTCATAAGCCAGAAGTCCATTAAGGGATAGGTCATAGCAGATCAGTTAGCTGAGGTGCCACTATCCAATAGTAGGCCTCTAACAATCGAGCTTCTAGATGATGCAGTGTTTGTAGTATCCGAAGCTCCCAAACCCAAAGAACCAGAGAACAATGTTGATATGACTCTGTTCTTTGATGGTTCGAAATGTGAGCAAGGAGTTGGTATAGGGATAGTGTTTTTCATACCGCAAGGAGCTCCAATGCCCTTGTCATTCAAACTAGACTTCCCATGCACCAACAATAATGTTGAATATGAAGCCCTACTTTTGGGCCTCCATACAACCATCGCCATGAATATCAAGAGACTAAACATCTTTGGTGATTCCCTGCTCATAATTAACCAAGTGAAGGGACTATTTTAGTGTCGATGTCCGGTACTGAAAGCCTACAAAGATCTTGTTGCCACATATCTAGCTAAACTAGAATGGTACGACATCGAGGCAATCCCTCATTCATCAAATAGGTTCGTAGACACCATGGCATCTTTGGGATCCTTGATCCCTCAGAATCCATCTGTCGACTTCACTACCATCCATGTCAAGATGCTCTCGCATCCTATAGTAGAGCGTGCAGCCTTTGATAACAAATAATCAGTCAACATGATTAGTGTGGAGCCAAAAGCTGATTGGTTCTGCAAAGTTGAAGACTTTCTCAAGAAAGCACCCTAGGGGTCTTTAACCTCCCAGAGTCCTATGGGGAGTGGCACCACCATTCACCACAAGGTTGTTTCCCAATCTACATTTGCAAAAGTAAATATGCAAGGGGTACAAGTTGTCTTAGCAATCAAAGCTGAGGCTCATCGAATTGGATGTCACAGATTCAAGACTTCCTAAGACTTGGTTTTGTCCCAGAGGGACTATCGCATGTCGCAAGATGCACATTTAAATAGAAAGTGACTAAATATGTCTTGATAGGAGATATTTTGTACCATCAAAGTTATGATGGAGTTCTCCTTCATTGTCTTGAGCCCCAAGAGTCATCTTGGGCAATTTTAGAAGCTCATGATGGTACATGCGATGGCCATTTCAGTGGCATGGCCATCGTCAAGCGCATCCTTCGAATGGGTTATTATTGGCCCACTATGGAGAAGGATTGCAATGTATATGTCAAGAAATGCATCAAATGTCAGCATCATGCTAATCTTATGCACCTGCCATCACAGGCCTTACAGCCCATCCAAGCGGCTTGGCCATTTGCTCAGTGGGGGTTTGATCTAATTGGCAAGATCTCTCCTCCATCATCAGGCCGACATACATTCATTATTATGGCTACTGAGTATTTTACAAAGTGGGTGGAAGCCATTCCCTTAACAATGACCACTGGAGCTCGCATAACAGGAGTTCATAATGGAGCATATCATAAGTCATTTTGGGATACCATCCAAAATAGTTTTGGATAATGGAACTTCTTTTAAGAACAAAACTGTGTGAGCTTTAACATCTAAGTACCGCATCAAACATAGTTTTGCAACTCCATACTATCCATAGGAAAATGGGCAAGCTGAGGCCTCAAACAAGACTATGGTAGCCATCTTGAAAAAGACAGTGCAAGAACACCACAAGGATTGGCATATACAACTGCCCCTTGCATTATGGGCTTATAGGACTAGCATTCGGACTCCCACTAGGGCAACTCCATTTTCACTAGTATATGGCATTGAGGCCATTATGCCCTTAGAGTTGGAAATTCCAACGTTGCGCATCGCATTGAAAGAGTTCATCGATGATGACACCGTGCGACAAGCTCGACTAGATCAATTGATGCTACTGGATGAACATCGCGTGAATGCCCTGGAGCATCTCCACGTCTATCAAGAGCGATTAAAATGAGCTTACAATATCAAAGTCCACCAGAGAGACTTTGAAGTTGGGGATCTTGTGCTGAAAGAAAACCAACAGAACTCGAATTTGTTGCCCGATATGCGAGACAAATTTATGGCTAATTGGCTAGGACCCTATATCATATCTAAAAATATTGGTCTAGGTACCTATCACCTGACATCGCTAGGGGGTGTTGAAGAGCTGAACCTCTCAACATCATCCATATTAAGGCATTCTATGCTTAGAGAGTGTAGCAAAAAAGGCTCCAAAGGCATCTGTAAGCCCTTTGGTCAATCAAAAAGGCACCAAGGATTTCTAAAAATCACTTGGTCAACCCAAAGGCTCCAAGAGTTTCTTAAAACTACTCGGTCATCCCAAAAGGCTCCAAGCTCTCATTAGAGTGATTTGGTCATGTCAGAAAAAGCTCCAAAGGCATCTGTAAGCCCTTTGGTCAGCCAAAAAGGCACCAAGGATTTCTAAGAAATCCTTGGTCAACCCAAATCGTTCTTAAAGCCACTCTAATATCCCAAAAAGGCACCAAGGATTTCTAAAAAATCACTTGGTCAACCCAAAGGCTTCGAGGGTTGCTTAAAGCCACTCGATCATCCCAAAAAGGCACCAAGGATTTCTAAAAATCGCTTGGTCAACCCAAAGGCTCCGAGAGTTCCTATAGCTTCTCGGTCATCCTAAAAGGCTCCAAGCTCTCTTGTTGAGAGTTTGGTCAACTAAAAGGTTCCAAAGGCATCTGTAAGCCCTTTGGTCAATCCAAAAAGCTCCAAGGATTTCTAAAAATTATTTGGTCAACCCCAAAAAGCTCCAAAGGCATATATACTCATCGTTTGGTCAAATATGAAAGCTCAAAAATTCATAAAAATTTGAAAATATATAAAATTCCAAAAAAAATTGGTAAAGCATAAAATCCAAAAACATTTGCTTTTGTAGTTTGCATTTTCATACATGCATTCACCTCATCATATTGCATTTAGGCATTTGTCATCCATTGCATTCCATAGTAGAGTGTAATGTGTCTATCAAAATCTTACAAATGGTCGCACATTTGTGTTTCAATCATGCACCCTTGCATTTATCATAATTCATTGCATTCATACACGATACCTGTTGCGGAGAAATATGTATGTATATTAAGTTTTCCAGTCATTCAAACATACCTAGTGGGTTCTTCAGATATTGTAGAAAGCTTGCTTTGCTTTTATAGACGAGGTCATTAGTTGGGATAGTGCTTCAACATATCAGGATCCCATCACTAAGCAAAACAATATAAAATCCTGCTAAGACAAGAGATGATGAAAGCTACGAAAGCAGTCTTAGGTATCTAGAGAGATGGGTTTCATGACCTGCTTATCTTGCAAATAGTTCGGTCTAGAGTGGTGAACTTTGGCAAAAGGACAAGAATTTCCCCTATAAATCCCAAAGTTACAAAGTTTAAATCCCAAGTTACAAAGTGCAAATTTCAAAGTACAAAGTTCAAATCAAATGTAAAGTGACATAGTGAATCAAAAGCACTATAAAAATCCCTTGCTCAAAGAAAATGGTAACACGTGGACTAACAATGATTTTTATCACTACATATGAGCAAGTAAGAAGGGTGAGAACTTGAATCCCTAGATTGTCCACCTTTTGAAAGCCATAGAGTGATCCTCGATCGCAGCAATGGGTTGGAAGAGTCCCACCTGCAATCGGAGGGGTAGTTCTATTGGGTGATCCCCAAACGTAGCAATGGGTTGAAAGAGTCCCGCCTGCATTTGGAGGGGTAGCCCTGATCAATTTGCAAGATGAGCTAGCTCTAGGTGCCTAGGTTTGTCTAGTTGTATAAGTCTAATCAAAGCTGAAACAAGGATGGTACGATCGTATGAGGAACCCTATCTCACATATGGGTTGAAAGAGTCCCGATTGACATACGGGGTATGCTTATGGTCTATCTAAAAATACTCACATGCACACACAGGGATAATGAATAGTTGGGTCTGTCATGGCAAAAGCCTTGTCCAATAAAAGCCTTGTACAGTTAGTATGTGATTTTTGGAGAAGTCTACTAGGGTGTTTGAGTCTCATGGAAAACCTCAAAAAGTTCTCTAATAGCAACAAAATACCAAATATCATTAGACATAAAAAATATGAGTCATTCATTTATCAGAATGCATTTTACAAAGCACAATCAAACATATAGGATAGATACCGCATGAATATCAGAAATGATGTTTAGACGACCACTGACTATATAGTGCAACAAAGAAAAATATACAGAATGACATATTCATTCATTAGCATTATACCAATCCATTTTACTACATTTCATATATGGGTGATTAATTGATTAAGTTCTTGTAATGAGAATTATCAATTATTTTGCATGATTGTTATACATTCTGTGGTGTCATATTTTAAAATTGATATACACAGTTTACATTCATTCCTTATGTTTTAAGTGATTAAAGCATACAGGTTCATTCCCATTAGATTACGATTATGTACATAATGCATTACCATACATTGCATAGCATACCATAACTTCATAAAAATAAATGCATGCCCACAAAGCAAAAACAAATATGCATTAAAAATAAATAGTGCATCCATATGCATACATCATACATGGCACATCTAATCATCTAGATCACTGCATCTCATCAACATCATCATAAATAAGATAGCTATCTAGTGCATGTCATCCATACATCGCATCATATAAACATAGCATCAACATAAGCATTGCATCCATGTGCATCAAATAAACATAAAATCAAAAATAAACATCGGTACACATAATGAGCCATAAATGATCAAGTCATATATATATATATATGTGTCCAAAAGAGTACATAGGGAGTGTATCAAAATGCTCATAGGCTACAAAGTGTGTAGGTCCTCGACCTTACACCCAAAATAAATATGGCATATCAAAAATATAGTCTGCATCTAGCAGAGCCCAGATCTAGTCTGCTCCCCCTATACCGGAGCTCTCATCGCCTCCCTCAACACTATGCTCTAGAGCCTGCTCTCCTATCTACTCTGGCACCCATGGTGGGTCCTACTATGGATCCTACCTACCTCCAAATCCTAAGGCGCCCAACACATGAGAAACTGGTAACTAAAGTAGGCTAGTCCTCTGACCGGTGGCCCCTAAAGTCTGCCCTGCATCTCTAGGCCTGGCACGCGATGTCGCACCATGTGAGCTAGAGGACCTATGCATCCTCTCAGTCCTATGAGTCCTGTGACTCGAGCTCACCATAGACTATCCGGAGGTCCTAGACCTGGTCCACTGAGACTCTAAAGTGAAAGGATCCTCAAGAACCTGTAGCCCATGCATCTCAATGTAGCCGACTAGCTGATCAATGTGAGCAAGTCAGGCTGCATGCATCTCATTGGTCCTCATGACCATGTTGCACAGTCACTCTACCTTGGCCATCGGATCTTGAAAACATACTAGAGTTGTTGTTGGTGCTGTCAGAGGCCCCATAGTAACCTGAGGAGGTGGCATAGCCCCCCTCGATACCCGGAAGAGATCCCTCTCTACCTCTACTATAGTCCGTTATGCCTGGGCTAACTCTAGTGTAGTCTATAGTCTCTAAACCTAGGCCTCTACATCTATGGCCCACGTAGTAAGATCCTGTATCTAACCCTACGCCTCAGTTAGGCACCTATCCCTATCAGCTACTCTCACCTCTAGAGTGGTGATAGTAGTATCTCGCTCTAGCTACTGTGTATGGAATCATCCAAGCTGACTCTACAAGTCAGCCACCTAAGCTAAGAGCAGACCCTCTATACTATCAAGAGGGACCTCACCCTCCTCTAGAGCCTCCTCATCTAGGTCAATCTTAGGAGCCTCCTCGATGGTGGCCTCTATGCCCCAGCCGCCCTCTATCCATTGGTGCACCCTACGCCCATCGAGATCCACCTCTACCTCTCTGATCTGGCTCTCGACCTAGAGGCCCTATGTCATACCATATAAACATGGACCACCACCCATCATACTCTGGAGTGGTCCCAATAGTCTCAACTCTAGTCTCTTGGTAGTCATCAAGAGCATCTCCTAGAGGCTCAAGAATGATCCACTATAGATCATGCTCCATGACCAAGCATCTGTATCTGAGTGGGATATCTAGAATATCTTGTATGAGCCCAAACTATCATAGGACCCAAGAGTAGAACTAGTACTCTCAAATCTTGACCTTATGACTGATCAGCCATCTATCATGGTGCACCTATCTTAGTCACTGGCCCTCCTTCAGCCATGTTGGGCAATCCATATAGGGCCGCCACTAAACATCATTTGGGCCAAGTGCCATGAATTGAGTGATATAATGCTGGACATCACCAGCATGGATCCGACTATGGGTACCCTCCTCCTCATGAGGCCAACAAGTGGCATAACACTGATGATCATCAGCAATAGAAGTGATGCATAGTGGAAGATCTATAGGATGCTCGATCCGGATGTGCTACCACCCCCAGATCTACAATAGAAGACTATAGTTGATGCCCTTATGGCTACGCTTAATAATCTGATACAGCTCCCTATAGAGCTGACATAGTAGGGTGCTCCCCCATGATAGAAGTAAGGGCTCCTCTATAGAACTCTAAAGAACCCTCCAGGTAGTGGACAAGAGGTTCCAGGGAATCCTCATGCCCGAGGAGTCTGGAAGGACAATCTATACTATGAGGTGCATGAAGAGGGCTTCCCATGTAGAGAAGACATCCTCATGATACCACTCACCGATGTGCACCCCTCCATGGTCAATCGCATCCTGAGCATCCTCACTCTGGTCATCGAAGATAGAATCAAAAATAACCTCCTTTACCCTAGAGGTAGAGGAGATGATGGCCTCACCATCAATGGGGATCCTGAAGATCCTGTAGACATCCTCCAGAGTAATAGTCATTTCACCTATAGGTAGGTGAAATGTGTTGGTCCATGCATTCTAACGTCGGGCCAACGTAGTCAAGTAGGCTTGATCTACCCTAATAGTGGGTAGATCCATGACATAGCCGAACCCGATAGCTCAAAACCAATCTCGATCATCATCAGATAGAGCCTCATGGAGAGTCTTTAGAATGTTAGGCTCCCAGGCTCTAGAAGTCAATATCTAAAATAAAAAGCATAATGTAAAACAAAATCTAGCTAAATAGAGCTAAAAACAATGCTAAAAATGACAAAAACATATAAAAAAAAATAAACCTGGTCCCAATTTGCCAATTGGGAACCACAGCTAAAACCTATGGTCCCCAATTTTCCAATTGGGAACCATAACTACCAGCTGCGGTTTAGGAGAGGCACCCATTTTGGGTACCCTCCTAGTCCACTAAGTCACAAAATTAAAATCCTAAGCTAACCTAGACTAGTGGGGTTCATTACCAGCAGTTTAGTGAGGTTCATTATCCGCATTACTTAATGTGGTTCATTTTACTGGTATTGAGTGTGAGGTCTCGATTTTGAGTTACCTTGCCCGCACCCTAGCCTCGGCTAGTAGATGGCTGATCAAGATCCACCATCGAGGTAGATGAGTGTAATTATGATAGAGTGTGGTAGCATTTTGGATCAGGGAAGGTTCTCTCACTCTCAGAGCTCTCAAATTGCTAGTGCTTGCAAGAAAATAATGAAAAATTTCAAATGGGAATTCAATTTATAGGTTCTCCTAGTCTCGATGAACCGTAGCTGACACCTACGGTTCTGAAACTAGGGTTTTTCACCCGTAGGTCTGACCCGTGGTTCCCAAAATTTGAAAAATTAAATCGTAGACCGTACCCACGGTCCGTAGCTAGCATTAAATGCACTCAAAACCCACCGTGGGAAGGTCTAAAAGAGCAAATTAATGACTCCCATTGGATAAAAATTCAAAATCAATGATTAAAATTGCAAATTTGGTGATGTTAAAAGCACCAGGATCAATCAAATAAATGCAAAATTAAAACAAAAAAATCAAATAATTAAAAACCAAATGCGCCTCGTATTCAGTGATTTATCCTATACACTTGGTGGTTGCAGTGAGTTGTGATCCATGCAATCCGGCAAGATGAGTAAATCACCATAAGGACATTTGGGGTAAAATTGTCATTTCTTTTATGACATCTTTCAGCAAATCATCGACAAATATGATTCAACACAAGTCTAATTGCATTTGTATCATTTTGATTCCTTAAGATGGCTATTGTAGCCTGACTGCTCCATGGGATAGAAATGTGCAAATACTACTAAGAGTTGCAATCATAAGCTGAACTAGGCCTAGCCAAGGCATTAAAAGGCTCGAATCTAAATTTGTTCAAGATCATTCATTATGGTCAAGCGATTTTGTCGCTTCATACATTGTCATTACCCTCATCGACTCATCGCTTGAGGGGGTAGTCATAATTTCATAATCATAATCAAAGTCAACAGAAGATCCCTGAGATCGTAGATCCCCTGATCTTGTCAAAATTGTATTCATTCTTGTGAATCATTGTCAACAACTATCATAAGCTTCCCCCTTTGCTTGGGGTAAACAACAAATATGATAATTGGTTTGTAACTCTCATCCTTCAGATTTATGGGTCAGAAGATACCCATACTTGGCATTGATGCTATCCGAACGTCTGATGATGAGTGCAGACTTGTCAAAATGTAAGCCTTTCATGAGTTGGAAGCAATGATTCTAAGATGCACATCCTTTTGCTGGACCTGGGGCATCTAATGTTGATCCAACTAATGATCATCATAGAACCTTAGGCATCATTTTAGGATGTATATTTTTGCTCAGCGTTGTTCAATCTCACAATGCATCTCAAAAGGGGCATCTGTAGACACCTAAAATGCGTCATGTCGAGGGTGACTACTCATATGGACATGCTACAAGACCATATGGAGGATCTTGGATAGACTCCAAGATAGAGCAGTGGTTCTAACCACTCAATTTAGGCATTTTGGCCTAATCAGTCTGAACCACAGCCCAGACCTATGGTCTCCAGTCTAAACCATGGTTGACACCTACGGTCTGTAGTCTGGACCGCAACTGTGACCTGCGGTCTTAACTGAAGTTCAGTTAGGCCTTCCATCCGAGCCAAATTGGTTGGAATGGCCAAAATATCTAGAAGAAGGTAGTTGAAGGATGAAATATTCCAGAGGCTTCCATCCCAACTGTCCTAACCACCCTTCTTGGTCTTGGCTTCTCCATGAAGCCACCCCTAGCCCTAGGGGCATGCTATAAATACCCCCTCCAAATGGGGAGAAAAAGAGAAGCAAGCATTGGAGATTTGAGCAGTGAAGCCCTAGAGAATTGTACACTCAAACTGAGTATACTAAGAGATAGAGCTATTGCACTTAATCCTCGACCCTTTTGCCAACATTCATGATGAATTGCATTATGGATGCCCTAGGTGCCTAGGAGGATCAAGAAACACAAATCTGAGCAAACGAAGGCCCTTCACATCGAATTGACCACCAAATCAGTCTGAGGACAATGAAGGTGACCCTTGAACATCAATTTGGACAAGGAGATCAAGCCCACTACCCTTGATTTTGAGGGTAAACCTATCAGAGGTCAAACCATGGCTGTCAGCCATGGTTCATAGTGTAGACCGCTCACCAGAGCTATGGTTTGCAATAGGTGATAGATCACCTTACTCTTTTCATTTATGTCTAGTTAAATAGGTTAGATTAATCATTTCTTAGGTTTAATTGTAGTTTAGAAGAATTCTGACCGTAGGAATTAGCTTAGAATAGATAGTTTATGCTTTGCATTAATTAGGACATTTGTGGATCTTTTATGCACCTCTATGCTTCTATTTTGTTATCTGATCCATGCATTATTTGTCTAATGATCTCCTTTATGCTATATTACAAATCTTGATTCAATTAGCATAGTTTAAAGGTTTTCTTTATGTTTTCTTGATTATTAGTTTAAATGGCATTATCATGTATGTTTCCTTAAAGGGCCTCATTATGAGAGGCTATCTATATTTTTGATCGTGTGCTGTTGTTTCTTGATCGTAGGAAGACAGGTACAAGAGGAGTCTATATCATAATCCTTCCACATCGCGAAGAAGGGGGTCAACTCCACCCCAAGGCAGTTTGCGACTAGTCAAAGGGCAATATTAATGCGCCTACCCTATTGAGGGCATTGGCAATTGTATAAACTGTATCATCATTCAAGTGACCCTAAGAGGGGCATATTTGTAACAGAGATTCATTCATAATCAATATAAGAAATATCATTTTGTTGAATTTGTGCAATGTGTCAAGCTTTTTACGCTTTTATGATGACTATAGACTAATACAGTAGATAGGTGCATGCTTTTTGGTTATGTCAAATACATATAAATACAACCTAAAAAAGGGGTCAAGATTCCATGTCCATTGGTGACTCTCCATTTGATCACTGGTGGTTTGGTAAAATAACCTTACTTTATCCACTTAGATCTGAGCACTTGGATTAATGGGTGGTATGAGTTTAATATATTTTATGCATGGGTCCATATAGCATGTCTAAGTATGGACTAGACCTAGACAAGAAACTTATGAGAGAATGATTTTGTTATTAGGAACTTAGTTTGCTTTGTACGAAAAGAGATATAGAAGGTTTTGTTTTATTATATAAAAGGAGAGTCTTGTTGTAAAATATAATGAAACTATAGATCATGAACTAAAATATAAGAAAATTATATTTAAATTATGTATTAAAACAAAAGACCTTGGATTAGAAGTTATGGATCCAACCTTGATAAGGAAAATTATGGCAAATACATAGGAGGTTAGTGAAAAATTATTAAAAGGATTGCTGCTTCATAGAATTAAGGGTATGGGACTTTAATTTATGAAGTGAGGGTTGATTATTTATCAACTCGAAAGAATGAATTTGGAATTCATTCTTGAGGGAATTTATGAAATTCCCTCTAATGTCAAAGAGTCATCTCCAAAATATGGACCCAATGATTATCATAAACTTATGCAAGATGTTATAAATTCTAAGATGGCTTAGAGAAAGGAATCAATAGATTCCTTAATTGCATCTTAAATTATAAAGGAACAAATGGATTCCTCCTTGGTATGGAAAATACCTTAATATTATCATGATGTCTTAGAGAAAGGAATTAGATAAATCCTTAATTGCATCATGTATTTGAACAGGAACAGTAGTATTCCTGGATTTGTATATTTGAATAAAAGGGATCCGTAGTGGTCCTCATACACTTGTAATACTTGACATCTTGAGTTTATGAATATGAGGAGAGATCATATTTTGGAGGTTGGGTTTATTCCCCATGAGGGTTCCCAGGATAAATCATTGTGTCACTCTATTTTGTGGTTTGATGTGTTATTTCTTGTTCCTATTGCTTTTACTTTCAAAAATAAAATGATATATGTGGATGAGATGGTTAAAAGTTATGCATGTTTCTAGATTATTGCAATGTTTACATTGAATGTGATTTATTTAGTAGTTCATTTATGATGCTAAGAATGTATGCTTAATTTCTAATATGTTGATGATTTAATATTATGCGATTGTGCCATTTACTTTCTGGATTAAATTGGATAATTATGAATGATGCAACTAGTTAGTTTTACTCTTTGTAATCAATGGTTGTGTGGAATTATAAATCTGATCATAATGGAATGTAATTCTTGCTTAAATAGACCTCTCATGTGTTGTTTCAAATCTAAGGTTATGATGTAATGAATCTTATCATAAAAGGACATCATTGATTTATATTCACCTCATAAACACTCATGATGGTTTAAATTAGAACACATTGGAATTTGGAATGGGATGAAACCCACAAGAAGACAAGTTGGTCTAGAATTGAAAACCAAAACAAACCTTATATTCTAAAGCTAAGAAGTTGAGTGTGCATGAGGAGGGGTACTCCCATGATGGACAAGTACTGTCTTTAAATGACTCTTATGAATAGCAAACTGGATACCTAAAGGAAAGAATGGACAAATAAGTCTTAAGAGGTTTAAAGTTACATAATCATGCTTAAGATGACATTCCATGGATTCTATGAGTTTAATCATGAATAGTGATTTGTTATCCTATAGATTCCATCAAAGAGATGTGGATCGGATCTAAGATCTATGAATAACCATTGGTAAGGTTAGTTCATGGATTTCCATCTTCAAGGCATTCACCTATATACTGGTCTTGGTGGACCAGGGTGATTTTCCCTTTTATATGGGATGAAACCTAATGCTTGGCCAGCATTCTCATACCAGTGGGGTATGAGGGTTTCGTAGAAGCTGATCACTTCTACTCAAAAGAGACTCTGATCAAGTCTCAATAGCTCTTGATGCTATTTGCCTTGATAAGTTTCAATCCAAATGGAATGAGTCTACCTTAGATCATGATTATGTTCCTTGCCTCATGAAAGATATATGAATATAAAAAAAATTGAGTGGTTGAGTAGTGACAACAGGGGTTGTTACAGTTGGTATCAGAGCCCAGGCTAACTAATAGATTCTAGTTAGATCTAGGTTAGCAAAATATTTGGGCATGAAACAAAACATGAGAGAAAACTCAAAACATAAATTCCACAACTCTAAACAATGCACACTTGGTAAGGACAAGGTCAGTGCTTGAGATTATGATGTCTGAGTTCCTATCCCCCACGAGTAGATCCATAGTCGTTCGAAAGTGGAAGAGCTAAGCGAACCCTCCTGCATGGATTTTAAGCGGTGTACCTTAGACTCTTTTGGGAAATTACTCGGCATCTATATATTTTGACTTACTCCTTATTTTCAAGTGTGTATGAGTCAAAGGTTCAGATTTACTAAGGGTTCACTTGAACTATGATAGTCAAACCAATTTGGACAACTTAAATAACTATAGTCCTGAATAGAAGTGAAACATTAGGATATGCAAACATAAATTCAACCATTTAAGTTAGTCAAAAACTAACTAGTGGAAGTTCAAACAAAACAATGTTTTCTTTATTTTCATTTTTTATCAATGTTACAATACACTCTAGAATTTTCCAATTAGAGGTTATGGTGCAATGGCGGAAGAAGTCACCCGACAACACCAGAACCTGAAACTCCATTATGTTGGAGGAGAACAAGGATGGTGAAACCTCACATCTAAGTATGTAAATCCTCCAAATCTCACCAGACTCATCTCTGACATGAGTATTAGGGAACTCCACCAAGTAAGCCCTGGAATCCCAAGTGTCACCGCCACATGTAGCTCCGCCAACCTCCCTAAGTATCCCGACTCCTCATAAAAGTATGCACCCGGCCACCCGGGTGGTGGTTGAAAGAAATAATGGGTGCTAAGCTATTTAAAAATGGGAACTGACCACTATGCCATGCATGTGGTATTAAAACCTATAAGAAAACTAGAGTGTAGTTTTGCAACAGTTGTTTGAAGCATAGAAAACCACGTATATGAAACCGATGTAAACCAAATATCGAAGATAGAAGTAAGATGATACGAAATTAATTATAATTCTACCATATGACAATAAAGTCAATATGGGTACACTTTACAGCAATAGTACCGTGCGATAGACATATTTTGCCAACAGAGAAATAAGGTACGAAATCATCCATTGGAGTCATCGAAGGGTCGATGATGGGATGTGATACAAATTAAGGGAAGGACACGTGGGTTATGATGATGTGTTCTATGCACATCGAAAGAAGATTACTCCCTTGGGAATTGGAGAAGAACCCAATAACTCAATTTTATTGATCTATGAATCTACAAAAATAAATGGACCTCGAAATACTATCCAAAAAATGAAATCGAGGTAAAACTCCAACATCACAGAATGGAGTAAATAGTGTAGAATTTATCTTAGTTTTAGATACAGAAATAACCTAAGCACTATTCATGGTAGTGAATATCATATTGCTTGTATTAGGGTTTACCCTATTAGTACTAATGGTCTTAGGGATGAACATCATAGTGTGTCTCGTAATTATCTTACTCCTGCTAGCCGATCTGTTGGTACATACTCTTTGAGTTATGGCTTCTGAAAATGTCAGAACCGACAATAGTAATCCTATAAAAATATCAAAAATTTGACCATTAAATATCATCAGGGCAAGATATCCTTTGAGGATGATCTTTCAGAATGCCAAGGATAGATTGGATGTGAGCGACTGGCAATGGTTGAAAGAAGTAGGATTTGAGGGAGTGGCTCGACTAGAGCTAATACATGTAGACAGATGTTATCTATCTGCCCTAGTAGAAATATGGGATCCCAATAGAGGGACATTCCAGTTACCCACTAGAGAAATGATTGTTACGTTGGAAGATGTATATAGGATATACCGGATACCGATAGAAGGTCGCATAGTAATCATTGCTAATGAAGCTAAAATGGGGCATATTCTAGAAAGAGTGTTCGGAGTAGAATGGAGGAGTGTGAACACCGATAAGGGGTGTATAGAGCATGAACTTCACTATGTGTAGGGTAGACTAACACATAAGCATACGGTTATAATGGAGCTCTTATCGGGTGTCATCTTGCTTGAATCAAGAAGTGCATGATTTCCTTGGAATTTATTGGGAATCATGCAAGATATAGTGGAAGAGTCAATGGTGTATGCATGGGCACCAATATTATTGGCCCAAACCTACAGAGAGTTGTTCGACTTAAGAACAATGATGAAAACCGGATTGAACTGTAGCACTTTGCTACAAGTTTGGGCATGGGAGCACATAGCGATAGCAAGACCCCAAGGGCTACCTTATGATGCACACCAATTTATGGGGCCAGAGATGCCCTATGCATTAAGGTGGCAACAAAAAAGGAATGGTCTAACCATAGACCACTTGAAGGCAATAGAGAGCGATTCCACTCTATTTGGGAGAATCTGCACTCCCGTGATGTTATTTGGAGACCTTGGAGAGAGGGCCCAATTTGGGCAGAAGATGGTCTACAACTCGCTCATGTGAGATGAGCAAGATGGATGATCAGATGTACAAGTATGCAATACAAGTATTTTCAATATACTCATGTATTGTGATAGTTTGGTATTATACAATGGATACCGGACCCATCCATGGTTTATACGAGGAAGGGGTGAAAAGTCGTGATACCTCCACCAATGGAACCACTAGCTTTAGAGCCTGATGAGGCTATATGGACACCAGAGGAGGATGATGCAGGCACAACCCCTGACTACGATATTTGGTGGGTCATGCAATGACAACGCCAAGAGGAATATTCCAGTGAGGAAAATAATAGTAGAGAAATAACTAAGGCTGTAGAGGAGGAGCACTCATCTAGGAAGAGAAATAAGGAAGAATATTCCAAAATATGTGTACACCAATGGTTGGACACAGGAGCTAGACCATCCAACATAGGAGAAGATGAACCTATGAGAAAAGCGCAACACGAAGTGGAGGCGCTGAAGAAGCAAATTTGACTATTAGAGATTCAACAGTTGAAGTTAGTAGACAAATGGGCATAACAAAGGTTTAAGTTGGAGATTGAGAAAGAAGCTACCATCTCAGAGTGAGAGAGGTTTTGATTAGAGTTAACACAAATGCACTACTGGAGAGATACAATAGGGACAGCCTTGCAAGAAGAAAATGCATAATTACACCACGAAAGGGATATCTACAGAGCTACATTCTTGACTTCTTGTATGGATGCACTTATAAGCCATGGGTTACTTCTTCCATCGCAACCAACTACTGAGGGACAATGTGAATAGGGAAACACAACTCGAGCAACTTAGGCAACTGGTCGAAATAGAACCCAAGCTACTTCTCGAGCAGTTTCTCCAATAGATTCTCAAACTGGTAATGTAGGTATGGACCCGATGGGTGAAAGATCCGAGGAAGAACAACCTTGAGATCTGAAGCCACTACTCTAGGAACTATATGTATTAGTATGCCAAGGGATTTGGCCAATTGTAATTAGAAATCATTTGAATTATATATTCCTGGTATAAAAATGAAATATTGTGTGAACTTAAAGTTTTCTATCATGAAACTCAGAGTAGCTTATGAATGTAGATTTTGTTTGTATTCATAAAGTAAACTTATTTAAAAATGAATTTGAAGAATGGATTGGTGTCCATTCTTGGAGAAGGTATGGGACTTCTCCATGATGATATAAACCAGGAGACATCTAGGTGGATGCTCTGGTATTAAAATGCATATTAGGATATATGTGGATATCCTAAATAGAGATTCTGAAATTATGATGTGTCTTTGTTAAAACTTGATTTTATCAGGTTAACTCATGTTAGGGGTTAACAAAATTATACTGTGATACTCCTTGGTGGGAGTTTTGATAAAATTAACAAGACTTTCTATGTCTAATAAGGTACAAATGCATAATTTCATGATATCTCTATAACACCATTTTGCAAATTCTATTATTGCAGTGCTTTTAAATTCAGTATTTGTGCAGTAATAGATGGTTTAAAACTATAATCTTTGTGATGAGATTAGGTATTGATGATGTTTTCAATACTTTTTGTTATGCAAAATGGATGTTATATTGTTTATAAGGACATGGTACTACTGATATTTTGCATTTTTGTAGGTCCAGGTACTCTCATGGATGGAAGATGAAGCTTGCCATCAAGATTGAAGTGTTGGATGAAAGAAGAATCTGATTGTAAAATAGCAGGATAAATGCTAGCTTTTGCTAGACAAATGTGTTTTTGTAAGGTAGTTGTTCAAACATAGAGGATTGTGTTTAATCTAAGGGGGGTGTATGTCATGACCCGTCACCCTCCTACCTTATTTAAAGGATATTAATTGATCTTGGGGATCAATTAATGCCTGATAAAAAGGGCATAGACCCTAAAGAATCCTACAAAAATTCTAATAAAATAATTTTATGAAGGATAGGAAAATATTAATTATCTTTTGGAGAAGATAATTAATTAGAAACTAATTATGAGGTCTTGTGAAAGATAAATTTGAGGAATTATCTTTTGCAAAATTATAACAATATAGTAAATTATGTGTAAACAACCTAGTGGACCCAATTTAGATGGGACTTAAAAGGACTATAGGATTGTTAAATATTATATGATATATCCTACCCATTGGGAAATACCCATATGGCTTCCCTATATTGGTGGAAATTAAAAGGGAGATCCCTTACCCTATCAATAATAGTTCTAACTTTGTATCCATTCTTTGCCTTAATAGTATTAGTTTTATATTTGTTCCCATGGGAAAGGACACAAAACAAAAATAAGGACACTCACCTTATCTCTAGTGGACCCTTTTTCTACTCTTGGTTATACTATACAAGACATGATGAGTCATAATGGGTCCAAGGCATATTTTTAATATTATTATAATGTGGCCACTATTTGGCCCATGAGTGGAGAAGTGTCCTATAAATAGAGGACATTTTGTGAAGAAAGGGGATCTAGGAAATCTTGATGGTCTAGGGAGTATGCTCTCCACCTTGGGTGGATCAAAAACCAGAAGGCTTGAGAGTTTTCCTAGTTTAAGGAAGATACATTATTTGAAGATTAGAAGATGTAAGCAAGGAGGCAATGATGAAACCACATGGAGGTTCTTCGAAGGGAACAAATCCAGTTAGATCTTTCTTGAAATTATTATGCTTTACTTCAAATCAGTTACTTTGTATATAGTAAGAATTAGATCATGCTAAAATTTGATTTGGAGTATAGCTAATTATTCTTTATAATCACTACAACATCACTTACTCTCTTTTATACCCTCGTTATGATTTTTAAGAATGTAATAATCAATAGTTCCAAGTACACAATAAGGTGTGTAAACTAATTTGCTTATATTTGACCTTCAGATAAACCTATTATTGACCATATAGGTCTGAGCAGCCCCTAACCTCAAATAAATTACTGACTCTGGTTAGTCTACCTAAAGAATGTCATTGCAAAAATGAGGAAGTTATATTGACCATTAGCTAAGCGGTCGAGTAATAGTGGAGCACGAACCTTTAATGGTAGCCAATATAGATGTTGGATTATGCTGACCTATAGTTGTGTGTGTGGAATCCATATCACCACCGAAATGGGTGTTGGCTCTTATACTAAATCATACCCTATCTTCATCCCTAAAATTCCCATCATGTGAGACATTTGACTAATAACACATAAGGTTTTCCCCCTAAAAAAAAAAAAAAAAAAAAACTTAGCCTACATGGGACTCACGTAGGTTAAGGGACATTCAGCATAGTTGTGTGGTTTTATGAATAAATATCTCATGAAATACACTGCTGAGGAGGTGGGTTTTAGAGCAAGCTAACTCATGTGAGAGTCATATATCAGTGGGTAAATGTAGAGGATCCACATGGAAGAGGTTGTGCCTTGATACCATTAGATTATGACTCATTATTATCCTCTCTACCATCAAAATGCTTATCTATGCCAGGTCATAAGAATGATAAATAGTCAGTTAGGTTGTACATGACACTGTAGATTGCCTCGCCTTACCTACCTTTGGTAGCTTTGTGGGATGCAGCTAAATGTAGTTAGTGATGCTTGAAATCATAAATGTACCCAAATCAAGGTTAAATACCTATCTAATCCTTTGGTTGTCATGAAATGTATAGCCCCATCGCTACCCAAATTCACAAAATCTAAAGCCAACTTCTATTGTAGTCCTTGTTGAGATACTGCGTAGGACAATCACAGAAGTAAATAGGGTCTTTGATGCTCAATAAGGAAATTTGAACACTATCTGACCATCGCTCCAAGTATAGCGTTCTAATTTATAGAGACGAATAGGGGACAAAATCTCTTGAGCCTTTGTTCCATCATTCCACATAGACCATTGAAAGTAGTGGTAAGGGAATTTAATCAAAAATTGTCTTTCTAATATAACAAGTACACCTTAGTGCTCCCATTAGTTACCTTGACACATGATCAATTAATTGAAAAAATATGCCTTGGGTGTCATCGATAACTATCGATTATATGACGAAGACCGTGGATTGTTTGATGTAAATCTAATCACCTCTATACTCACCTAGAATACCCTCTGGCACTCAGGAGTGTCTTTTGATAGAGGAATGGGATTCTATAATCCTAAAATTTCATCGTAAGAAACTATTGGCTATTGATATAAGTTATAATAAGAACGCTCGAGGTCCATTGGTTGAATTGTCGAATCCATCATTGACTACATATAAATACAAACCAAAAATAGGGTCAAGATTCCATATCCATTGGTGACTCTCCATCTGACCACTGGTGGTTTAGAAAAATCTTACTGTAGTCGCTTAGATCTGAGCACTTGGATTAATGGGTGGTATGAGTTTAATATATTTGATGCATGGGTCCATATAGCATGTCTAAGTATGGACTAGACCTATATAGGAAACTTATGAGAGAATGATTTTGTTATTGGAAACTTAGTTTGCTTTGTACGAAAAGAGATATAGAAGGTTTTGTTTTATTATATAAAATGAGAGTCTTGTTGTAAAATATAATGAAACTATAGATCATGAACTAAAAGATAAGAAAATTATATTTAAATTATGTATTAAAACAAAAGACCTTGGATTTAACAAAATATTTTTTGGGGGTAGTATATCTCAATTAGATTGGAAGTTATGGATCCAACCTTGATAAGGAAAATTATGGCAAATAAATAGGAGGTTAGTGAAAACTTATTAAAAGGATGGATGCTTCATAAAATTAAGGGTATGGGACTTTAATTTATGAATTGAGGGTTGATTATTCATCAACTCGAAAGAATGAATTTGGAATTCATTCTTGAGGGTATTCTATGAAACTCCCTCTAATGTCAAAGAGTCATATCCAAAATATGGATCCAGTGATTATCATAATTTTTGAAAGATGTTATAAATTCAAAGATGGCTTAGAGAAAGGAACCAAAATATTCCTTGATTGCATCTTAAATTATAAAGAAATAAATGGATCCTTTCTTGGTATATAAAATACCCTAATAGTATCATGATGTCTTAGAGAAAGGATTTAGATAAATCGTTAGTTGCATCATGTATTGGAACAAGAACAGTATTATTCCTGGATTTGTATATTTGAATAAAAGGGATCCGTAGTGGTCCTCATACACTTGTAACATTTGACATCTTGAGATTATGATTATGAGGAGAGATTATATTTTGGAGGTTGGGTTTATTCCCCATGAGGGTTCCTAGGATAAATCATCGTGTCACTCTATTTTGTGGTTTGATGTGTTATTTCTTGTTCTTATTGTTTTTACCTTCAAAAATAAAATGATATATGTGGATGAGATGGTTAAAAGTTATGCATGTTTATATATTACTACAATGTATACATTGAATGTGATTTATTTAGTAGTTCATTATGATACTAAGCATGTATGATTAATATCTAATATGTTGTTGATTTAATATCATGTGATTGTGCCATTTACTTTCTGGGTTAAATTGAATAATTATGAATGATGCAACTAGATAGTTCTCACTCTTTGTAATCAAGGGTTGTGTGGAATCATAAATTCAATCATAATGGAATGTAATTCTTGCTTCAATAGATCTCTCATGTGTTGTTTCAAATCCAAGGTTATGATGTAATGAATCTTATCCTAAAAGGATATCATTATTTTATAATCACCTCATAAACACTCATGCTGGTTTAAATTATAACACATTAGAATTTGGAATGGGATGAAACCCATAAGAAGTCAAGTTGGTCTAGAATTGATAACCAAAACAAACCTTATATTCTAAAGCTAAGAAGATGAGCGTTCATGGGGAGGGGTATCCCCATGATGGAAAAGTACTATCTTTAAATGACTCTTATGAATAGTAAACTGGATACTTAAAGGAAAGAATGGAAAAATAAGTCTTAAGAGGTTTAAAGTTACCTAATCATGCTTAATATGACATTCCATGGATTCTATGAGTTTAATCATGAATAGTGATTTATTATCCTATAAATTCCATCAAAGAGAGGTGGGTCGGACCTAAGATCTATGATTAACCATTGGTAAGGTTAGTTCATGGATTCCCATATTCAAGGTATTCACCTATATATTGGTCTTGGTGGACTAGGGTGATGTTCCCTTTTGTATGGGATGAAACCTTTCACTTGGCCAACATTCTCATACTAGTGGGGTATGAGGGTTTCGTAGAAGCTGATCACTTCTACTCAAAAGAGACTCTAATCAAGTCTCAATAGCTCTTGATGCTATATTCCTTGATAATATTTAATCCAAATGGAATGAGTCTATCTAGATCATGATTATGTTCCTTGTCTCATGAAAGATATATGAACATAAAAAAAAATTGAGTGGTTGAGTAGTGACAATGGGGGTTGTTACAAGAAAGTATTATGATTGTTGCCTCAAATATGTTTCATATATTGCATAATTTTTGTCTTTTACAAATACAAAGATCCATAATCCCATTTCACCCAAACATATGTGAATACAATACGTAGGAACTCACAGTTCCCATGAATTTTATCGTGAATTGCTCTTTTAATTTATATCATTCCTTGATTAGCTAAAGCCCCATACCTTTAGCTATTTAAATAATCTATATTTCATTCACCAAACTATCTAAAGTCCCATATATTTAGCAAACTCAATAATCCATATTTCATTTACCAAACTAGCTAAAGTCCCATATCTTTAGCTAACTCAATAATCCATTTTTTATTTATTAAACTAACTAAAGTTCCATACCTTTAGTTAATATAATAATCAATTTTTCATTTATTAAACTAACTAAAGTCCCATACCTTTAGTTAATCTAATAATGCAATTTCCATTTATTAAATTAACTAAAGTCCCATACCTTTGGTCAATATAATATCCATTTTCCATTCATTAAACTAACTAAAGTCCCATACCTTTAGTCAATCTAATAATCCAATTTCCATTTATTAAACTAACTAAAGTCCCATACCTTTAGTCAATCTAATAATCCATTTTTCATTTATTAAACTAACTAAAGTCCCATACCTTTAGTCAATCTAATAATCCATTTTTCATTTATTAAACTAACTAAAGTCCCATACCTTTAGTCAATCTAATAATCCATTTTTTATTTATTACCAATTATATTAACATACTTTAGTATATTCAACAACTTTGCAATGTAAACTATGTTAATCATATTCTAACATAACCATATTTTCTATATTAGCTATGTTATACCACCTTATAACATATTCTACTATTTGCAATATAAACTATGTTATCCATTCTATAACATGGTTGCACTCTTTAAAGACAACTATGTTATCTCTCTATAGCATAATATATCTTCCTTCAATATAAACTATGTTAAAAAAACTATAACATAATAATATTTTCCTTTCGATATAGTTTATGTTAAACAACTATAACATAATCATATTTATATTTCATATAAACCATGTTAACCAACTATAACATAATCTATATTTTATCTTTCATATAAACCATGTTTAACCAACTATAACATAATCTATATTTTCTTTTCATATAAACCATTTTAACCAACTATAACAATAATCTATACTTTCTTTTTCATATAAACCATGTCAACCAACTATAGCATAATATATATTTTCTCTTTCATATAAACCATGTTAACTAGCTATGACATAATCTATACTTTATTTTTTAATAAACTATGCTAAAACATATTTGAAACAAGGGCAGTGACAATTTTTCAAATCATGAAAAATAAAATTGCAAAGTGCGAAGGATTAGGGTTTTTTCTTGAAAAACATCTCATTTTTTAGGAGTCATATCTTCATGAAGAGTTATCCGATTCAGATGATTCTTAGACTAACTTGTGTAGAATTTGAATAGCTTTAAAATAAATGGTCATATGCAAAATTTTGAGCAATATTGAGGGATATACAACCTTGTGAAGCCAACCATTTGGAACAAGGGTAGTGATAATTTTTCAAGTTTGGAAAAACAAAATTGCAAATATTTTCCAAATAGGGTTCAAACGATGGGAAGAGCAATGAAGGGCTAGGACTTTAGCAAGGCAAGACATTCTATCTAGACAAAGAATTATATTTGTTATAGAAATTTTAGATAATTTTTAGTAGATTTTGAGTTTTAGTTTCTTTTCCATGGATCAATTTATAGTTAAATACTTATAATCATCCCTAGTGGTAGACATTAGTGAGTGTACCTTAGAGAGATCCTAATTGCTTCAAGATAGAGTAGTTTTCAGTAAATTTAATGGGTATTAGACAGGGGCTTTAGCATTGAGAAAATGGATTGATAGGATTTGGAAGTCTCAAGGAGTGATTCTATCATTTCTTCCCAAAGGTTTTTTCCTAGCCATTTTTTGTTCTAGGGAAGAAAGAGAAAGAATCCTAAATGGAGGTCCTTGGTTTATGGGAAGAGCAGGGCTCTTCCTTACCCGTAAGTATGAAGGCTTTTCACCTAAAAATATAAATCTATCCCTAGTACTAGTTTGGATTAGGATTTTTGGATTACCCATTGAATTTTGGGAAATAGATACCTTCAAGGCAATAGGTAACACTCTAGGAGAATTCCTTGAGATTTCAGATACAAAAAAAAAAATTATTTTTGGCTATTTATGCTCAAATATTGGTCATGATTGATATAATTAAATATTTACCATAATCAATAATTCTTAAGTATGGAGATAATATGTGGACCCAAACTATAGATTATGAAAACATATCTTTTAGATGTAGAATATGTCATGAGGTGGGGCATATTGAGAGATCATGCCCTAAGAAGAGCCTAGTAGAATTATTTGTAGAAAATCGTAAGAGAAATTTACAAATGGTTATGGATAAAGATGGTTTTCAAATTCCAAAAAATAGATCTAGAAAAATAAAAGAAAATTAATAGTGGAGACTAATAAGAAAGTATAGTAGAATAAATTCCAATTCTTTTGAGGCTTTAGCCTATGAATAAAAAGTAGATCAAAACTTAGAGGATATAGGACAACAATTTCAACATATTAGCAAGGAATCGTCTATTCAATATTATCTTATTTAAGGAAGAACATTCTCAATGAAACCAAGGAATGTGTTTCATTATATTTTGAATAATCTCTTATAGTACCATGCACCATTCAGGAGAAAATAATTGGTAAATAAAGTGCATTTTTAGAAGGTAATACCTATACCATTAATAAGGAAATACTAGAAAATGAGTAGGATAAGTCAAAAGCTTCTATAATAGAGCTAGGAGAGGATAAATATGTTAAAAAACAAAATGGTGAAATAATATTGAGGAATAGAATAATAAGACCTACTCCTAATATAGGTAAGGTAAAAAGAGGAAAATCCTCAAATTATCAAGCAAGATATAGGGAAGCAAGAGCTAACATAGAGAAAGGAACATAAACTAAGTTGGTTGAACTTCTCTTTACCAAATAACAAAATGATATTGGTAATACACAAGAGGGGCCAAAAGTACCTAATTAAACATTATTATCATCTCATGGAATATAAGGGGTGCTAATGCCCCATCAAAGCATAGGTGTATTAGGGACCTATGCTTAAGTAATAAACCTGATATTATTTGTATCTAGGAAACTAAAATAATAAAAGAAGAAGTTTCAAAAACTATGAAAGCAGTTTGGGCAAGATGTGAATGGGATGTTATGGATTCTAAAGGAGTGGTAGGGGGAATTCTAACTTGTTGGAATCCTTCTATAACCTCTTGTGTAATTGTTGGTCATCAAATATGCCTAGGAAAGGATTTTGGGTGAGTGTATGCGCCCTAGACCTGGACCAACATTGAAAGGCCGAAGGGAAGAGATGCCCTTCGTGCCAATCTCCGGAGAAAGGCCGGCTCCTATACTAATCTACTTGGGTGTTTGAAGATAAGAGTGTAGGAAAGAAACAAAAAGGGTTATGGGAAGAGAGATCGGTGATTTAAGGTGGGGAAGAACAGGAAGCACGATCACTAACAGGCAACTCGAATGGAAGCAAAGAACACCAAGAATAAATGAAAGAAACGTAATATCAACCTTCCTATGTATCCTCCAGGCGAGTTTCAGGGTACAGTCCTCGATTGCACACCGGACGCAGGGTTCAGCTTTCTCAGTATGCAAACGAAGAGAGACAAAAGAATCAAGCACAGAAGGCAGCATAAAAGAAAACCAATATTACGCTTTTCCACTCCTATGTATCCTTCAGAACGAGTTTTAGGGTACAGTCCCCGATCGCACACCGGACGCAAGGTTCAGCTTTCTCAGTATGCAAACGAAGACAGACAAAAGAATCAAGCAAAGAAGGCAGCATAAAAGAGAGAAATCGAGCCCAAAGCTCTTTAGTATTAATCGCAGGACATCAAGTTACAGTAGCTTTCTTAGCAGATAGTTCCCCCCCTTTTACATTATAATGCCTGGGTTTTTATAGAGGACCCGGGCCTCTGAGTCATAATTACACAGCAATGAGAAGTACGCCCTCGAGCCCTGAGAATTTGGCTCCCCGAGACTCTCGTGATCGAGCTCTCAAATCCGTTACCAAAACTGGCAACTGTGATCGGGTCAACCATGGAAAGATGCATTGATGAGCCGTCTGGACGTCCTTGGTCTTCGGGTGCGGTGCTCGAGTGGCCGCCATGCTCGTCGGGCTCTTCATCATGGCCTGATACTTCATTTTTGATTGCCAAAAATGAGCAACGAGCTTATCGGGCACGAAAAATTGCATTTATGAGGCACTTGATCGCCTCGGGAAAATACCCGGCTTGGAATGCGTGCCCTTGAAGCGCTTCGCTAAGTCTTTATCCACAACTTCGCTTCGCAATGGTTCTGAGCCGAAGCAATAACTCCTCCTTGGTTTGTACTTCGCAAAATTGAGCTTCGCAAAACTGCTTCGGGGTGGGAAGTGTCGAAGCATATTTACTTCGCAAAATGGGCCTCTTCGTCTTCGTCGCTTTGCTGACAAAATTGCTTCGCTGATGGCTTGGAGAAATGCTTCACTGCGATCTTCTTTCAAAACTATGGTTCGGGAGGTTTCGATCGAAGCAATTGTCTTCAAAGATGTTGCATTCTCCATGACCTTCGTCACTTCGGGTAGAAGTACTTCGCACGAAAGCTAGCCGAAGTAAATGCTTCGGAATGACTTTCGGTGAAGTAAAAATGATTCACTGATGGAGGGGCCCGAAGTGGGTGCTTCGACAACTTTTTTGGCGAAGTATTTTCAATGCTCTTTTGAGTTCCGCTTCGCTGATTTTTTGACCGAAGTATTTGCTGAAAATGCTTCGGGTGCGAAGTAGTTTCATTCTCCTTCCTTTGTATTTTACTTCGGCAACACCGCTTCGCAGAAATCTCGCCCGAAGTAGTTGCTGGAAATGCTTCGGGTCAAGTAGTTTCTTTCTCCTTCCTTTTTTACAACAATCTTGTCAAGTAGTTTCTTTCTCCTTCCTTTTTAGGCGGAGTTGTTCTTTTGGATGCCGCTTCGCTCAACTTTTTGCCCGAAGTAAATATTTGAAGCGCTTCGGGCCCGAAGTTCTTTTTATCGCTACCCTTGTAATTTACTTTGGTAATACTACTTCGCAAGAAACTCTACCCGAAGCAGTGTTGAAAATGCTTCGGGTGCGAAGCTCTTCTCATTCTCTTTTGACGAAGCTCTTTTCTCTAGCTTGTTTGACAGCGAAGCTCTTTCTTTTCTACTTTATATACAAAGGGGTGGCATTGAAAGCCAAAATTGCTGCAACTTTCAAATAAAAAAGACAACAAAGAAAAAACTTTACAAAATCTGTACAAAATTTGATTTTCTTTTCTACCCCTTGAGAAATGTGACAAAATTGTCAACATTCTTGGCGGCTCGCGGGGCAACGAGCTCGTCTCGGTGGGAGAACCCTTTAATTTTGATCCATTGGGCCAGAGTCCTTTCCCGATCCTTCTCCTCCTTCTGCCTCTGGGAGCGCTTCCACGGCTGGTTCTTGCTCCCCTTCTTCCTCTGGTTCCTCTTCTTCTTCGCCTTCCTCTTCTTGTGCGGCCTCTTCGGGAGCAGCTTCCTGCGGCGGCGACGGGGCAAGACGCTCGCGGATTTTCCTCATGGTTCGGTGGACCTGAGACCAGGCACTCTTCGAGAAAGGTTCTAGATCTTGTAGTGCCTTGATCAATACGTGGAACCGATCAATTTGCCCGATATCTGCATGTTGGGCTCTAGTATACAGATCATTTAGGCAGGCCACGATCTTGCAGTATCTCAAGAGGTAATCTGTGATCTGCCTTTCTGTTACTGGCTCCGCCCATCCGTCTATCTCCGAGACGTCGCCTTCAAACTGAAGCCATGTTGGCTTAATCTCTTCTTTGGTCAGGAGGTTCCCATTGTCGTCCGTGAAGCTTGGAAAGCCCATGGAAGAAAGATCTTGAAAGTAGCCCATTGAGGCACGCTGCTCATTCTCGAACACGTCTAGGAGGTCCTTCGCCTTCTGCATTTTTTGCACCTTAGAGAAGAAAGCGCGAACTGTGGCCCGGGCTGTAGACCAATCTCTAGCTATCCGACTCATTGCAGGGACCTGCAAGTCTTGATATTTGGTGCTCTGGACATCGAAAGCTAGTTTGAGCCGGCTTCTAGCTTTCTGAGTTATCTGATCGATGATTGGCCCTCCCTCGATAGTGGCACTTCGGGCTTCCGTAATATAGGCCAAAATTGACAAGGCACTGGAGGCCCGAGATCTAAAATTTTTGAGCAGGTGAGAGCGAATCTCCTTGATTCTGCTTCTATCAAACAGCTCCAAGCTCGCCTTTTCGAACAACTGTTACTATGTCTGCAAGATCTTACTTTCAAGCTCCTTGGCCTTCAGGTCGTTCTCGGCCTGCCTTTGCGCTTGTTGCTCGGCTGAACACTGTAGTTGTAAGATTTGTTGTTTGAGGGTGTGTGTTTCTTTTTTCAACAACTTGCACTATTTCTATGAATCCTCCAGCTCGGAGCGGATCCTAGCCAGCTCTTCCTCCAACTTGATGTTGGCATTTTCTGCTTCAAACCTATGCTGATTTGCAATATTTGCGTGCGCTCGGAAGGTCTCAACCCCAACATGCATGGACAAAGACTCATTGTCTATGTTCAGGTGTTCCAGGTCTTTGGTTTTCTCCTGATAATCATAATCCGCTGGAGTCATCTCATTCAGAGGCTTCTGGACCCTGGGGACCTTCTTCACTTTGTGTAATTTTCTAGCCTTTAAATCAAAGACTGCACATTTCTCAACTTGGGCTAAAGAGCGCCCTCTTTTCTTTCTGGCCTCCTTCAGCATCTTTTCTGAGTTTTGTCGGGCCTGAAGTAGCTTTTCAGCTAGAGGACGTTCCTTTATCATAGACAACTCAGACTCAAATAAGGTCGGATCTCCAGCCGCAGGGGTAAACAAATATAAGGAGTTAACGGGGAATGCCTCACCAGAAGGTTCGACGACAGGTGTAGCGGGGGCTTCGACGAGTGGGGAAATGCCTTGTATGATGGGGGTGTGGGCCACGGGGTTCGACGGTAAAGTACTGTCTTCGCCCTGGCTGAGGGCTAAAGGATTGGCGACGTGAGTGGGCGAAGAAGTTTCGGCAGCTTTGTCTTGGCCAAATGACTCGGGTGAAGTGTGGCTAGGCAAAGTGCGGGGTGAACTTGGAATGGCCATGGGCACAATGTGGAGGGGCGATTGACCTTGCAGGGGAGATTGAGGAAAACTTTCGGTCAGGGCCATAGTGGATGTGTGAGAGGTGAGGGTAAAGGGTAGTGAGTGCGTACCTACGTGCCCTCTTGGCAGAGCGGCCGTTGTGACTTCCTGTGTAATCGGCTCCTGCTCTTTTTGTGCTTCGGTGCTTCTAACCTCCATGACTTCTACTTCGGGGTCCCCTTCTTGGAGGAGTTCCTCCACATCGATGACGTCTATGTCCGGGACCGTCCCAACACTTGGAGGCATCGCACTTTCAATACCTGCTTCGATCGGGTCAGATGCAGGTTGTTCAGCATGAACGCTTGGCGGCCTTGTGCGAGGTCGCTTCGGGTGGCTTGGAGGCACTTGAACTTGCTCTTGCCTCTTCCTTTTCTTTCTCTCCAATGGCTGCTCTGCCTCTTCGACACTTGTATCATGGCTTTCTGATGGTCCTTGTGGCAGTGCCTCTGGGGTAGCCTCAGCTTCTTCCTCTTCCGAGGCATCTTCAGCTCCTTTAGGACTTTCACCTGATCCCGGGGGGGCTGGAGGAACAAAATCAGCGAAGGATATAGACTTCCAAGTTTCAACGTTGGCGTCATAAAGAATCGTGAAGTCTTTATCTATTGCCAAGAGTCCATAAGAATTCATCTTCTGGCGATGGACTCTCATTATCCACCATTCCCCTAATTTTTCCTCGCTCCAATCCTTCAATTCCTCCTTTAAATCATCTTTTGCCTTTCTCCAAAACGTGGAGCTTGGAGTTGGGAGGGGGTACTGATCGGGATCAAATTCGGCCTCCATGGGGTAGAATTCATGCCAGGGAGGCAATGTCCTCATCCTCTCCAAATGCCACTCCAGATCCTTTCCATTTGGATTATTCCTTTGCTCCACAATTTCAGGGTGAGGGCAGATGTGAAAATTTTTGAATTTTAGGTGATCCTTCATCACCCCCAAGGGATCATAGAGCCATTGCTGAGGAATTTGGAGCAGGCCAAAGTTGGCAAGTTTTTCCTCCAGGAAAACATTCTGTTTCAAGGCAAATACCTCGATTACTCCCATCCTGAAGGGAAAGTCGCAGGTGTGTGCCCACTTTCGACCATGGCCATATACAACGTTGGTCGCGTCACTCTGTCGAGCGACCTCCAATGCAAATTGATACTCAGAAGGGAAAACAGGAAGCAGGAAGGGCTTTCTTGTAAAGCCGAACATACGAATCACCAATCCCTGTGTCAATTGAAAAACATCTCCCTTCTTTTCTTGCACTATTTTATCTCTCAGACTGAGGGGGACCCGAGGGCAAGAACCCCTCAACAAATGCATGGCGGGCCCCAAGAATTGTTGGTTAAAAGAATAGTAGGACTCTGTCTTCAACAGGAGAGGAGTCCACTTGTACACAGGCAGAGGATTTCCATCCTTGCCGCTTGAAGAGATAGCGATATGGGGGAATCGCTTATGAACCTGGTAGAAAAACAACCAGACTAGGAGGGAGCAAGGTGCGAAGTACTGGCCCGTCGTCGAACTCTTCATACTAGCGAGTCGCGTATGCAAGGTTCGGGCCACCCATTCTGCCCAATCAAAGAAAACTGGGTTGGTGCTCGGTCTTGCAGCATCAGGGGCATAGAACTCCCCTCTTGAAATACATTCGGCCAAAGACACCTGCCAGGGTTGTACCGAGGCATCTGTCGATAGGCCCGCCACCCATGCAATGATGGAGAAAATGTCGGTGTTCTTGAAAGCTGCCAAGGGTAGAGGCATTTGGGGCAGCTTGCCTGAAGTGAGCCCGCTTTTGAGGTTTTCTCGCAAAAATTTCAAGATGAAGTTATTGGAGGTGAACCTCTCCATTTGTTCGCTTAGAATAACATTGCGAACTGAATAACCCTTGGGTGGCCCTTGCTGTGGTGCAAATGTTGCTTGCACATCTTCCTTCAGAATGGAAAACAATTTATGGCCTGAAGCGTCCAACACCTGCCTGGATGCAGGTTGGTAATTTTGTGCGATAGCATAGATTAGCTCTAGGCAGTGGTGAGCAGGCGGGGTCAAATACCAGTAAATCTGAGAATAATAGGCAGCAGCCCTTTTATTCTCTGGGGTGAGTCTGCTCACCATAAATTCAATAGTGCGTCGGAGCTCGGATACATCCTTAGAGAGCTCCGTGTCTCTAATATTTTCCCACCCATCAATTGGTGGGTCCACAAGCTGCTCCTCTTCAGACTCATCTCCTTGATCCATCGGCCGCTTCTCAGGGCGAGTGACGGGGTCGACCTTCTTTGGAGTATGCCTTTTTTCCTCTTTGCCCTTCTTAGTTTTTTTGGGGCCTGCAACTTCGGGCTCCTTCCCTTTCTCCTTGGAGTTTTTCTTCCCCATGGCAAAAATGATAGCGATGGAGTTCTTGATACAAAGAGCTTCAATATGAAGGGCTTAGATGCAAAGGCAGGAGAATTGCAGAGTTACCGAAGGCTCTTAGCTTTGCATGAACTGGGAGACAAATAAACTTCTCCTTGATAGGGCTTCACGTTTTATAGCCTAAAATAGGTAATTACCTTAATTTATGGCACCTACCAAAATTAAATTAGCACTTTGGACGAAGAAAGTTGTCGTGTCCTTTGATTGGCTCTGCAACGATGTAGTACATGGGGCCACATGCTTCGATGATTATGCTTTGCGTTGTAGATGCAATCTGCTGCCACTTCGTACCTTGGCACGAGCTTTTATTTTAACTGAATTGCCTCGGGATGTGCCCCGCTACGTTTGCCTTAAATTCGTCCGCTTCGAACCCCTTTCAATGTTACCATCGGCACGTTCTTTGAGGTGCATTTTAAATTTTCCCCTTGCGCATTGTTGGTTCGGAGAAGTTGAATGCTAATGCTTCGCAGTGAACCTTTGGTTCGGGTTGTCTTTCGATGCTTCGGGCCCGAAGTACTTCTTCCTTTTCGTCGTGTTGCCGCTCTGCTTTGTGAAGGTCGCTTACCGAAGCTTTACCCTTTTGGAAGCTACTTCACCAAATTCTGCTTCGAAAACTACCTCGCAAGGAATCTACTTCGCAAAATTGCTGCCCGAAGTAGCTGCTGAAAATGCTTCGGGTGCGAAGTACTTTTCGTGCCTTTGTTTGATCTTTGGTTCGGCTCTTCGCAGCGAACCTCCTTGCAACTGCTTCTTCGCATCAAAAGTCCCCAGAGGGGATTTAGAAGTGGTACTTGGCTTTTGCGATCTTGGAACAGGATGTACATACAAATGCAAATTATATACAAAAGTATATATACAGTCACTTCGGAAGAAAACTGCGTGAAGCAGTTGCTTCAGAATTTTCCGAAGTAGTTCTACTTCGGCAGCTTCTTCCTCGAAGTACTTACTTCGGGGGTAGTGTTCTCCGAAGTAGATTTACTTCGGCACTTTGTTCTTCGAAGTAGCTACTTCGGATGTTTTTCCACTGAAGCTCCTCCCGAAGCTTATAAATCGTCGAAGTTTATTTGCCGAAGCATTTCTTTTGACGCGATTTATTTTCCGAAGTTGCATTTTAATTCCTAATTTTTTTTTTTTTGAAGCACAAAAATTGTGTTTTACCTTAGCAGTGAAAAGTCTTCAGATGAAGACCATTGACAGAGATCGGCAAGACTTGGCCATCTGCATCTTTGAGGATGAATGAATTGGCCGAGTTCACCTTCATAATTTTGAATGGCCCATCCCAAAAGGCGTCCATCTTGTCGTGATTCCCAGGCTTGGCCTTCCAGGAGTCCCACTTCCATACCAGATCTCCCACTTTGAATGTGCGATCAGATGACTTCTTCTTGAACCAATCTTGGGTGACCTGAGCATGCTTAGCGAAGTTCTGGTAGGCTTCTTCATGATCTTCCTCTAGTTGTAGCAGCCGAGCTAATCTGTTTTCCATCGGACTAACTCCATCTTCTGCTTCTAACAGCTGTAGTGCAGGGATCTCCACATGAATGGGTAAGATGGCCTCCTTGCCGTAAACCAGGGCGTAAGGTGAAGTCTTGATTGACTTCTTGACAGAAATTCGATCGGCCCACAAAGCCCGATCTAGAAGGAGATGCCAAGTCCTTTTGTTTGTCTCTATGAGCTTTCTTAGCATCCTCAACAGAGTCTTATTGGTGGATTCTGCCAAGCCGTTGCCCTGTGGATAATAATTGGAGGATACTTTATGATATATCCCATATCTGTAGAGGAATTCATTGATTTTAGCGCCTGTGAAGCCAGGGCCATTGTCCGTGATGATAGATTCAGGAATGCCGAACCTGGTGACTAAACTTTCTAGAAATGCAATTACAGTTTCTTGATCTGCATGCTTTGTAGGAATTGCTTCGGCCCACCTGGTGAAGTAGTCCGTTGCAGTCAGGATGAACTTATGTCCCGTAGAGGAGTTCGATGATACGGCCCCTATGAAATCTAGCCCCCATTGTTGAAAGGGTGCCTCTACTTGTATCGGACGAAGGGGCATTGCAACATTTTTGTTTCGGTCGGTGAACCTCTGACACTGCTCGCATTTGCGACAAACTGCGAAGGCATCGACAAAGAGTGTGGGCCAATAATAACCCGCCCTGATGATCTTTAACGCCGTTGTTCTTCCTGCAAAGTGACCTCTCGATAGTCCTGAATGGAATTCTCCCAGGACTCTCCTTTTATCATCATCTTTGATGCACTTGAGAAGGACACCATCAATGTTCCTGAAAAATAGGCCTTCGGGGCGCAGAGTGTATCTGGAGGACCGCATCCTGAAATGTCTTCGTTGTGATGCATTTAGATGCGAAGGACACTTGCCGATGTTGAAATAGCCGATTATCTCACTAACCCAATCCTTCTCGTCTTCTTCCTGGTTAGCGAAGCACTCTTCGGCTGGTAAGTCATCCCTCCGAGATTCTGTCACTTCGGCCGCTGCGCTCTTTGCCAATTCTTGACACAATGCACGGCCGTGAACCAATTTTGTGGGCTTGATCTCAATGTCAAACTCCTGTATCTTGTTCACCCAACCAGCTCTTTTGCTTCCCAATTCTCCTTGGATGATGAAATTGCGCACATCGGGGTGAATGACAAAAACTGTGACTCGACTTTGGGAGATGAACTGCTTGAACTTCCTCAGTGATTTCATTACTGCATGCACCTGACGTTCTATGAAATTATATCTTTCTTCATGGGGATTGATCACCTGACTCAGAAACGCGATGGGACGCTCTTCGCCATCTTCCCCCTTTTGTGTCAGGACAACAACATAGCTCTCGGGCTCTCCTATGGCATACATGATAAAATCTCGACTGTAGTCAGGGTTGATTAGGACTGGCGCCTGAGCGATTCGAGCCTTAATCTCTTTGAATGCTTCCTTTCTTTCTTCCGTCCAGCTGAATTCGATGCCCTTCTTAAGGAGTTGAGACATTGGTTTGATGACCTGGGCGAAGTCAGGGACAAACTTTCTCACGAAGTTGATCTGGCCGAAGAAATATTGAAGCCCCTTCTTGTCTGCTGGGAGTGGGAGCTTCATTAGAGCCTCGGCTCTGTCAGGATCTACAGCAAGGCCCTTTTTTGATATCGCATGTCCCAACAATTTTCCTTCGCTGACTACGAATATAGACTTCTTTGGATTGATTGAGATGCCAAATTCTTGGCACTTTTCAAAAATTTGTTGTAGATGTAGTGGATGATCCTCCCTTCTTCGGGAGAAAATGGTCATGTCATCCAGATAGATGATGATAACCTTATTTAGAAGCTCGCCAAAAGCAAGATCCATCGCCCTCTGGAAAGTGGCACCAGCATTCGAAAGACCAAATGGCATTCGCTGGTAAGCAAATGTCCCCCACTTGGTAGTAAATGTTGTTTTATGCTGGTCTTCGTCCCTGACCCAGATTTGATTATATCCAAAAAAACCATCGAGCAGGGAGAAGCGTTGAGCTCCAGCCATCGAGTGCAAGATCTGATCGATTTGCGGGAGAGGATAGTGGTCTTTGAGAGAAGCCTGATTCAGGTTGCGAAAGTCCACGCATAACCGTATATCTCCGTTCTTTTTTCTGACGGGGACTAGATTCGCTACCCAAGAAGAATGCTTGATGGGATATATTATCTTTGCCTCGAGCATTTTTAGAAGTTCGGCCTTCATCAGGACCTCGATCTTCGGGTTAACAGGCCTTTGCTTTTGTCGAAAAGGTTTGACCCCCTCCTGTAGTTCGATTGTGTGTTGAACCAGCTGTCGATTGTATCCTCTGAGATCTTGATAGGACCAAGCAATTATGTCAAAAAATTTTTGCACAAATTCTGTATCTGTTCTATCTCTTCTGAAGTGCAGTCGGTTCCGACCTTTATTGCTTTTCTAGGTTCAAGCTCTAAATCCTGATACTGCTTTTCATTGACTTTGATCACGTGAGAGAGTGCTCGATCATTCTGATCAAAGAGGCTTTCAAGAGTGACCAGTCCCTTGGGAACGCAGTTGTTCTTCAATTGAACCAGCCCTTCATACTCTTCTTCATCAGAGCTTCTATCTTCGACTGTGGTGGCTTCTTGGATCATGAAATTTACAATCTGCTCATCGTTGTCGAAGACTTGCCAATGCAGATCTTTGTCTGGGACAGAGGGTCTATAGATCATCCTCACAGCTTTGGGCTTGTGCACCATGTCTTCTGCTGGAGAGTACTTGGCTGCGATGGATGCCAGAACATCGGCATGTCGGTTCTTTTCTCTCGGAATAGACTACAGATTGAGAGACTCGAACTGGTCAAACAGGTCCCATACCCTATTGCGGTATGACTTTAGATAATGTTTCTTTGAGGTACACCTGTTTGTGACCTGGTTGCATACCAGTTTAGAATCTCCGAAGATTTGGAGATGCTTTATGCCTAACTTGTCAGCTTTCTTGAGTCCTAGGCATAATGCTTCGTATTCCGTTGCATTGTTAGTGCAGCTCCATGTCAACCGGTAGCAATACTCTTTTTGCTCTCCGGATGGCGAAACTAGAAGAATCCCTGCCCCAGCGCCATTTTTACATCGGGCACCGTCGAAGAACAACTTCCATAGTCCTTCTTGGGCACTTGTTCTGTTCTTTGTTTGGGTGTGTTTTTTAGGCTTGGCGATTGCATAACACCCTATCTCGGTCTCCACCATGGCGTTAAAGTCTGCCAATGAGAACTCATCTTCATAACTTAGTTGCGCAAGAGATTCCTCGACCAGGTCTACCTGCTCTATTTCCTCCACTACTGCATTCACTGGTTCGCTGCTTTCTTCCTCGGACATCTTCTGCACAAGAAAGGAAGAAGGTTTTTCATTGTAGATCTTCACCTTCTTTCCTTTGAATGGAATCTCCAGATGAGAGTAATCCATAGATAGATATCCGCCCAGTTTTGCCATGAATTCCCTTGACAAGCACATACTGAAATATGGCTCCAAGTCGACTACAACTACCTCTTGTATGACTGTGATCTGAGGCATCTTATGTAGTCGGATAGGAATGTCCTTGATCACCCCTATAGTCTTCACTGGAGTACCATCCAACTGGAGTACACCTTGGCTGCTTCACGTATATTCCATCCCTATTTCTTCGTAGACTGCTCTTGGCATGACTGTTGTAGCGGCCCCAGAGTCGATCATGCAGTTATGTACAATATACCCTTCCATTTGTAGGGACAGGTAGAACGGAGGTGGTCTATTCTTTCCCATGATAGATGTGGATAGGGTCTGCACAAGAGCAAGCGGTGCCACATTTTTTGCTTTAATTGTCTTCAATGATTCTTGCAGCAAGTCCACCTGTCCAGGTAGTTGCAGTGCATCGTACAAGCTGATCTTGGTTGGGATCTTCTTCAACTCCTCTACAATGTTGTACGCCAGGGATTTGAGCACTTCAGGTTCCTTTCTGGGCTCGTATCTAGTGCGATACTGCTCTGTAGCTTCAACTCTTTGCCGCTTGGTTAGTGAAGGAAACTTGAGCTTTTCCTTAGCCTGCTCCTTAGTTTCTACCTGAGGTGATTCGACAGAGGCCTTTTGAGCCTTTTCTTTGATTGGTGCAGGTGGAGGAGCTTCGTTCAGAGCCGAAGAGGATGATTGTCCTTTCTTGGGTCGAACTTGCACTTTTAAGGGAGCCATCTGAGTAGCATCTACTTCTATTGCCTTCTTTCCTCCTCTGGTAAGTACTGCAACCGGCTCCTCCTCGCCAATGGTCAGGTTCTGACTCATCTGCCTAATGACGTTGACTTGACCGTTATGACTACTGTTTGCCAACGTTTGTACATAGTGTTGGTGCAGCGTGCAGGTATTCTCTTCATGCGGATCATTGCACGTAGAGCACCAATATACATAATCGGAAGTGCTCGGAGCTTCATCAATCGCAGCATTTCTCGTCGAAGCCTTCCCTTGCTGGACTGCTTGGTCTTTGGTAAGCGCAAGTGCAGGATAAGATCTTCTCGGTAGGAACTCCTATTGCGCTTGCTTCTTCTTCACAATGGTCATGTCATTTGACAACATCTGAACTGTAGAGTTCAGAGACTGCATCTCCTACAGAATTTTAGTTTGTATATCATCGACTTTCGAAACGAGTGGCAATGAAGCCATCGTCGGTATTGGAGGCAGGGCGGGGTGTTGAGGTGGTGCTGGTAGTACAGGAAATGCCGAAGTGACAGTGGGCTGTGGAGTTGAAAATGTAGGGAAATGAATTTGTGGAGCAGTGATTTGAGACACGATAGGATTCGGGTTCCAAGATGAAACTGGGAGTGCAGGGGTAGTAGAGATTTGTGAAGTGGCTGCGCTTGCATACTGGAATTGAAGGAATTCGAGAAGTATGGGTGTCGGCATCCTTTGGGGAAGCTTGCCCATGGCTATCAAATCCATTTTTGCCCTCTTGGCTAACTCATATAACTCGGGAAAAGTATTAACGTTAGAATATCTTACCATGAGACTGATATCGAGATTGAAAGCCCGAAGGAAATAGAGTGTTGCAGCTTCGTCGGTTGGCCGAAGTCCAATTGGCACTCTCTGCCAGGTTCGAGCGAACCTAACATTGAAATCTATGATTTCTTCTTGTGGATGCCTCTTGATCGAAGTGAACTGATGCAGAAGAGAGGTAGGATCGGAAGACTCATTGAAGTTTCCCATCATTTGCCCAGCTAATTGATCCCATCCCGTAATACTACCGGGTGGTAGAGATCTATACCAGTAGAGGAGTTTTCCCCTAAGGGAAAGGACCAGAAGCTTTACCATAATTTGCTCTTCTATAATGTCGTGGATCGCCGCCAGAGATATTATGTCCTGGATATGCTCCAGAGCAGTCTTCCCAGTTCCATCAAACGTTGGGATCTTCTTTATGGCAGCAGGCGACACTTGCCCTTGTCCCGCTAGATTCAGTGGTGACAAAGAATCCCATGCTGGGCACAACCTGGGTGGAAGTGGCTACTGCATTTGTTGTTGTTGTTGTTGTTGTTGTTGTGCCATACTTGCTCCTAGATTTTGAGAAACAGGAATTCCCGAAGCTCCCCCTTGATTGCTAGTAGGACAACTAACAGGAATGGAGGGACTAGGATGCTTCGGTGAGTTGGGAGGATTGGGAGGAAAACTAGATGTTGTACTATCAGAAGTTAGGCTTTGTCCGCCAACAGCTGCCTCTTGCGAGGACGTTCCACGTAACAATGATTCGAGGGTGACCAACCTTGATTGCTCCCCAAAGGCGTCAATATCTAGCTCAAAGAACTCGGTTTCCTCTCCTCTATTCTTAACTCTCCATCTCGTTTGCATGAAGGCACAGACTTTCGGTACTGGTCTTTACGACTTAAATATTCTCGGGTAAACAGAGTCGCCAGATGCTAAGAGTCTTTCAATAATGAGGGCATCGGTCCTCACTACCACTAATCAGGTGAGACTGATCGGGTCACACCGGGAACTTGTTAGAGCTATTGGCCCCGGTGAAGACGGGTTTAAGATTTGTGCTTTAAAATATGGGACTTCGGTCCCACCGGGCGTGCCAAAAACTGTTGGTCATCAAATCTGCCTAGGAAAGGATTTTGGGTGAGTGTATGCGCCCTAGACCTGGACCAACATTGAAAGGCCGAAGGGAAGAGATGCCCTTCATGCCAATCTCTAGAGAAAGGCCGGCTCCTATACTAATCTACTTGGGTGTTTGAAGATAAGAGTGCAGGAAAGAAACAAAAGGGGTTATGGGAAGAGAGATCGATGATTTAAGGTGGGGAAGAACAGGAAGCACGATCACTAACAGGTAACTCGAATGGAAGCAAAGAACACCAAGAATAAATGAAAGAAACGTAATATCAACCTTCCTATGTATCCTCCAGGCGAGTTTTAGGGTACAGTCCTCGATTGCACACCGGACGTAGGGTTCAACTTTCTCAGTATGCAAACGAAGAGAGACAAAAGAATCAAGCATAGAAGGCAGCATAAAAGAAAACCAATATTACGCTTTTCCACTCCTATGTATCCTTCAGAACGAGTTTTAGGGTACAGTCCTCGATCGCACACCGGACGCAAGGTTCAACTTTCTCAGTATGCAAACGAAGACAGACAAAAGAATCAAGCAAAGAAGGCAGCATAAAAGAGAGAAATCAAGCCCAAAGCTCTTTAGTATTAATCGTAGGACATCAAGTTACAGTAGCTTTCTAGCAGATAGTTCCCCCCATTTTTACATTATAATGCCTAGGTTTTTATAGAGGACCCGGGCCTCTGAGTCATAATTACACAGCAATGAGAAGTACGCCCTCGAGCCCTGAGAATTTGGCTCCCCGAGACTCTCGTGATCGAGCTCTCAAATCTGTTACCAAAACTGGCAACTGTGACCGGGTCAACCATGGAAAGATGCATTGATGAGCCGTCTGGACGTCCTTGGTCTCCGGGTGCGGTGCTCGAGTGGCCGCCATGCTCGTCGGGCTCTTCATCATGGCCTGATACTTCATTTTTGATTGCCAAAAATGAGCAACGAGCTTACCGGGCATGAAAAATTGCATTTATGAGGCACTTGATCACCTCGAGAAAATACTCGACTTGGAATGCGTGCCCTTGAAGCGCTTCGCTAAGTCTTTATCCACAACTTCACTTCGCAATGGTTCTGAGCCGAAGCAATAACTTCTCCTTGGTTTGTACTTCACAAAATTAAGCTTCGCAAAACTGCTTCGGGGGTGGGAAGTGCCGAAGCATATTTACTTCGCAAAATGGGCCTCTTTGTCTTCGTCGCTTTGCTGACAAAATCGCTTCGCTGATGGCTTGGAGAAATGCTTCGCTGCGATCTTCTTTCAAAACTGTGGTTCGGGAGGTTTCGGCCGAAGCAATTGTCTTCAAAGATGTTGCATTCTCCATGACTTGTGACTTCGGGTAGAAGTACTTCGCACGGAAGCTAGCCGAAGTAAAAGCTTCGCAATGACTTTCGACGAAGTAAAAATGATTCGCTGATGGAGGGGCCCGAAGTGGGTGCTTCGACAACTTTCTGGCGAAGTATTTTCAATGCTCCTTTGAGTTCCGCTTCGCTAATTTTTTGACCGAAGTATTTGCTGAAAATGCTTCGGGTGCGAAGTAGTTTCATTCTCCTTCCTTTGTATTTTACTTCGGCAACACCGCTTCGCAGAAATCTCGCCCGAAGTAGTTGCTGGAAATGCTTCGGGTGCGAAGTAGTTTCTTTCTCCTTCCTTTGTTTTACAACAATACCTTCCTTTTTGGTGGAGTTGTTCTTTTGGATGCCGCTTCGCTCAACTTTTGCCCGAAGTAAATATTTGAAGCGCTTCGGGCCCGAAGTTCTTTTTATCGCTACCCTTGTAATTTACTTCGGTAATACTACTTCGCAAGAAACTCTACCCGAAGCAGTGTTGAAAATGCTTCGGGTGCGAAGCTCTTCTCATTTTCTTTCGGCGAAGCTCTTTTCTCTAGCTTGTTTGACAGTGAAGCTCTTTCTTTTCTACTTTATATACAAAGGGGTGGCATTGAAAGCCAAAATTGCTGCAACTTTCAAATAAAAAAGACAACAAAGAAAAACTTTACAAAATCTGTACAAAATTTGATTTTCTTTTCTACCCCTTGAGAAATGTGACAAAATTGTCAACAGTAACCGTTCATAAAACTAGACATTGGATAGCCTCTTTAGTCACTTGCTACTTTGTTGATATCTACTTCATCCTTATCAATGTGTATGGTCCTACAACTTAGTTAGGTAGATTAGAAGTTTGGAGTGGGATTGAGGCCTTCATGATAAGTAGAGACCAAGAAACCTATTTCATGATCATTGGATATTTCAATGCCATTACCAAGCTGATAGAAAATTTTGGAGGAATTAGGAAATTGACCCAAAGTATGAAAGACTTCGTAGCTTTTATTCAAAACAACAATCTATGGGAAGTTGAGTTTGAAGAAGACAACTATACTTGGACCAACAAAAGGAGAGGTCAAAACCTAATAGCAGAAAAACTATATAGATGCATTCTCTCATATCATTGGATAAATGAAGGAACTTGTGCTAAAATTAATACCTTAACAAGGATTGGTTCAGATCACTGGCCAATAAGATTTAATATGGTGGTTAGTGAATTAAAAAAAATATCATATTTTAAATATGAGTAGATGTGGGAAGGCCATCCTAAATTTATTGATATGATAGATCAAACATGGAATTCTTTAGGTAATGATGGCTTGTATGCTCTTCCAAACCAAATTAAAGCTATGACATCTATATTAAAAGAATGGAACAAGAACACCTTTTGGAAACATTTTTGAGAAGAAAGAACATATAAAATATAAACTTTTAAAATTCCAAAAAGGTGATGAAAATAATACAAGATCGGAGGAAAGGCAGTTGCTTAGTGAATATCATAATATTTTGAGTAAGGAAGAGAAATTTTTGAGATTAAAATCATATCAAACTTGGTTAAAAGAAGGAGATAAAAATACAATTTTTTTCCATAGGATGGCTATAGTACGGAGATCTTATTCTAGAATTGGTATAATTAAATCAATAGAAGGGTTTTGAATTGAAGATAAAAGTGAAATTAGAAAAGACGCGAAGTCATTTTATTAGAATATTCTAGGTTCAAAGAAGATCGAAGTTCTTAATGATAAACTTCTTCAAGATGTTTCTTTAGTTATAACAAATGAAGATAATAGGAAATTGATGGAGCTTATTACTCTAGAAGAAGTTCATTTAGCTATTTTCTCTTTTAATAAGGATAAATCCCCTAGTCCAGATAGGCTCTATGCATATTTTTTCCAACATAATTGGGATATAGTGAAGGATTCTTTATTGGTGGCAGTGGAATAGTCTAGGGTAAAACAATATATTCCTTATAAAATAAATGCAACTTAGCTTACCCTAATTCCAAAAAAGAAGGATGCTGAATTATTTGATTCTTTTAGACCCATAAGTCTAAGTAATATGGCTTATAATATTATATCCAAAGTGATGGCGAATAGATTAAGGGCATTGTTAGATAAAATTATTTCAGAAGAGCAAGGAGGTTTTGTGAAAGGGAGATAAATTTTGTATGGGATCATAGTAGCTCATGAAGTTATACATTCAACAGCTTCAATAAAAGAGAAAGTTATGATCTTAAAACTTGATATGAGTAAAGCCTGTGATAGGGTTAAATGGAATTTTCTTTTTACAATTTTAGATAAGTTTATTTTTGGAAAGAAATGGGTTAGATAGATTAAAGCTTGTGTCTCTACATTTTCTTATTCAGTTTTGGTCAATGGCTTAGTGACATAATCTTTTAAAGCCAAGAGAGGCCTTAGAGAAGGATATCTTCTATCTCCTTATTTGTTCATTATTATGGTAGAAGTTTTGAGTAGGAACTTAAAGAAGGCTTAAAAATATGGGTTTATAAGTGGGTTTAAGGTTAGTAATAACATTGACAACATCACCCATCAATAGTTTGTAGATGATACAACCCTTTTTGGAAGGGCAAGGATAAATGAGGCCAAAGCTTTGAATAAATTTTTAAAAGAGTACGAAAGAGTTTCAGGGCAAAAAATTAATAGGACTAAATCCAAAATTTACTTTCTTAACACTTCTACTAATATCAAAGCAAGAATTTATAGGTTATTTCAAATGGAGGAGGAAAATTTACCAACAACTTATCTAGGGATGTCTTTATTTGAGGGGAGAATGAGGATAGATTTATGGAATCCAGTTATTAGTAAAGTTCAAAATAAAATTCTAGCTTGGAAAGGTAGATGGTTATCATTAGTAGGAAGAGTGTAGTTAATTAATTCAGTCTTACAAGCCATTCCAACATATTATATGTCTTTGTATTATATGCCAAAATTAGTTGAAATTTTTTTAATATTTATTATGCGATCCTTTTTATGGTTAGGTTTACATGATAAAAGGAAATTTTCTTTGGTGAAATGGAGCAAGTTGTGTGATGAAAAAAATAGGGGAGGTATTGGTTTAAGAGCTCTTACAAATGTAAACTTAGCTCTTAGGAGAAAATTTATCTGGAGATTGTACAAAGAGAGTCAAAGAAAATGGTAAGGATTCTTCTAAGTATGTTGATCCTAATGACCCAAGTTTAATATTTACTGCATTCTCTATTCCAAATGGTTTTGCTCTTTGGAAAGGTTTAAAAAAATCTATCTATATTATAATTAAAGGTTTAATATGGGTGGTGGGAACTGGAGAAAATTTTCTATTTGGATAGATACTTGGTGTGATAAAAACCACTCAATTTAGATCCAGTTTTGAAACCTGGAAGCAAAAGGTGACATTAACTGGTTATCTTCATGAAGTAAAATTCAAAGCTAGGTGGAATACTCAAAATATAGTTATATTTACATAAGAATAATGTTTTATTATATATCTATCATTAATTTTTTTTTAATTATTTCAAACATTAAATAAAATGAACATATTAACAATGAAAAACTAAATCCTGGCCAATACTATTATGATGATATACTAACTCATCATGAATAATATATATCGCTAGTTAAAATGTAGAAACAAAGAAGAAGAAAGAAGAGGAAGCATGATAGAAAAGAAAATATGGATATAAAAGAAAATACTTTCAAGTTGAATACATATTAGAGTGAAATAAAGGAACAAGATGAAGATATAAATTATTTACTTGATTAGGATACATATAAAGAGCATAATGAAGAAGGCAGAAAAGAAAAGCTCAAGTTCTAGAACTAGGATGAAGACCATATTGAAGGCTAAAGTCTTCAATAACCAAATAATGTAACACATGGGGTGTTGTAATATATTACATTATTTAGTACATGCTAATGTACCATCTTGGGTACATCCCTATATTATGAGAGTGTATTAGATTGAGGTTTGATTATTTACTTTAAGCAATGTAATAAATGAACAAGTTTTATTAGAATGTGCAATGATGTAAATGTGCATATTGTCCATGTGTACATGAGTCTAGAATAGGAATATAATGAGTCATAAGAATATGGAAGGCCAAGAGTCGTACTCCATTATATATTGGCCTTTATAGTAGAGAATGAAAGTTGAGTGAGTTGAGTGAGTTAGTGAGAGTGCATGAGCACATTGGAGGAGTGCTCAATTTGGATACAATGTAGAGCATCAAGAATGGAGTATTTGAGGTCTCTATATTTTTTATGAAGATCCTATTTTCATGAGCTTTCATTAAAGGTTATTTTATGAGTATTTTCAAAATTTTCTCATGCTAGTTATATGCTTAAGATATTATCATTATCATATAGTTAATATTGCATGCCCATTTTATGCATTTTGGTTGCATTTCATTGAATATATAGCATCAAAAGCTAACAAAAGTTTAAGATTTTATGTTTATTTTCAAGTTCGTATTATCTAGAGCAAATGGGTAGGTAGATACAACAAATAATATCTTGGTATATACACTCTACAAAACCTATGGAGTAGGAGTATATTAGGAGGAGAAATTGTCATCAATCCTATGGGCGTATAGGACAATGTTAAAGCTAACAATGAATCATACACCATTCCAATTGATGTATGGCCAAGAGGTAGTAGTACAAGTAGAATTCATGATACCCAATTTAAGGGTAGTGGCAAAAAAATGGTTAGGATACTAGGATAGCCAAGGGGAAGTTTATGGCATTGATTCGACTGGATAAGAAAATATTTATGGCACAATGGATGATAGAAGTGGCACATTAGAGGAAGGTGTGGCATAAAAAGCACCTTAGGAAGCTGGACTTCAAACTGAATGACTTAGTCTCTAATTATAATGGCAAGAGAGAGATCAAGCCAAGAAAGCTAAAAATATTGTGGCTTGATCCCTTCCAAATAGTTAAAATTATGGAAAATTGTGCAGTAAAGTTGCAAAAACTAGACTAGATAATAATTACTAAAGCCATTTATGGATCAAAATTAAAGCCTTATATAGTAAAATCTCAATGTCTATTTTTTTCTATCAAAGAGGTAGAAAGGGCACAAAAAAAAGTGTTCATAAATGAGGAGAATCAAGCCAAAGTAATCAAATTCATCAAGAGGATAAATAAGATAAGGAGTTGAGAAGGTTGTTTGCAAAAGGAGAGGAATCATAGCCAGTTATAAAATAACAATAATTAACACCTTATCTCAAAGAAATAAGAGTACAGGTGGAGGTACAATTTTTGGATAGAACAGAAGAATATGAACATGATTTACCTATTCTTGAAGATACAAGACAAGTCCAGAATGAGAAATTACCAACATTAAGTCTGTTAGCTCGAGTAGGATTCATACAACAAATGTGAAAACACAATATATAATAAAACAATAGGAATTAGCACCTCATCGAAATGAAATAATAATACAATTGTACATAGGATTCCTTTAGAACAAAGGTATATGAGCAAAAAATACCGAATCCTACAAAAGGATGAGTTAGCACCGAATAATTGGTAGGGTATAGCCCCTTAGATCAAATTAGACTTGTAAAGCAAAGAATGTGGGAAACAATATAAAAGTTGTAATAATATTAGGAGATATTGCATAGGACTAATGCAAGAATGAGAGCACACCTAATCTAGAAGTTAGATTATACTATACAAAGAATGGATGAACGAGCAACTAGAATACGGTAAGAACAAGAGGCAGAACTTGAAAAAAGAAGAATAGCTGAAGAGGGTGCAAGCCAATAAGGAAGGTCATAAGAGGGATTTGAGGATCCAAAATAATATCAGCTAAGTAGGGAAGACATTGCTAAGATATTATGGAGAGATATTAAGGAAGCGTCAACATTTCCAAAAGATGGAGAAATGAACTGGGTGATGGACTCAAGTAGTGATGGCATTCCCCTAGTTCAAATAGGAAGCAATAGTTAAAATAGTAGTTTTGACCTCCTATGAAGATTTGAAGAACTTCAAATACATCTTAAGATACAATACAACTTATATGCAAATAGAAAACTAAGAATACAAATGAAATCAAAAGGTATAGGAGATACTTCGAAGAAGCACTTGAAAGAATCTAAAGAGAAAGAGAAGGTGGGGGGAATAATTCAAGTATTGACTCTAACTTCTCAACATAGTATAAATAAACACTAATTTAGTCTGCAACATAGAGATACTAGGAAGAAGAAATATAGACTCAAATATTATTGGCTATGGATAAATATTAATAATATTGAGAGAATTATCTCCAAGTAGTTAAAATAGAGAAGAATCCAATAGGTTGCAAAAAAGGAACAAGCAGGTAACTTAGCCAACTCAGGGAGAAAATCAAGTCCTCATGGGGACTTAAGGCAACTTGACCAAGGGAAGAGTTTTATTGACCTCCATGCTAGTGGCTTAAGGGGAATAAATTTCTCTCCTACCCCTAAGTTATAGGATCAATGTAAAGTACTGCAAGGACCATTCATTTATTAGGCAAGAAAAAATCAATTTGGGAATGAAATTTAGGTTGGACCATTTAGATCACATCAAGTACCATGTTAAAATTAAATAAGTCATCCACAATGGCTGATAAATTGGATGGATCTCAAACAACCTAAATATGCGAGAGGACAGTACCAAGCTAGATATATTTACCCAATAATTATAGGAAGGGCCATGGCATAAATGTGTGGTCACAGAAGAAATCGACTTGCGAATGAGGGAGATAAATATTGCATAATGTGAGCATGATTTCAACAAGTCTATGAAGGATTTAGAAGATAAAATTGGGTAAACTTGCTCACCAAGTTTGGAAGTAAACTTAGCTCTAGGAAATACAAATAAGATCCATACAAATAAAGGAGATTATATGATATATCATCATACAAATGAGCACAAGATGGTAAGAAGTAGTGGAAAGGATTACCATATAACGCAAGATCAAGAAAGAGACTAACAACAAAGGGACTATATAATAGGATGTCATATAAGTCAAGTGCATAGGGATGATTGTATGACCGACCATCATACAAGTTTGAAGTAAGGAAATTGTATGATGGAGAATGTGAAGAATGAGGATCATATTAATTATATGATGAAAGAATTGATGGAAAAGTAGGATGACATGTCAGCAGGGGATGTCATGCAAGTCTAGGTCTACATGGTCATATGACTTGTATGAAAACCCTAACATGTCATCAAAAAGTCACATGTATATATATGTGCATTAAAACAAATTGTAGGTATATAGGAGGTTGTATAGTAAGACTAAAAAACAACAGGAAGAGAAATTGAAACTAAAATAAATAAGGAGATATACCATACAAAGTTGGAAAAATATGATTTATTTTCTTTTACAAAAATCCCTATATTAAAATTGTACAAGGAGGGGAATCTATTTTTCAAAGTAATTCAAGGCAAGTTGCAATGAAGGGTTTGAAAAATTGTGCAAGGGTAAGGTATAAGAAAGTTGTCATACAGACAAAGTGCATCAAGGGAGAAAGCAGGCCAATGAGGAAATCATCGTGCGAGAGCATTGAAGGACATACTGCAAAGAGAAAAAAACTACAAATTGAAGAAAGTATCATACAAAAATTATTGTGAAATTATCATATGAGGGAAGGAAGGCTACCATACGACACAGGGAAGTTGTTGTATGAAGAGAGGAAAAGTGATCATGTGACATAGATACGTCACCACATAGAAGAAGAAAAAGGCTACCATATAATAAAAAAATGTCATTATACAAAGGAAAAATACTATTTTATGACAAAGGAGCATTGTACAAATTGAAATAAGTGTTGTACAATCACAAGGAGTGCCATAAAAGTACAATTTATTAGCCATATACATGATCACAAATTGGCTAAATAGTCAATGTACAACAAAAAGAAAGAATGTGTGACCTATGAAGAATGAGTGAGAGAATATATTTTGGTGAGTGCTTATGAAAAATAGAAGCACAAAGGATTACTTGCTTGCTTGAACCATTGCATAGAAGAGAATACCCAAGGAGAGAATAAGAAGTTAGACTCGATGCAATACAAGAGTTGCTATAGTATACATAAGAAGACATTACATGTACCAAGAGACACAGTCTCAGATATGGCAAGGTGATTCACTGGAAAAAAATAAGGAGAAAATAACTCTAAAGCAAATAATATAGACTCAACCAACTAGATAATGTTTTTGAAGTGGTGGTAAGAGAATCCACCAAATTATAAGTTGAAAGTTCCATTGATGCTAGTATGCATTGTACAAGTTCAAGTATTTGATTAACAAATTTTTTAAGAAATATTTGTTGCACATGCTCAGTACTTATGATGCAAACAAGAACATAAGCATTATGAATATTGAAATTCGATACATCAGGGTCATGTTTTAGCAAATAATTTTTGGTAGATGTTTGGGTTGCCAAAATAGGGAATTCTAGTCAGGAAGGAGGTCTTATTTGTAGAATAATGGAATAGGATAATTTGAGATATAACAACTATTAAACCTGACAATACCAATAATATTTTTGGTTCAAGAAGTCATGGGATTAAATAGAGCCAAATGAAGAATTATGAGTTACGATGTGCTACAAATATCATCATGTCCAAACTAATCAGTGAAACCAGATCATCAAATATGCCTATGTGGCTAGCATAGTGTGTACAAGGCATGGTGGAAGATATACAATATGATTGGGCATTGTAATTATACAAAATCAAGAATTTCTTGAGATATTTCATGCAACATTAGATTTGGGGATGGTGGTTGTAAATGTTGCACTATCTAGGAATTGCTTAGTACTGCCTAGGCAAGCTTGATAAGGCCCCCCTTCCTTCATTTCATGTCAAAGTTAGTTCGAGGAAGTCTCAATTAAGTCTAGGTTATGCTTTGGTTATGTTATTGCAGTGTATGAGAGCAAGTTGCTTGTGCGAATAGAGAATATTGCTATTGTTGTTAGATTTTTGAGGCCATTGTCATTTTTGGCCATAATAGCCATTGTAATCACATGTGTATACTATTGATTACAATAAGCAATAAATGATAATATAAATCAACCATTGTAATTGTTTTAATCCTTGTTAATGCTTACGAGTGTGATTGTTAATGTGTTATATGTTGTATTCCTTAAGTATAACCTGGCATATAAATAATTGCTTTGGTGATAGAAATACTATAACTTTGCATTTCCATAGAATTGTAACATTTACATGTAGAAAGAATTGTAGGATTATCATACATGGGTATATTCTATGAGCGTGCAACAATTAAGGATTTAGCAGTTCCAACAATCACAGGCCACATGACCAACAAGCCATATGACAGTGAAATTGTAAGAAGGAAAATAAACAAGAGTGTTGCCAAGTTAGGACTTAATAATTATTTGTGTATCATACATGTGACTACCATACAATTGCTATCATATAGAGTGTTGAGGATTTTTCAATAAGTGTCTTGTACTATGTAATACAAGATACAAACTGCACAAAGGATTAGATTGTACGAGAGATTGATCATACAATAGGTTATATTATATGATTGTTGTGTTGTACAATTGGTTGGACCATACAATGTCAACATCGTATAGTTGAGACCGTATAATCTCAAACTATGTCATACCTTGGTGTTTACAATTTCATGACTATAACATTATTCACTTCTTGAATCTGTCATCATCTTATTACTGGGAATACTGCCACTTGTGTTATAGATAAAAAACCTAAAATTTGAAGAAATAAATTATACCATGCATGTAGTAAATTTTAGGTTGTATATAAAATAAGCGTTGGATATACCCAATTGGATCATACTATACATGGAGGGTATCATGGCTAGAGTGAAATATGACTGGGAAATGTTTTTATCAATAACATATAAATTTTTTTGTTTCAATTCATAAAGAATTTCTTTATGGTGTTTCATTCCATTACATTACTTCTAAATGAGGTAATGTACAATAAGATTCAGTTTCCAAGACTAGGTTTACCACAAAATTTTCTGGAATGAGCACCCACTATTCTTTTTGGATTTTTGTAGCCCCACTAACAAAGATGGGACCAATGGAAAAAGTAGCAAATGTCAGAAAAAAAGGAACCACAATGAAAAATAGGAGGAAGGTGATGACACTGATGCATTTTATAAGGAGGAATCAAATTTAAATGGGACCAAGGAGTGGTTACTGTCTATAGAGGAATTGAAGAGAGGAAAAGATGTAGAAACAACATATGGGGTAGAAGTTGCAACATCAGCCTTCATCTCTATAACAAAATCCGAAATACTAGCCATTACACTAGAAGACAAAATTTATTCCACCAAAGGGACCAACAAAAATTGTTACACTAGTTGGAACAACTAGAGGAGGTATGAAAGGACTAGTGGAAGACCAACACTATTAGTAATGAGGGATGAATTATGTTGTGATGCAATCGAACACTCTAGAAAATTTAGGAGGTTAGATTGTGTAAGGAGACACCACAGGTGACACTGCAAGTACTAGGAATGAAGGCTTCATAATAGACTATAAGAAGATTACAGTGGCCAGAGCAAACAAAAGAATTTTTGTAGGAAGTAACACATGTGGAGGAAACAATGGAGCAACCAATAAGAAGAGGAGAAATTGCATAGGCTACACCAATAGTAGTGTATGTCAACAAGGTGCAAATTATAATGGACACAATGGATACTTAACCATCATTTTAAGGATTCAAGAGGAGAACATAGAGATATTTTATCTAGGGATATTGAGATTAGATAGATATGGAACCATGATGAGCATCCAACTTTATAGTAGGAAATATTTGCTATTACAACATTATGCTAGTTTGTAGAGAGGATGAAAGGTACAATTAACCAAATTTAAATGAGGAGACATGAGTAGATGTCATGTCTACCATAGCGCAAGTGATAACACTGACTTTATCAAGGTTTAGAGGAAAATAAAAGTTACCTACATCTGAGAATCTGTGGTGGAGAAGGGGTAAATTAGCCAACTAATAGCAAAGAAATTGGTAAAAGGGAAAGACATAAGGGATATCATAGAAAAGCATGTTGATGTAGGAAAAGTTGAGGTGGAGAGGACGGACTGGTAAATTTAAAAAGGAAAGCCACCGAAGCCATGATCAACCTAAAGGGCCATGGTGGGGAGGATATTGAAGAAACCACCACTGGTGATAATGAAACCAAGCATGAAACTAAGCCTACGGAGGAAGAATAAAATAACAAGTACTTCCTCATTGAAGTGCCAAATTTGAATCAACCCCCAATTCATGGTGTAAGGATAAATGACCAAGTAGACATATTTTTTGAGAAGGTGAATGGGTTGTTTGATTGGGTACAAATTGTGTTTAGAGTGGGTTGCCTTAGATAATGGTGACTGATGAGCATCAGAAATGCTCATATTTTGTATACATTTTCTTGATCATTATGTGGTTGTATAATAAGGATTGCATACTTTTATGAATTATTATATAAATATTTGATGAAATTATGTGTGTTATCTAATTCATGTATTTTCAATGTGTTTTTGTGGAATTGCAGTTGATTTAGTTAGATTTGGATCAGTCGAGGTCTTTTTATGGACCTGGCACTTTGTTTCTTTCGATATCAATGTAGAAAAGATAGGCGCATTCCTCTTCCAGGAAGGCGCCAAACGTAAGTAGGTGCCTTCCTCTTCCAGGAAGGTGCCAAGCGTAAGTAGGTGCCTTCCTCTTCCAGGAAGGCGCCAAGGAAAGACAAGCGCCTTCCTCTCCTAGGAAGGCACCAATAGAAGGCCAGCGCCTTCCTCTTCCAGGAAGGTGCCAAAGGAAAAGAAGTGCCTTCCTCTCATAAGGAAGGCACCAATGGGAAGGCACCACTAGAAGGCAAGCACCTTCCTCTCATAAGGAAGGCACCGATAGGAAGGCACCACTAGAAGGCAAAGTGCCTTCCTCTCATAGGAAGGCACCAACAGAAGATAAGTGCCTTCCTCTTCCAGGAAGGTGCCCACGGCAGTAAGGCACCTTCCGCATAGAGAAGGCACTCGATATACTTAGGCACCTTCCTCATAGGGAAGGCGCCCCTGTTCTTCGCCCGTTGACCAGACAAGCATGACGTGGACAACAACGACTGGTGCAGTTCCAACTCTACATCATGTAGAGCTAAATTGGGGATCGCACCAACATATGAGAACGTCCTACCAATGCCAGGTGAAGCATAAGCCAATCAGTGAACATGCCACCATTAGAACCGAATGCCAATTTTAGCAGACATCGATCACATTTACCAGACTGTCTTAGTTTAGTCTGGAATGAATCGACTGTTATAACTCCTTTGTAATAGAAGTTCTACGGGTGTGCTATATAAACACATGCAGACCTCTCTGAAGATATATATATATATATAAATAGATATATAGAGAGAGGAGATAGAATATTTTGATTGTAATACTTTGATAATTATAATATAGTTCTAAGAGTTTCTAAGTGTGTGTTCAGCTGGGAGGAAGCTGCTGGAGCCTGGGCCCACTCCAAGCCAGTATTTCTTCCCCTATTTTTCCTATGTTTTCTAGATTAGTTTACCGCTTTTATAAGATTGTTTATCGCACTGATATTTCTAGTATTTGTAGTAGGTTCATTTCCAAGAATGTGTGATTATTTCCTTTCTGTAGATTTAATTATTTTTACGTAAATTATTGAGGAGTGCATGAATGATTGAAAACCGTTTGAAACACCCCCCAATAGTAGAACTAGCGGACTCATCTCAAGTGGTATTGTAAGAAATCTTATTCAGACCCTTCGCAAGTTTACGAAGCTCCCTGGGTTGATAAATTAAATGCACAAGCATGTGACAAAAGTAGGAAATAAATTAACCTTGTTGGCCCGCAACATTTTGGCATCGTTGCTAGGGAAGCATCTCAACTAGATTATCTACAATACCTGGAAACCTTCCATCTGACCTTGTATGAGTTCTTTGAGAAGAAGAGGACCTGACGGTCGATTCATAAAAACCAATCCATCAGAACCTGAGTCAGCCGAGCATTCTAAATTTGAATTAGACTCGCCCGACCCACCTCCAACAATCCATTGGAGTGAGGAGCCACACTTTGTGCAAAGTGCCTCCTCATCCCATCAATGTGGGGAAGAACGAATCATCATAAATCCCATGTTTAATAGGACACCCTTAGAGGAGGCCCTGTTGTGGAAAGTTGTAGAAGATCGGACGATAACACCGGATAACCTTAGAGCCCTGACTCAGAAAGTCTTAAATGACCATAAGGCCATAAATACTACATTAGAGACCACATTTCCTAAAAAAATGGCTGACAATGAAGAAGTCTCATCTGGATTTAGTTTCCCGATTGAAGAAGGAGTAGGAGATACCAAAATGAAAAACATATCCCCTACTCACCTTTCGACCTTCAGAGGATACCCAAATGAGGACCTTGACCTATTTTTATTTAAGTTTGATGTCTTATGCAGGTCTGTGGACTACAAATCTGATACGCAGAAGCTGAAACTCTTCCCTTCCATGTTGGACAATGTAGCTCTATGGTGGTTCATCGGTCTAGGAGACAAACACATTGCCACTTGGGATCAAATGAAGAAGCTCTTTTTAGAGCAATACCAAGATTTTGGGAGAGCAAGAGACTCCAGAGAAGAGGTCCTGAGCATGACGCAGAAAGAAGATGAGTCTCTCGAGGAATACTAGGAGAGATTCAACTTCAATCTTCAACGATCTCCTCACACGAGACTATCTGATAAGTCCCTCAAAAGCATCTTTTTGAGAGGACTTACCAATGAATCACTGGAGGCTCTTAACATGATCTCTGGAGGTGACATTTACCAGCACGCTATGGAAGACATCTGATAACTATGCCAGAACTACTCAAGAAGGAGAGGCAAGACCACTTCTAGAACCATGAAAGCAACTGCTTTAGTCACGAAGATAGAAATAGGTAACATGCTAGAAGATTTAAAGAGTGAAATGCTCTCATCTCTAGCATTGCAGATGGATACGCTACTGTTAGAGAAAAAGAAGTAAGAAAATGAAGTAGCATTGGCTTATTTCTATCCAAAATACAGAGGGAAGCATGCAAAGAATGCATGCCCAAAGAACAAAGTCAGAGTATGCGCAGTTTGTAGGCTGAACCATAAAACTTGATTGTGCCCACAACTGCCCAGTAATCAGGAGGATGTTGAAAGTGTGGATGCCTATTTCATAGGCAATCAAAAGAGTTGGCCACAACCCCCTATGGGGAATATGCCAACTAGAATGTCGTCATATGGGGGAGGACCATACATGCACCAAGGTCTACCTCAACCACCTAACATGGGGTGGTGGGGGCCATCACCCTGGTCTAACGCACCCCCAGTAGCATTCCCAAACCAACAACCATGGATGCCATATCCATATCCTGGGCAGTAGTGGAGAGGCCACACTGCATGGAATTAGGCTCCATAGAATGCAGCACCAGCTCACCCCCAACATAATTTACCGATGTTTCCAGCAGTGAGACCTACGTAGCTACCCACACAACCGACGACAAATCTAAATAATAGGGTGAACCAGCCAACATACAATGTGGAGGGTGAGATGTATCCGATGTACCATATTTAGCTTAGGTCTGGTAGACAGCTAGGAGTAGGAACACCTCCACTGGTAGAAGAGGAGGAAGAGGTAGAAACACCTCTTGTAGAAGAGGTGATAGAAGAAATTCCTGAGAGAGAAAAGGCTCCATTTCCCAATCGACTACAAGAACAGAAGAAAGTAACATAGCCGGAGTTCGATATCTTGTCTAGCTTGAAGAACCTCACCGTGATAATCCCATTATTTCAAGCCATCCGAGACGTTTCGATATATACCAAGGCGATAAGAGAGATGTGTCTAAGGAAGCCAGGATGAAGAGCAACCCAGACTATCAATGTCATGGGTAAACTTGCAGATTTGATGATGGGCAAAATGTGCCATCCAAAGTATGTAGACCCGAGCAGCTCGATGTTGACTATAAAAATCGAGGGACATTCCCTGTCCAATACGTTGGTCTATCTCGGAGCATCCATCAACGTAATGCCTCAGGAGACCATGCAAAGGCTACATATCATGAACCTGAAACCCACTATGACAGTGCTGCAGCTGGCCGATCGATCAACCGTGGCACCGAAAGGAATGTTGGAAGATGTAATAGTAATAGTCAACGCATGGGAATACCTAGCCAACTTTTTAGTCTTGCAATCTAAAACTAGGCTGGGCGGTTACCCGCTCATCTTAGGAAGGCCATGGATGGCAACAACAAATGCCTACATCAGCTGTCAGGATGGGCTGATGACCATCTTCGATGGTCAAAACATTAAAATATTAACTATTTCACCCCCAGCTCAGTCCGTCGACTCAGTAGGAGAACCCATGTTGATCGAGCATGAAAATCCTGAGATCTCCATGATCCAGCCGGTGATGACGTTGGATGAGTTGGCATAAGAAGATGAGGATGGTGCTATTGTAGAGTTCCTCCATGGGGAGTCCTCCATCTTTGCACCTGGATCATCGTTGGTTGGTGCCCAAGATCACCACATTCAGCAGATACACGTCGGGCCAGGAAAAATGTTGAATGTTAGCAGTGGGTTGACTCCCACACAATTGATGAAAGTAGAAGAGCTCTTGGTTAGACACCAACAAGCATTTGCATGGGATTACTCAGATATGCAGGGTATCAGCCCAAAAATCTATACCCATTGTATATACCTCGATGATCAAGCAACTCCAAGCAGGCAACCATAGAGAAGAATGAATCCGGCAATGAAAGACATTGTCAAGGAAGAACTACAAAAACTCTTGATTGTCAGATTCATCTATCCAATTTTTGATAGCGAGTGGGTATCACCGTTAGTGGTAGTCCCTAAAAAGAATGGGAAATGGTGAATATGTGTGGACTATAGAGCATTAAACAAAGTGACCAAGAAGGACCACTTCCCGCTCCCGTTCATTGATCAAGTCTTGGATACACTCTCAGGGAAGAAGTATTTCTCCTTCTTGGATGGATTCAATGGATACAACCAGATCTAGATAGGAGAAGAGGATCAAGATAAGACAACGTTCACCTGCCCATGGGGAACGTTTTCCTATCGGGTATTACCTTTCGGATTGTGCAACGCACCTGCCACCTTTCAAAGGGCGGTGCTTAGCATATTTTTAGACATTATGGGAGATGCGATCAAAGTATACATGGATGACTTCACCATCTATGGAGAAACCTTTGACGAAGCAATGACAAACTTGGAAAGAGTGCTCGAAAGAAGCAAGGAAAATAGTTTGTCCCTGAGCAACGAGAAATGCTTTATGATGATGCAAGAAGGCATCGTACTGGGACACCACCTCTCCGCAGAAGGAATAAAGGTTGATAAAAGAAAAATTGAGGTCATCAGAGACCTACCCAGCCCCAAAATGCAGAGAGAGGTGAGGAGTTTTCTTGGATCAGCCGGGTACTATCGGTGATTTATCACCAAATTCAACAAAATTGCAAAACCACTGCACACTCTATTATCTAAATATGTGGAGTTCAATTGGATGGAAGACTACGAGGAAGCATTTTAGTTGCTTAAAGAGAAACTGATATCCGCACCGGTTCTAAGAGGACCAAATTAGGCCATACCATTCCATATCTACTATGATGCATCCAAAAATGCGATTGGAGCAGTCCTCGGACAGAAGGATGGTGAAGAATTTTACGCCATCTACTATGTCAGCAAAAACTTGGCAGGAGCCGAGCTCAACTACACGGTGACGGAGAAGGAGTTCCTTGCAGTTGTGCACGCCATAAAAAAATTCTGCCATTATATCACCGGGTATAAGGTATTTTTCCACACGGACCACGCGGCTATCAGATACTTGATGAGCAAGCCGGCCATTGGCGGAAGAATTATCAGGTGGCTCCTATTATTGCAGGAATTTGACATCACAATAGTCAAAAAACTAGGCAAGGACAATGTCATAGCAGATTTTCTATCTATATTGATATCGACAGACCATACAACAGTGGAAGACCAGTTTTTGGATGAAAATTTGTTCACCATTAGTGAGCAAATCTCATGGTACGCAGATATAGCCAATTACTTGGCCACCGGAAGAACCTCACCTACTCTCTCTTTTCGAGAAAAGTATGTGGTCATAGAGAAAAGTGCATCGTTCCTATGGGTTGATGGCCTCCTATTCAAAAAATGACGTGACCAGATTATAAGGAGATGCATAGCAGATCAAGAGTTCTCAGAAGTACTCAAAGCGTGTCATGACGAACCATGCGGAGGACACTTTGTAGGGAAACGAACTACCTACAAAATCCTATAGGCTGGGTACTTTTGGCCCACTCTATTCAAGGATGCGGCTGCGTACGCCAACAAGTGCGATGAATGCCAAAGAATGGGTAGACCAACCCATCAAGACAAAATGCCCCTCCAGCCTCAAGTACACCTGGAACCCTTCGATAAGTGGGGCATGGACTTCGTGGGACCAATTAATCCACCTTCAATAGGGAGGAGGTTTATTTTGGTCTATACAGATTATGTCACCAAATGGGTTGAAGTTCAAGCGTTGAGAGATTCAAAAGAAAGGACAGTCATCGATTTCTTATTTGCCCACATTTTTACACGATTTGGGGTCCCTAGAGAGATAACAATAGACTAGGGGCCTCAATTTACCTCAAGGTTGATCAAGGAGCTGATGGAGCAATACAGAGTTCGGCACAATAAGACTACACCCTACCATCCGTAGGCAAATGGGCAAGTGGAAGTGACAAACAAAGAAATAGAGAACATCCTGATGAAGACCGTGCAACAACACAAAAAATATTGGGCTACATGGTTTCCAAAGGCAGTCTGGACATATAATACCACATGGAAATCCACCATAGGCTTCACACCCTTCCAACTAGTCTATGGGAAGAGTGCGATGATGCCCATTGAATTTGAAATCAAGACATTGAGGACGGATTTAGAATTGAACTTGAGCTTGGATGACGCTCAAGAAGAAAGGATTCGATAGCTAGATCAGCTGGACGAAATATGAATGGATGCTTTGCAGAGAACGAAAATCATACAAAAGCAAAGAAAGCGATGGCATGATCGCCACATTAAACTGAAGTAGTTCCAAGAAGGAGAATGGGTGTTTTTGTATGATTCTCGGTTCTAGGAAAAAAAGGATAAATTAATGCAAAGATGGATGGGACCGTATGAGGTGGTAGAACTCATCAAGAACGGGGCAGTGCATGTTAGAACAATTGATAACAACAACACCGTGTTAATGGTCAATGGCCACCGACTGCACCCCTATAACACATCCGAAACCTTACAGGTGGAATCCATAATAGACGTGGGGGAGACCCCATATTGTTAGATCCGGACCAAACTCTTAACAGGTGAAATGGTGGGCATGGAGGTGCTCACCAAAATCAGTTAATTTAGTTTTTTTTATAGTGTGTTTTGTAGGGACGACGCCCGCATGCAAGCTGCAGGAATCCTAACCCAGGGCCTAACAGGCATGGAATGCGTCTAACTGCATTTATTTTTCTTTCTTTTCATTTTATTTTTGTAGGTGGAGGACCTGACAGCACAAGGAATAGGTATCTGGGAAACCAGGCCTGGTTTGGCTCAACATTCTGACATCGACACTCATAGGTAGAATCTGAGGCAGCGTGAAGCAAGACGGAGAAGGCTTGATCACCCTTTCCCAGTCAATCACAACATGATTTTCGAGAATATGGTGCCTTCCACATCGAGAAGGTGCATGCAGGCCGAGGCACATTCCACATAGGGAAGGTGCATGCAGATCGAGGCGCCTTCCACATCGAGAAGGCGCATACAAACCGAGGTGCCTTAAACATCGGGAAGGCGCATGCAGACCGAGGCGCCTTCCACATTAGGAAGGTGCACCCATTCAAAGGTGCCTTCCACCACTGGAAGACGATCAGAGGCATCTTCCACCACCGAAAGGCACATCTAATCAAAAAGGTGCCTTCCACCAACGGAAGGTGTATCCATTCAGAGAGCACCGACAACATTGAGAAGGCACCATATAAGCACCTTCCACATCGAGAAGGTGCTACATCAGCGCCTTCCACATGGGTAAGGTACCAAAGAGTGCCTTTCGCATATAGCCAAAACTTATGTCTCTTGGATGCCTCGATCAGAATGAAACCACCACACAAACGAGCGGCATCAGATGACCATACCCCTCCCCCATGTCATAAATCAGCGAAATAGCACCCTTCACGACGCTTAAAACATCGAATAAGGTACGCGCATGCTAATTCAAATTTTTATATAATTATTTATAAATTATGTAGTACCAAAAAAATACTATCGTCATAAAAATCATATCCCCCCATAGCCGAAACCGCGTGCCAATGATATGGCTCGAAAGGTGTACCTTAGAAATGAATGCTAAGGTTAGGCACCTTCCCTATAAGAAGGTGCCTTCCTAAAGAAGGAAGGAAAGAAAAAAACCTCAGTAGTAAGGGAAGGCGCCATGGGAGGAAGGTCGAAGAATCACGCAGTGAAGAAGAATGAATCGAGTGATACGGAGGGAATTAGGGGGGCGGTAAAGACACATTTCGAGGCCAAGGGATGGCTCGAATACTATATCCTAGACAGTAAGGGCTAGGATATGGAGGTAGCAAAGGAGTTCACTACCTCCTTGAGGGGCGACGTAGCTCAGGTGCGAGGGGTAAAAATTCCAGTCACCCTTGAATACATCTCATAGGCGACTGGATTGCCCCTCATAGGGGAATGCATATACAAAGGCGGACTGTTGAAGCCGTATGCCGAAGTGTTACTTCCAAGGTAAAATGTGCAGATAGACAAGGAGGGGCTACCCAAAAATAGCCTTCCCATGAATCTACGAAAGATATTCGAGCGGGTTGCTTGAGTCTTCACATGCACCGAGAAATATACCCATCTGCACGCAAACCATGTGCAGTTTCTCAATCACCTGGTGCATGGAAGGAAGTTGAGCGTGCCCTTCTACCTGGTGAATGCTCTAAAGGACAAAGCAACTCGGTACCAGAAGGGAGCATCATCTGCCTTAGCCCACCATGGACTGATATCGACACTGGTCCACCATGCAGAAGTGTAGAGGCAGAACCCCGACGCAGAGGGAGATGGCGGCCAAGAAAGGCAATAAGATACTATTATCAAAATAGGGCAAGAAGAGGGAAGCCCTATAGAGGAAATGGTGAGTATTGGGCAATTGGCATTGCCCTATTTCATAGAAGAAAGAGGGCATTCACCAGTGCCTAAAAGCATAGAGGAAAGAGGGCATTCCCCAGTGCCCAAGCGTGAGGAGGAAGGAGTGCTACTTATTAGCGATGAGGTCGAGTTCCGACTGACAGAACCAGTCCCCAAGATGAAATGCCTACGGTGACTCCTCCTCTTGACAGAAGAAGAAAAGAGTGACCCAAAAGTTGACGTTGCAGCCCAAACCCTCAGGGAATTGACAAACTAGAGCCCACAAGATGCAGGGACTTTCGGGAAAAATTATCAGGTCGACGTGGCCTTGGAGGAAGTGCTGGAATGGCAAACCAATTGCTGGATGGCCCAACAAATTTTTGAGGATTGCCATAATAAGCATACAGGGGAGTTGAAAGAACGAGACAGACGGATTGCCCAGCTCGAGCAGCTGGTCCGAAAGTTGCAAGAGTAAAACCAACTACTCCAGGACAGGGGAATGGAAAGAAGGTATGTATCGACCCAAACTGAATAGGTGAAAGAAGTCCCAATGAATTCTCCCACATCTACCAAACGAGTATTCTCTTTGGGAGAAATTCGATCGGATGCCCGACAGAGCATCCCGAAGGTAGGGGAGAATTCCTCTATTTTTGGGAGTGAAAGGGAAAGAAGTCCCACAACACCCCCTGTCATCATCCTGAGTGATACAGAGCAGGATGAGGTCCTCTAATAGCAAACAGGACTAAAGGATAATGAGGAACTCCTCGGACCTGACAAAGGAAGAGAAGAACCTGAGGGTTCAACACAGGACATAAAAGGGGACGAAGGAGCACCCCTAGGGACAATAGCATAGAGTGAAGAGAACGCTCCAAGGATCATAGAGCAGGCCCCTCAAAGCGAGAAGACATCCACCAGGGAGAAATGGAAAACCCCTATTCAAGCCACCACATTTTCTCTAGAGGCCAGAGGAAAAGGGCCCAGGACGGCTCGAAAGAAGGCAAGGTGACCTTCGTCGAGCCAAAAGAGGACGAGTGGGATATGCATCCATTCACGGAGAGGCAAAAACAATTCAAATGACTACTCAAAGAGATGATAGTAGCCAAGGACACCAGGAAGGAAACCTCGAGGATGCAGGGGGACTCTAGTATCTGTGTCAATCCGATAGAGAACAGCCAGTTCTGGGATATTTACGGGTCATCTCGGGGATGACCCTCCATGATAAGGAGGTATTTTGAATGATGGGGGATATATGGCCCCGAATTGGAGGTCATGGCCATTGCAAGGGAGAATGCAGGGCTTACTCCTGAAGCAACCAGATTATACAAAGCCCAAGTAGTTCATTCTAGGAGGGATAATTCAGATATCCCTCTTGGCAATGGTCAGACCTCCGGATGCCGACCTCTGGCAAGCTGCAAAAGCTGCATTCCAGTCAGTAGAGATGACGCTGGCTAGATCACCATTGATAGCGGCCAGAATGAGGAAAGGACAGTCGACAGCCGCACCCTCAACTCCACATAGGAAAATAAGAGCCACACCTTCAGATGCCAGCACGTACAAGAGGCAGACTCAGGCCGTAGGTACAATCGAATCCTCCAAGAAATGGCAACGATGAGGGGTCAACAGGGCTACCTATATTTTTTATGCCACGAGGGCATGGCATATATTAGGCATGGGGGGATGATGAGCATCAGAAATGCTCATATTTTGTATACATTTTCTTGATCATTATGCTTCTGTATAATAAGGATTGCATACTTTTATGAATTATTATATAAATATTTGATGAAATTATGCGTGTTATCTAATTCATGTGTTTTCAGTGTGTTTTTGTGGAATTGCAGTTGATTTAGTTAGATTTGGATCAGTCGAGGTATTTTTATGGACCTGGCACTTTGTTTCTTTCAAGATCAATGCAGAAAATATAGGCGCCTTCCTCTTCCATGAAGGCGCCAAGCATAAGTAGGCACCTTCCTCTTCCAGGAAGGTGCCAAGGAAAGAGAAGCGCCTTCCTCTCCCATGAAGGCACCAATAGAAGGCCAGGGCCTTCATATTCCAGGAAGGTGCCAAAGGAAAAGAAGCTCCTTCCTCTCATAAGGAAGGTACCAACGGGAAGGCACCACTAGAAGGCAAGTGCCTTCCTCTCATAAGGAAGGTGCCGACAGGAAGGCGCCACTAGAAGGTAAAGCGCCTTCCTCTCATAGGAAGGTTTCAATAGAAGATAAGTGCCTTCCTCTTCCAGGAAGGCACCCACGACAGTAAGGTACCTTTCGCATAGAGAAGGCACCCGATATACTTAGGCACCTTCCTCATAGGGAAGATGCCTCTGTTCTTCACCCGTTGACCAGATAAGCATGACATGGACAACAATGACTGGTGCAGTTCCAACTCTACTTCATGTAGAGCTAAATTTGATATCACACCAACGTATGAGAACGTCCTACCAATGCCAGGTGAAGCATAAGCCAATCAGTGAACACACCACCATTAGAATCGAATGCCAGTTTTAGCAGACATCGATCACATTTACTAGACTATCTTAGTTTAGTCTGGAATGAATTGACTGTTATAACTCCTTTGTAACAGAAGTTCTGCGGGTGTGCTATATAAACACACGCAGACCTCTCTAAAGATATATATAGAAATAGATATATAGAGAGAGGAGATAGAATATTTTGATTGTAATACTTTGATAATTATAATACAGTTCTAAGAGTTTCTAAGTGTGTGTTCAACTGGGAGGAAGTTGTTGGAGCCTGGGCCCACTCCAAGCCAGTATTTCTTCCCCTATTTTTCTTGTGTTTTCTAGATTAGTTTACCGCTTTTATAATATTATTTATCGCATTGATATTTCCAGTATTTGCAGTAGGTTCATTTCCAGGAATGTGTGATTATTTCCTTTCTATAGATTTAATTGTTTTTACGTAAATTATTGAGGAGTGCATGAATGATTGACAACCGTTTGAAACACCCCCCAATAGTAGAACTAGTGGACTCATCTCAAGTGGTATTGTAAGAAATCTTATTTAGACCCTTCGCAAGTTTACGAAGCTCCTTGGGTTGATAAATTAAATGCACGGGCATGTAACAAAAGTAGGAAAGAAATTAACCTTGTTGGGCCGCAACAGTGACTATGGTAATTTTAGGTATATTTGAGTTGGGAGAATTATAAAGTTGGTCCCAATATGAGGAGAGGAAACAATTTGAAGAAATTCGTTCAATTTAGCCATGGGAGCTTGGTATAGGAAGCAATAATGTGCAGTCAATGATTGGAGAGATGGAACTACTTGAAGGAACTCCAATGTTATACTGGCACCCACTTTATATGTACATTGGTAAAGGTAAACTTGATGAGCTTCCTGAATCACTAGGGTTCAATAAAACCAAGCTAGTACTTGAGTTAGAGAAAGCCTATGTAAGAATAAATTTCTTGGCTTATTTGATACAATGTCTAGTAGCTGGTTTAGAGATATTTCAAGATATGTAATAGCCTAAAATTTAAGGAGTAAGAATTATTTGACCACATGTGGGAGTAATAAGGACAACTTTAAAAGTGTAGTAAGAGGTAGAACAAATGCCAAAAGTAGAGGAGGAGCAATACCATCCAAATGAGAAGCTGAAGTTGGAGTGTGTGGGGAGGTAGCAAGCCCTTCAAGCCAAAGTTTAGGATATCGCTCATCATGATCAATTGATTGTGAATCAGGATTGAGTAATTTACAAAAGCTACAAGAAGGGAAGTGGAGTTAGCCAAGAAGGGAGAAGAGTTACAAGAAATTATTATAGCAATCAAGTAGAAGTCACAACACCATGGATTCCATTAGGCATGATAGTAAGCCTAAGCTAATCACTTGAAGGATGATACTAAATCCCTCAAGTTACAAGTTCAACAACTAGGAGGTACACCTACATAGATACCATCTACCCATAAACCACAATTAAGCCAAAGCCCTTAGGAGCAATAGTAGTCATTGATGATGACATCGATCAATATAGATAGGAGAGAATATGTAGAAGTCACTTCTAATATAAAACCACCTCAAGCACCACCCTAAAAATTTATAGAGTGATTAATAAGTCAAGCACATAAATACAATTATGTCTATAGTTCATAATTTTGAGTTGTTTTCTAACACATGCACAAAGTGTTTGATGAAATATCATACATGTAATTATGTTTAGGTAATTGAACGTACGTGTAATTCAATAAGTCATGTAATTGTGTATTAGGGTAGTTAGTTGGGAGAAGTTGAGGTTGAACCTACCCCCATTTGTATGGAATTGAATAACTAGACCCCTTCACAAATTTAAAATATATGCATTCGAAGATATATATGTATGTGCAAACCTTAAGATAATCAAAAGATATCCATTTAGCCATTGTTATACCTAAAACTTATGGTTGTGTTATGCATGCGTATATGAACTAATGTGTTGTTATAGATGAATGTGCATGGTTTTCTAAGCATATTTCCAATTATTTGTTGTTTTAGATAATTATGCTTGATTATCTAAGTATATTTTGTAAATATTTGTTGTTTATTTAATTTCTAGATTTGAATATTAATTTTGCACATTGTGAAATGTTTTGTTGATATTTCCTATCATTCATCATTCTCTTTGCCTTCAAGTACAAAATAACATCATTGTGCTACACCCATCCAGGAACCACCACTTTTATAACCCATTAACAGGTATCACCTTCATATTTTAGATTAACTCCTCTAAATGACAATTGTATGACTTTAGATTCTCATCCTTATTTTGCTTCCTGGAGTAAATTTCATTAATAATCTCTATCATCATGAAGCAATTGGAACTCCTTATTGAATTTTTGTTTTAACTCAACCCCATCCATATAAAGTTTTTCTTGCTTCAAATGCCAATCAATTGCTATGCCATGTAATTTTGCTAGGAACAATCACAACCATGCACCTTCATTCAGGACTCCTTTCACCTTCTGTATCATCTTGCACATTATGATATGGCACTTGGGATCCTCCTTCCCATATCTAGTAAACTTTAGGCACTTTTGCATGTTTGTTGCTACTACAACCATGTCTACCGTTGATGGTGGTTGTTTGTTGGTTTTCATTATGTTCAACAAACCTTCCATTGACAACTGGTTCTCTTAAAAAAATCATGATCTCCTTTGTGAGTATACAAGCATTGGTTCTAGTCTTTCGAGCATACTCCCTTGTGGTTTCCTTTGTGCTTGACTCCATTATACACCTCTAGGAACCATCCCTTTCACTTATACTAAAGTTACCAATTGCCCTACCTCATCTTGTGCATGTTCCACATTGGCACTTCCTTCACCACTTGCATGTTCTCCCCAACACAATCCTCATTCTTTTGTTGCACCTCCACTTGTGTGTCTTTCTCTACCATAAAAACAATTTTTACCATCTTTCTACTTGATTTTTATCCAAACTATCCTCCTCCTAAGGGTGTCATACATGTTCAATTTTAGTGCACATTTATCTTTGCCAACAAGTTATGTCAACACATCAACAATTTATGTGTTACCACCCTCATTGTCAAGCAATTTCTCATTGTTCCTTAACTCATCATCATGTAACTAGAATAGTAAATAACTATAGTAGCTTATTACTTCCATCATACTCTGAATGAAGGTCCGTTGCACAAATTGAGGTAAAAATATAGAGCAGGGAAGAAACTAAGAAGAATTGGTTAAGTGTTTGGAAGAGAGTGCCTTGATCTCTAAAGCAACTTGCCTTCCAAGTGGCCTAACCCCTCAAACAACGGTTTGTCGCACAAGTTGAGGTAGAAGACAAAGCAAGAAAAAAATCAATAGGAATTGGTCAAGTGTTTGGAAGAGGACACCTTGCTCTCCCAAGAAAATTGCCCTCCAAGAAACCCACTCTCTAATCATCATGTTCTCTATAATGACCCAATTTCCATATGAATTTTCTCCCTAAATGGAGGTTTGTCGCACAAGTTGAGGTAGAAGATAGAACAGGGTAAAAATCAAGAACTAGTTAAGTGTTTGGAAGAGGGTTCCTCACTCTCTAGCTAACTCGCTTTTAAAAGTAACTTGCTCTGCTAGTGTCCTAGATTCTAGAATTACCTCACTCCCCAAATGGAGGTCATAACACAAACTAAGGTAGAATACCAAGCAACGAAAAAATCAACAAGAATTGACTTAAGTGTTTGGAAGCGAAAGCATCGCTCACTAAATGCTTCTACTCTCTAGAGTGACCTACTAGAGCACTTCACTCCTTATCTATTTTTAATAAATAAAATAAGTATGATATAACCATGAAATCATGTCTACGGAAGCACGGCGTACCGGGTGCGATGCAAACAAAAGCAGATGTATAATGAAACGCTAAGTCCTACGAAAATGCGAAGAACAAGTGCATGAAAAGGGAAAACGATGCAATGAAATGAGATGTAAAGCAAAACTAAAGTGCAACCTCTTTTATTAATGTTGCTTGTGATCCAGTTACAATACGTTCCCCCCTTTCAGGGGCTCGGAGCGTTCGATACAATTTTGTTACACCAACGGATGGTACGCTTCCCTTCGGGATCTTCCGCGTGCCCACATTCGAAATGGGTGGGCCAAACATCACCGCCGCTTGCGTGAGTGCGTCCGTCATTCCTTGCTGCCCCTCCAGTGTCGAGATCCTATGTACAGAGAAACAACAAACGGTTAATAGCATATGCGGATGGAAGGAAACATGCAATCCCCAAGACCTCCGGCTAGTGAATACATGAAATAATAAAACAAAGATCAAAACGTGTCAGAATGAGATGAAACTTGAACAGGAGCATCCAGACATCATTAGGGACACATTGCAAAAATAATAGTCAGGAAATCATGCATGGATTTCTAATCGCTCCGGGGTGGGATGCTGGCGACTGTCACAAAATGTGCGAAAGTGACCTCCCAAATGTCCTATCCAGAGGCCTCCAAAATACCTACAAACTTGGGGTTAGGCAAAATGGGGCATTTTGAGATGACCCAGAAGGTCGGATTTGGCAGATTCTACCCATATTGCCCTATATCCGAAGGCGCTCCCTGTAGGTTAGTGAACGCGTAAAACGATAAAAACACAGTCAAAACAGGTCAGAATGCAGTGAAAATTGAACAGCAACATAAAAAAATCACATACAACATGATGCAAAAGAAACAATAAAGAAATATAATGTAGATTTCTAATCACTCCGGGGTGGGGCGATTAGGACTGCAATAGTGCGAGGGCGCCCGAGGGCAGGACGCCCATCGTTTGGGGCTTGGTTTTGACACCAATCCACTTGGGATGGGTCCAAAACCTCCTAGGGGGTTGTGTCAAAAAATTTGGTGTGGGATTGTGGCCGATTGTTCGGGTTTTGGGTCCGGATTGCGCTCCTAGTATTCACCCGATAACCTCCCTTCCAAAAGAGAGATCAAGGATGTAGGAAGCACAATGAGGGGTGAGGGTATAATTTGGCAACACTCCATTGCTCCAAATGCTCCTGCTCTCTTTTTTTGGGGTGAGAAGGCTCACCATTTTATAGACCTGAGGGTCTCCTTTGAATGCGCATGCGAGGGCGCCACTTGGCCATCATGCCTTGTCAAGGGAGAGAAGATTCCTCCCTGATTAAGGGCTCCTTGATTTAGGCCTCCATGACTGCCTCTTTGAGCTCTGAAATGCTCACTCGCACTCCCATGCCTTGGAGGTGGAGTTGAGTGGTGGATCTGGGCTGCCATTTGTCAAGGTTTGACTTTTTTCCCGTCAAACCTGCTATTCGTCCCACCCTGGAGCGATTGCTGCTAATCGTCCCGGGGTGGGGCGAATAGCATTCTAATCATCCCAGGGTGGAACGAATAGGGAGCAGAGTGCTTGAAAGGTGCCAAATTGACCTCTGACCTTCCAAAACTACTTTGGGAGTGGTTAGGACCACTTTTTAACCTCTGGGGGCTGCCCTAGGGGCTATGTATGCCAATTCGGTCAGTGCTTGTAGCCACATAATCGGATTGGTGTTGTTTTGGTGTCTATAGATGCCCCTTTTTGGGATGCACTATGCGTGGCATAGTGTTGAGCAAAAATAGATAACCAAAGCACTTAATGATTAGGGTTTCTCAATAACCTAACCAAATTTTGATGCCCCAAGTATGGAAAGGGCACGCATTCTTGAATCCTTGCTTCTGACGAGCTAAGGAGCTTACTTCAAGTGTTAACCTTTTTCGGTGAGGTGTTACTTGATCTTGGACATTGTTCAGTCATGAATAGGCAAAGGGCGCAACCTTTTGTCTATGGGAACCTTGAGTTCATGATTCCAGAATGCCAAGTGTTTGATCAGCTTGTGATTATTGCTTGTTTGCTGCCCCAAGCAGGGGCGTGATTGTCTTTGTCAATGATTCTTTGAATGCATGCCATTTCCTTGATCGGGTGTGTATTTGTTGATTGGTAACTGAGTGTGACTACCCCCTCAAGCGATGAATCGATGAGGGAATGACCAAAATGAGAAAAGCGACGAGTCGCTTGACCCAAGATGACTTTTGTAAGGGTGCCTTCAGTTGTTTTTCGTTGAACGCTTATGCAGTTTCCCAACAATCGGACCTATTTTTGGTGGGTTTTGACCCTTTTTGTGACGTCGATTGGGGTTGAAATTGTCAAAAATCCGTCCTCCCGTGGAGCGGTCCGGCTATGGTAGCCTTATTAGGGAGTAGGATAGTGATAATTTGTGGTCCCGACATCGGTTTTTCATGCCAAGAATGTCAGGTGCAAAGGCACCTTTATTCGGAGTTATTGCTATTTTTGAGTGGGTTTTGACCCTTTTTGTGACGCCGATTGGGGTTGAAATTGTCAAAAATTCGTCCTCCCGTGGAGCGGTCCAGCTATGGTAGCCTTCTTAGGGAGTAGGATAGTGATAATTTGTGACCCCGACATCAGTTTTTCATGCCAAGAATATCAAGTGCAAAGGCACCTTTGTTTGGCAGCTTTATTGCTTTTTTTGGTGCATTTTTTGGATTCTATTTTTGTTGCTTTATTTCTTGCTCTATAATCGTCCCAGGGTGGGACGAATACCAATTTTGTAATCATCCCAGGGTGGGATGAGCGCTAACTAGAGTGCTCATCCTAGGGTGGAACGATTACAGGCCTAAGAGCCTATATAAGGGCCAAAACTAGGTTTTGGGCTCATTTGCAATCTTTTTTTTGGCGATTTGGAGTTGTGAGGAGGAGGAGTGCGAGTTTGCATAGCGGAGCGCTGCCAAAATTTCATGGACACCATGAGTGCAAGGACCGGATCTTCGAGTGGTGGAGCCGAGGCGAGACCGGTAGGTGCTCCTTCTCTCTATTTGTTATTTTTTTATTTTTATATGAATTTTTAAAACACATATAAAATGTTATTCTTTGTTTTTTAGTTCACATTAAGGTTAAAAACCCTAGTATTAATTTTATGTTTTTATTTGATTTTTTTGTTCACACTTAAGGTTAAAAACCCTAGTATGAATTTTTTGTTTTATTTTTTTTTTGTTCACATAATTTTACATTTTTTTTTTTTTTTTGTTTTTTTTTTTTTGTTTAAATTAAGGTTGAAACCCTAATTTGTTTTGTTTGTTTTAATTTTTTTTTTGTTTATGTTTTTTATTGTACTTTATTTGAATGATTACTTTTTTTATATTTTTTTGTTTTTGTTTTTATATTTTTTGTACATTTGTTTTGTTGTCATGTTTTAATGTTTTTGTGTTGTTTTTGTTTTTCAGGTTGTGAAGAGTCGGTATCGCCAACCGAATGTGTTCTCAGATGCTCGGGATGCACTGACTGTTGCGGATTGGGAGTGGCTTGATGCCCTTGGGCTCAAGCAAGTGACGCGATTGGAGCCTGTGGTGGGGGATCGAGCATATCTGACTGCCTTGATCAATTTGTGGGATCCCCACACCAACACCTTTCATCTCCCAACAGGGGAGATGATGATTACTTTGGAGGACGTGTATCAGATTCTATGGATTTTGATAGATGGACTGCCCATTCGGATGACTCCCCGTGATCAACGGACGATGGTGCTGACATGGTGCTTTGGGTAGGCGACAGAGATGGGGGTGGATAGGGCTATGGAGAGGGCAGAGGTGGACTGCCTGATTGGCAGGATTTTGGTGTGATGGTGGTTGGAGAAGGGCATTTTGGGGGTGAGGCATGCATTGCTCATGACCCTCATCTCCAACATGCTTCTTCCTGACTCCTCAAGTGTGAGGTTCCCTTGGAACCTGCTTGAGGTGGTGTTCAGACTAGTGGAGTGTCCGAATAGCACCACTTATTATGAGGTGGGGTCAGACACTATTGGCACAGCTTTATGATGAGTTGTACGAGGTCCACTGTTAGAGGTGAAAGGGGATCGGGTGCAGCTATCTTTTGTAGTGTTGGGGTGGCAGCACATAGCTGTGGAGCGCCGTAGGGGTTGCCTTGGACCACTCGAGGTGAGATGGTGGATAGGGAGATTGGGTATGCTGCTCTATGGTGGAGGTCGGAGGAGCATGGGCAGAGTCGATGGTGGGTAGGTGACGTAAGTCACTATACTGATGCCTTCTCGCGTCTTGCTCCAGGGGAGGTGTTTGGCGGCCATACCGGGACTGTCCAGCCTGGCCTGAGGCTGGAGAGTGGCTTCGATGGGTGCACAGGGGGAGATGGTTGATCGGGCGACATGGGACAGAGTAGGAGTACTTCCCGTACGTCCGGGTGACTCGATAGTTTGGGGTGCGCCAGGGATTTCCTGGTGAGCCCTTGATCTATCGACGTCGGGGTGATGAGAGGACTCTAGCCTGGCCGATTATTGAGCCATTGGGCGAGGAGTCTGATGTAGTGATTGATGTCCCCGATGTGGACAATGTCGGGGTGACTATAGAGTATGACCAGTGGTGGACGATGCGGCGATGGCGGGGTGAGGGGCCTCTAGGAGGTCCGGATGCGAGCAGCAGGCGGTGGGGGTGTGGAGGCACCGATGGAGGGTTGGGGGGCTCCGCTCGATGATGCGGATATGGTGGAGGTAGATGACTTCACTGGGGATGATTTAGGGGTTCCAGAGCAGCCGGATACATAGGACGTCCCGGAGCAGTGGGTGTCGGAGCAGCATGCCGTCCCGGAGATGCCCATGCCTCAGGAAGTCCTAGGGGATATGGAGGCTAGGTTTCATGCTGAGATAGCATGATTGGAGGATCTACTATGGAGATAGGATGAGGAGCACAGAGTCGAGAGGGATCTCCTATGGGCTCAGTTGGCACAGTGGGATGACGCATTGGCTACGTACCACCGACGGGATGTGGAGTGGGGTCGGTGTCGGGTGGAGTTGGAGGCCGAGATTATCCACCTCGATGGACAGTTACCTGAGCTCACTGGAGGTGGATCATCACGTCGTACGAGAGGCAGTGAGACTGAGAAGTCTGCATCCTCTCATCGTAGGCGGGTGGGTGAGGGTAGCGTTAGTGGGCATGATGCGAGGGCTGGCAGTAGCCGCCTTGAGAGGTCCCATAGGACCCACACCACCGGGGGTAGTTCCAGTCACACCGATCCTACGTGATCATGGTGGCCGACTCCCTAGGCTTTGGGGATTTTGAGTTTTTGATTTTTTTGTGAGGTCAGAGGACCGTTTTATTGTAGCCTCGAGGGCATTTTTGACTTAATATATACATGACTCTCTTTTTGGATTATTTACTTGTTATGGTTTATTGCTCTTTTATGCACATTTATTTATGTTGATGTATGCATATGTTATTATGAATGCGGATGTTAGCTATATGGATGTATGCATATGGAATGGATGGAATGATTTGTTGGTATGCAGGTGGTGGCACCATAGACTGTACAGGATTTACTCGGCTTTCTCGTACTATGTGATTGCTTTATGAAATAACTTTTCATTTGTAATTTTTGTTTTGTATTTTTTGATGGTGATGTAAGTAATGAAATGTACGACAATTGTTTTAAAATGTAGTTAAGGTTTTTCTGAGACTCAGATGCTTTAACTAACTAATCAAGACTCTACATTATCTTACAAGACTTTCGAACAAGGTACGAATCAGACTTGAGTTTGACCAAGTTATTTCACATCCCTGTGTGTGCGATTGAGTTCGTTTATGTGGTATTCGTAAGGATACCGCCAGTGCCAGGTAGGCTGTCCACCAAACCTGTACTGAGGATCACCTAATTAGCTCCACTAACTCCTTTGTTGTATTTAGTAAGATTAATCCATGGGGCAATCTAGGATACCATAAGCTAGCTCATCCACATGCAAACATTGGTCTACACACACGCAAAGCTAATGTGATAGACATATCGTCATGCGTTTAGGATACCACCATTGCCAGGTAGGCTATCCACCAAACCCGTAATGAGGATCACCTAAATGGTTTTTCAAATGCTGAGAATTCCAGGGATTCAAGCTCAGGCGTCTTTCAGTTGCTCAACTTGTTGGGATACTTGCTCTCATACATAGTGATGAAAATCACTGTTTATTTTTCTCTTTTTTTTTTTCTTGAGCAAGGGGTTTGAGTAGTGGTGATAACCACTGTTATTATTTTTATTGTTGCCTTTTGAGGATTTAGATTTTGCATTTTGATTTCAAAGTTGAGCTCGTGGGTTTTTGGCTTGTGAATGGCATTGATCCTTTTGGCCTTGGGGATGACTACCCATCCTGTTCAGGGACGTGTAGTACGAATCCTTACGACTTTGGGAATCAAAGGTGGTTGGGAATTTTCTTTGGAATGGCATTGATCCTTTTAGGCCTTGGGGATGACTACCCATCCTTCTTAAGGGCGTGTAGTACGAATCCTTACGACTTTGGGGATCAAAGGTGTTTGGGATTTTTGATAGTGGACTTTTGGGATTTTTCTTGTGAATGGCATTGATCCTTTTAGGCCTTGGGGATGACTACCCATCCTTCTCAGGGGTGTGTAGTATGAATCCTTACGACTTTGGGGACCAAAGGTGTTTGGAATTTTTGATAGTGGTGAAAACCACTATTTATTATGGGGAATTGGATGGGGAAGAGCTTGTCCTTTTGTCAATTCTCAGCATTCTTGAACCATTCGCACAGGGGGATGAGCAGGATAACCTTTCACCTATGGTACCCTAGACTGCTTTGTAGGTTTCATCTTGCGTTCACACAACTTGGGAATTTTTATGTGTTTTAAGCTTGTGTTGGGATGCTATGTAACAAGGCGTGATCCAAGTAAAACTCTACCTTGTAAAAATCGGTCTGACTTTGTACAACATTTGACTAGAAATCTAAAGACAACTGAATGACGAAAAAACCCTAAAGACATTAGAAGACAACTGACTATGATATGGTGAAAAATGTGGATGGCGTTATTCTTGATGGATCTATTTACAAAATGGACTAAATGTGGAAAATGATGGAATTGCCGAGTAATTACAGTCTATGGTGCTTTTGACATGTATGACCAACAAATATGCAATGTATGTATGCGATGCCTAATGCAGCTTTCTTTTTTGTGTTTTGATTTTTAAGAATATGCATGAAAGTGAGATGCAATTTTTTTGTTATTTTTGATTATCTATTGTTTTTTTTTTTGAATATTTGTTTTTGACCAAGCGATTGTGGGAACCCTTGGAGCTTTTGGTTTGACCAAAGGGATTATGGATACCTTTGGGGCATTTTTAGGTTGACCAAGCGATTGTGGGAATCCTTGGAGCTTTTGGTTTGACCAAAGGGATTATAGATACCTTTGGGGCATTTTAGGTTGACCAAGCGATTATGGGAATCCTTGGAGCTTTTGGTTTGACCAAAGGGATTATAGATACCTTTGGGGCATTTTAGGTTGACCAAGCGATTGTGGGAATCCTTGGAGCTTTTGGGGTGGGCTATGGCTCTCTAAATGTGGAATGGCCTCAAATGACTGATGTTCAAGGGTTCTAGTTCCTTGATTCCTTCAAGAGAGGCGAGCCGGTATGTTCCAGGTCCTATTTTACTATCGATTACATAAGGACCTAACCAATTTTCCATGAACTTGTCCCTTAAATGGGGTGGCAAGTTAGAATTTTGTTGGTTCTCTTTTAAGACTAGGTCACCAACCTGAAAGTCCCTCAGGTGAACTTTCATGTTGTATGCTTTCTTAAGTCGCTCTTGGTAGATACGTAAATGCTCGAGAGCATTGATGCATCGTTCATCGAGCAATGTAAGCTGGTCTAATCGGGCCTACCGCATAGTGTCATCATCGATGAACTCTTGCATTGATATGCACAAGGAAGGTATTTCTAACTCGAGAGGCATGACTACCTCGGAGCCATACACCAACAAAAATGGAGTTGCCCTAGTGGGCGTCCGAATGCTAGTGCGATAAGCCCAAAGAGCAAGTGGTATTTGAATGTGCCAATCCTTATGACTATCTATGACTATATTTTTAAGGATGGCAACTAGCATTTTGTTTGACGCCTCTGCTTGCCCATTTGCCTGTGGATAATAAGGTGTCAAAAAATTGTGCTGAATTTTGTACTTTGTTGTCAAAGCACGCACATCTTTGTTCTTAAATGACGTCCCATTATCCGAGATGATCTTGGATGGAATACCAAAATGACATATGATGTTATGTAAAATAAACTCCGCAATGCGGGTCCCAGTCATAGAGGTAAGCGAAATTGCTTCCACCCACTTGGTGAAGTACTCTGTGGCCATTATGATGAACGTGTGATGGCCTGACGATGTAGGGGAGATCTTTTCGATTAGATCTAAGCCCCACTACGAGAATGGCCAAGCCGATTGGATCGGTTGCAAGGCCTGAGAAGGTACGTGTGTCAAATTAGCATGGTGTTGACACTTCATGCACTTCCGCACATACGCGCAACAATCTCGCTCTAAATATGGCCAATAATAGCCCATGCAAAGAATGCGCTTGGCGATGGCCATACCGCTAAAGTGGCCACCGCATGTACCATCGTGCGCTTGGGTGATCGCCCAAGTGGACTCCTGCTGGTCCAAGCAACGGAGGAGGATTCCTTCGTAGCTTCGACGGTACAAAATGTCTCCTAGCAAGACATGTTTTGTCGCTTTCTATTTGAATGATCTTTTCATGGCGTGTGACAATCCAAGTGGGAGGCTACCCAACTTGAGGTAGTCTCTTATGGGTGTGTACCAATCTTGCTGATCAAAAACCTCGATGGTATGAATGGCCAATCCCTCTTGAAGTTCATCCCTAGCAAAAGTTGAGCGGGAAAGAACTTGTAAGAATAGCGTTGTGTTGCTATTAAGAGGGGTCGGGGAGAACAAGGACCCCCAGTTGGCATGATTCAGACTATCATGGATTCGAGAGAACCTATCCTGAGATGGTTCAATCTGGATCGGTGGATTCCTGGCATTAGGTTAGAGCTTGCATGCTCCATCATGGATTGTGATAATGTTTTGACTTGAATGGTTGTCATATCACCAGAAATGTCTTGCGGGATTAGTGACCCCAAGGAGGCCATAGTGTCCGCAAAATGATTCGATGATCGAGGGAGTGCCTCGATGTCGTACCATTCAAGCTTTGCCAAGAATTTATCCACAAGGGCTTTGTAGGCCTGCAGAACTGGGCATTTGCATTGGAATACCCCTTTCACTTGGTTGACAATTAACAGTGAATCACCAAAGATATTCAAGCATTTGATGTTCATGGTGATGGTTGTCTGAAGACCTATGAGCAAGGCTTCATATTTAGCATTGTTATTGGTGCATGGGAAATCAAGTTTAAATGATAAAGGCATTGGAGCCCCTTGCGGTGTGAAGAATATGATTCCCGTGCCACCCCCTTGCTCACATTTAGAACCATCAAAAAATAGGGTTATGTCGGCCTCGTGACTCAGGCTCATCAGAATCTGGTGATTCTGAGACATGGAAGACCCCATCATCGGGTAGCTCTACGGTCAGAGGTTGATCGTCTTCGAGAGGAGCCTCTGCTAGTTGATCGGTGATGACTTGACCTTTGATGGACTTCTGTCCAATGAATTCGATGTCAAACTCCATCAACAACATGATCCATTTCATCGTGCGGCTACTGTGATAAGTATGACTCATCATGTACCGCAATGGATTCTCCTTAGACACAACATACGTCGTATTGCTCAGCATGTAATGGCATAGCTTTTTGGTGGCAAATACCACTGCTAAGCATAGCTTCTCGACGTATGCATAGTTAAGTTCATAACTGACCAGGGTGCGGCTAAGATAATAATTAGCTTATTCTTTATGTAATTCATTTTTTTGGGCTAGCATGGCGCCCAGTGCCACCTCAGTAGCTGAGATGTATAAATAGAATGACACTCCTGGTCTAGGTGGTGCCAATACTGGCGATGAAGCCAAGTATTGTCTAATGTCATCGAAGGTGGACTGGCACTCGTCATCCCAATGAAATGCTACCCCCTTGTGTAATAATTTATTCATGGGTCGGCACTTGTCAGATAGCTATGCTATGAAGCGCTTGATTGACGTGACCTTACCCTGCAAGCTTCTGAGCTGCTTGATGGTGGTTGGGGGAAGCATTTCAAGGATTGCCTTGACTTTATTTGGATCCACCTCGATGCCTCATTTTGAGACTATGAAACCCAAGAGTTTTCCAGATGTGATGCCAAATACGCACTTCTTGGGGTTTAGCCTAACTTTGTGTTCGATGAGGCGATCAAGGATCTTGCGTAAGTCATCGAGATGATCTGGGCACAAAAGAGATTTGGCCAACAAATCATCCATATAATCTTCCAAAGTTTTATGCATGTGATCATGGAAGATGTATGTCATAGCGCGTTGGTAGGTGGCACCAGCATTTTTAAGGCCAAAGGGCATGACCTTATAACAAAATGTCCCCCAAGGCATTGTGAACGTCATCTTTAGTTGATCATCGAGATTGATACGAATCTGGTTGTATCCCGAGAAACCATCCATGAGGGAAAGCATTTCATGGCCTATTGTAGCATCTACCAATGCATCGATGCTAGGCAAGGGGAAATCATCCTTGGGACTCACTTTGTTTAGATCTCAAAAATCGGTGCATATGCGAATCCTCCCATCAGACTTTTTGATGGGTACCATGTTGGACAACCATGGTGGGTAATCCATGCAGATGACAAACTATGCATCCAACAACTTTTGTAGCTCATCTTTGACCATTAAGGCCACTATTGGGTGCATCTTACGTAGCTTTTGCTTGATTGGCTTGACTGTCGGATCAAGCATTAGATTATGCATGACTAGCTATGGGTCTAGCCCCGACATGTCTTTGTAGGACCATGCAAAAACCTCCTTCTTCTCTTTGAGAAGGGCAATGTAATCGGCTTGCTCTTCGGGGGATAGACTTACCCCCAACTTGATGATCTATGGATTCATTGGATCGGAGCCGATGTCTACGTCAGTCATCTCTTCGACTGACATGTGGGACCCATCCTCCAACTGGTGTGGAGTTGGGATCAGGTGGATATCATTTGCTGAATTTAGATCTGCATTGGGAACGTCGGGTTCCTCTTCAGCATGGAAGATATCCTGAGTTGGTCCTGGGGTGAAATGAAGCATCTCATCGCAAGGCCAGTACTCTGATGGGGATGGTGGTGAGTTAGCATGATCCTAGTCTATGGCATCTAGGTCTAGATACAATGGTCATGCTGGATCGGTTGGATTGTGGATGGGGGTGGTTAAGTCAATGGAGATCATGTTGATGAAATGAATTTGGTCTCCATTACCATGGGGGCATTGACTCGGACTTCCTTGGTGATCCTTATACCCCGGATCTGGCTCTGTGGGTATTGGCATGAATGGATCGGCCCTATGTGCGGATAGAAGGATAGGGTCTACCCTTGGCACTGATGGCTCTATAGGGTCTCCGGGTGGAAGGTGCTCTCTGTATGCCTGAAGTGGTGGATGCAGCACTTGGTCCAACTATGCTTGGTTCAAATTCCACCTATGCCTTGGCCCCATGTTTAGCTATTCAAACATATCATCAATGTCCATGGGGTGTTGTTGTTGCCGCATATGGTTGAGATATGCCATCTCAGTCTCATCCTCATAATCGCTATCGAAGATCCATAGGCCTTCATTGGCTCCGACAACTATGTGTGGTATGTGAGGCTCGTTCTGTTCGAGCAAGTTGATTTGGTCCCATCTGGGTTGTTTCGCTCTCTACGGGAGGACCGGATTCTCTTGAGGTGGCAATTGCTCGATTGGAGCATTCAAGGGGAACATTGTCATGAAGTTCTCCTGATAGTCGTCTATGGGTGTCACTTGCGAGTGATTGCTATCAGATTCGAAAGGGTCCCAAGGTGCTACCTCATACTCTGACTCATCTTCAGAAGATCCTCCTTGACCTTGTCTATATCCCTCTTGGAGGTAAGTTCTTGAACTTTCCCCTTTCTCGATCGAAGGGAAGGAGTTGTTGAGGTCAACAAGGTTTGTTGTTAACAATGGGAGATAATCCCCCAATGTATATGTTGTGTTGGGATTGGCATATGGATCTTGTGCCAACCCATCCTTGTTGCCTAGCCCTAGGCCTTGCATGTTTTCTACCAAGATGTCAAGGGGCAAAGGGTGGTTGAACCCTACTCCTGATTTATCGTATGGCATCTGATATCTTGGTTGACAAAGAACGTGCATTCCTTGTTCATATCTGCCCAATCCATATCCATGCCAATTACATTGGCCAAGGTATTTCAAGGTGAAGTCCGGGTTGGACAGATAGTCGACGTTCTCAGCAAATGGCTCTTCGTCCTCTTCCTCTTGTAGGTAAGGTTCGATGTCGTTGTCGAGGCCCCCATATACAAAGTTTGTCTGATTTGGTGGGTAGCCTAAAGGGACGATAGTGTCGATGGGGAGGCGAGGTCTCCCCATGTCTTGCATGGATTCGAGCATGGGTGTTGCCACAATGTTCCACACTAGGTACTCCCCCAAGCCCGTATTGGCCATCTCAATGGTAATCATCGACGGTTGAGGGGGAGGGAATGGGAGTTCTTCCTAAGTCCACTCCATGTTGGGTGAACCAGGTGTCTCGACTTCCATTCGGCTGGGCACCTCTTCGATAGAGATGGTTGAGACTAATGGTGGTATCTCTTCTAGGGGCTTCTTCCCATTGTCCTTCGGTGTGGCCACCATAGGTGGCATCATTGGTGAAGGAACAGACGATGAAGATGGGCCTGGTTGGTGAGTTGAGGGACTTAACAATGGGGATGTAGGTAGAATCAGACCCTATTTGGATGGATTCAATTGAAAGTCCAAATGTGTCGATGGAAGGGTCGATTGTGGCATCAGCTGCACCGCATTGCAATACTTAAAGGGCTCTAAGTCTGTTGGGACTACATGTACTTGCCCTTCATATGTATATTTTAGGCATTGGTGGGCTATCGAAGGGACACACTTCATGTCCCTGATCCAAGGCCGGCCTAGCAAGATATTGTAGGCCATCTCACCCTCGAGGATGTGACACAACGTAGGAATAGTCTTTTGTCCCACTTGGATGGGCAGGACAATTGTGCCAACCGTCGAGCATAACGCGTCGTTGAATGCCCGAAGAGTATAGGTGGAGGCCACAATATGAGATGTTGGCAGCTTAAGGTGTTTTAATGCCATCATTGTGATTATATTGTTGGATGAGCCAGTGTCCACCAACACCCTCTTGAATGGAATCCCGTTGACCCATGCAATGACGTGCAGGGGTGGATCCACCATATCACCAGTCACCGATTTTAGTTCGTCTTCTCTAAAGGTTATGACTGGTTTTGTGCATCATTTTACATGTCCCACAAAGTTGTTGAAAGAATTTGCTTCATGGGGCTGTAGCTCGATGGCTTTGAGTATCTCCATCAGAGCCTCCCGATGGGGCGGTGATTGTTGGATGAGCTCATAAATGGAGAGCCTAGCCGACGTGGTCCTTAAACTTTGAGTAAGTTTAGTCCGAATCGTGGCCATTGGTCTAGGTGGGGGAGGTTGTGTAGGGTGTTGTGGGAGTTGTGACGTTGATGGAACATCTCCTGTAGCTACAGCGGGGGCAGTTGTGCTTGGGTATCTCTTGTTCCGTGTCACTATGCTTATCATCCCTACGTACCCTTGCATGGGGTATTTTTGTGTCACCTCATTTACTTGTAAAGTCTTTGCCTGCGCATCATGGGTAGGTAGGGGGTCTTTGAAGACCTCCATCTATTGGTTGCTCAGTGCTACGGGATTATCCATCGCTAGCATTTTATTGTCTATCAGGTCCTGCACTAAGCTTTTGAATTTCCAACATGCGTAGATGTCGTGTCCTTTCTATCGATGAAATCTACAATATAAGTCTTCCCTATAGCCCTTGGGTTTTGGCACGTTGGGGTCTATGGGTCGACTTTTTGGCAAGTTTATCAAGTTTACCATGAACAAGTGGTCAAACAAGGAGTCTTTAGACTCTGTGAAGTGTGTGAATTGTCGCCTAGGATGACGCTGCTGATTCTGCTCTTGCTTATGATTTTCCTTTTCATAGCTGTCAAGAGGAACTGCCTGATAATTAGCCTTTGGGGGCTGTGTCGTTTGTGCAGGCTTTGGTATGTTTATGGCAACCTGATTGACCGTGATGGGTTTCGGTTGCATGGGCCCAGTTTTGGCATTTTTGGGCCACTCTTTCTTGTGCGGCTTGGCAATCTCACCATCTTGTATCTTGATCTCCTCAATTATCCTGGCTTGCACCAGGGCTTCCTCGAGAGTGGCATATTGCTGTAGCTGCAATAGCATGGAGATCGACCTTAGGCAACTCTTCGAGAACATTTGGGTCAGGTCAGCCATGGGAGGGAGGTAAGGTAGCTTTGAAAGCAATGTCCTCCACCGATTTCCATAAGCAGCCATGGTTTCCTCCTCATACTGCCTGAGGCTAGCTAGGTCACTTAATGATGCCTTCTTCTTGGTGTTGAAGGTGAAACATTCGAGGAACGCGTCCACTAGCTGGTCCAGGTTACTGATGCTATGCTTCGACAATTGGGTAAACCAATCCGAGGCAGGGCCTACGAACATGGTTATAAACATTCTTAGAAGCAATGCATCATTGTCCTGAATGCCAAAGCATTGACTTAGGAATCTTGTCACGTGCTCTTGGGCATCCTCATCCCCTCTAAAAATTGCCAATTGAGGCATTTTGAAGTGTTCAGGGTATGGGGGTGCCGGCACTGAAGGATGCACAGGGTGACTACGGAGTTGGCGTAATGTGGGCTTTTGGGGCCCAGAAGTCTTGGTCTCCATAGACTCTAAGCGCTCTAGCAGTGCTTTGTATGCATCGAAGGATTTGATCTCTTCCTCCTTGGTTTGTTCCCATTGTGAATTATGGGGAACTTGAGGCCTATGGAGGGGTAGCCGGATAGCACCCCCCTGCCTTGGTAGGGCATTTCAGCCCGCTCTTCTTCTCGCTCAAATTCCTCATAGGCTTCTTGAGGAGTTCTTGGGCATGACCTATAAACATGGGTGGGTGCCCGAGGAAGGCGCCCATCATTGGTTCTAGGAGTGGCCTCCCGCTCAGGTCTAGGAGGTCTTGGAGGCAATGCTTGATAAGGTCGTGGAGACCTGTCTCGCACCAAGGGGTTGTGCCTCTCATAAAGTTCTATCTTATGCATGCGAGGGGTTGGAATCCTCTCATGCATAGTGTTCTGGAGCAACTCATCTGTCTGACGTCGAATGCGCTCTTTGCTAAGATGATACAGGTGCTCTAACTATTGCTGATCTTGCTCAAGCTGCGTGATTTGCGCTTGGTGGGCGGCATGTTTGGCAAATGCCAAGTCGATTTGTTCCATCGTCTTAGGTCTAGGAGGCCTAGATGCCTCCCCTACATATCTATCTCGGTCATGGTGATCCGAGATCTCTATAGGTCGCTTCCCTCTATCGAGGTTAGCAGCATTCACCCGAGGCTCTGGCCTCAGTAGGTGATCCTGATAATTAGCAGGTGCGGAGGCGCATTGCTCCCATGCTGTGTATTGCTCTTGAGGAATATAGTGGTTTTCCTCATGCTCCCTTTCGTACATGTGAAAGGGGCGGCAGAGTTGGCCCACCCTGTCTGAAGAGCCTTGCACTCTGGATTTGGCCTATTAGTTCTGATAGTAATGAGGGGTAGAGGAGGGATGATATAATCATGTGGGCCCTCCTTATGAACCCTATGTTGTTCCAGTGCTTCATCGCATGGTGGCCACTCATAATGAGTGTCTAAGGGGGTCTTCCCATGTCTGTACTCCTCCTGAGAGGGTCCATGTTGAATGGGAGTGCCCCTCGAAGGGGTGCCTCTATAGTCCTATTTTGTAATGGTATGATGTGGACTATTTTGTGGGTCAGGCCACCAAGGTGGTATGACCAAGTCCTTGGGGCTATAACGGAGGTGACTTGTGCCTCCTTGTACACTTTTCGTAGCTTCTGCCCGTGATTGGGCTTGGCTATGGGTATACACCATGGTGGTGGTTCTCTACAAGATATGTATGTTTTTATCTCCTTTACGATTTTTTATGCTACACCAAACAAAAGGGACCACACAAACAAAGAAATGATTATCTCGTTTACAGATTAAATGTGTGTCCTAAATCTGGTTCAGTGTGTTTTGATTTTTGTTGTGCAAACCATGTAAAGAAAATTTTGTTATTCATGCATGATGAGGGCTCTTATATCTCCAAAATGGTCGCCCCTTCAATATACCACTGCCAGGCCATTATACCGAACCTCTCAATATACCCGCCCTTACGTGAGGGAAACTATTGGTACGCGAGAGCAGAACAATACATGGAACATAGGCGGTACGGAAGGGGAATCACTCTATTTTTGACACCTACCATAGAAGACTTATCCTCATGCATTGGGAATCACCCCCACTACACTTGGTCAGCTTTCATCAGGATTTACGTCTAGCAACAGTCACGATCAGGGTTATGTATGCAAAATCCAAGCCAAGGTGGTGATGAAATCCACCGTTGGTCTTGATCAAGTGTTGGGGTTTTAAGACCAACTCCTTGATGTTAATATTATTACGTGGTGTGTGTGGTTCCTTTTACTTGCGCAAAGAAAGAAAACATGCAGCAAACTTCCCTATGCAAGCAAAGAAAATAGAAAAATTACAGAGACAAAAATAGAAAAACACAGAGGATGTTCAGAAAACCTACCTCTTCTCTGCCCAAACCAGATGCCTCTGAGTTTCTACTCAGAAAATGTATAGAGAGCTAATAATCCTAGGGTGGGATGAATAGCAGATCTATATTCATCATAGGGTGGGATGAATGCCTATTCATCTTAGGGTGAAATGAATGCCAGTCTGTATTCATCATAGGGTGGCACGAGCAGCAGTCCAACGCCCTAAGGATTAACACACCTACAAGAAAAACATAAAATTTTGATCAAAAACTTGATCCCAATAGTAGGGGATAGAGTCCCACCATGATCGCCACTGAAAGCATGTCTACGGAAGCACGGCGTACCGGGTGCGATGCAAACAAAAGTAGATGTATAATGAAACGCTAAGTCCTACGAAAATGCGAAGAACAAGTGCATGAAAAGGGAAAACGATGCAATGAAATGAGATGTAAAGAAAAACTAAAGTGTAGCCTCTTTTATTAATGTTTCTTGTGATCTAGTTACAATACGTTCCCCCCATTTCAGGGGCTCGGAGCGTTCGATACAATTTTGTTACACCAACGGATGGTACGCTTCCCTTCGGGATCTTCCGCATGCCCACATTCAAAATGGGTGGGCCAAACGTCACCGCCGCTTGCATGAGTGCATCCGTCATTCCTTGCTTCCCCTCCAATGTTGAGATCCTATGTACAGAGAAATAGCAAATGGTTAATAGCATATGCGGATGGAAGGAAACATGCAATCCCCAAGACCTTCGACTAGTGAATACATGAAATAATAAAACAAAGATCAAAACATGTCAGAATGAGATGAAACTTGAACAAGAGCATCCAGACATCATTAGGGACACATTGCAAAAATAATAGTTAGGAAATCATGCATGGATTTCTAATCGCTCCGGGGTGGGACGCTGGTGACTATCACAAAATGTGCGAAAGTGACCTCCCAAATGTCCTATCCAGAGGCCTCCAAAATACCTGCAAACTTGGGGTTAGGAAAAATGGGGCATTTTGAGATGACCCAGAAGGTCGGATTTGGTATATTCTACCCATATTGCCCTGTATCCGAAGGCGCTCCCTGTAGGTTAGTGAACACGTAAAATGATAAAAACACAGTCAAAATAGGTCAGAATGTAGTGAAAATTGAACAGCAGCATAAAAAAATCACATACAACATGATGCAAAATAAATAGTAAATAAATATAATGTAGATTTCTAATCGCTCCGGGGTGGGGCGATTAGGACTACAACAGTGCGGGGGCGCCCGGGGGCAGGACGCCCATCGTTTGGGGCTTGGTTTTGACACCAATCCACTTGGGATGGGTCCAAAACCTCCTAGGGGGTTGTGTCAGAAAATTTGGTGTGGGATTGTGGCTGATTGTTTGGGTTTTGGGTCCGGATTGTGCTCCTAGTATTCACCCGATAACCTCCCTTCCAAAAGAGAGATCAAGGATGTAGGAAGCACAATGAGGGGTGAGGGTATAATTTGGTAGCACTCCATTGCTCCAAATGCTCCTACTCTCTCTTTTTTTGGGGTGAGAAGGCTCACCATTTTATAGACCTGAGGGTCTCCTTTGAATGCGCATGCAGGGGCGCCACTTGGCCATCATGCCTTGTCAGGGGAGAGAAGATTCCTCCCTGATTAAGGGCTCCTTGATTTAGGCCTCCATGACTGCCTCTTTGAGCTCTGAAATGCTCACTCACACTCCCATGCCTTGGAGGTGGAGTTGAGTGGCGGATCTGGGCTGCCATTTGTCAAGGTTTGACTTTTTGCCCGTCAAACTTGCTATTCGTCCCACCCTGGAGCGATTGCTGCTAATCATCCCGGGGTGGGGCGAATAGCATTCTAATCATCCCAGGGTGGAACGAATAGGGAGCAGAGTGCTTGAAAGGTGCCAAATTGACCTCTGACCTTCCAAAACTGCTTTGGGAGTGGTTAGGACCACTGTTTAACCTCTGGGGGCTGCCCTAGGGGCTATGTATGCCAATTCGGTCAGTGCTTGTAGCCACATAATCGGATTGGTGTTGTTTTGGTGTCTACAAACCATCTCATAAATATTGAGGTACATTATATGTACTCCATTTCGTGGCAACATGTTTAAGTATAAATAAGAGCTCAGTAATCATTGTAATATTATTTTGGCCTTTGAAGAAATACCAAAGATATACTTTAGAGTAAGAATTATAAAACATTCAAATCTTAAAATCAATAAAGAATCATGCATGGCATCCATGTTTGATTATCTCTAATATTTGCTTTATGGATAGATGAAATCAATGGCTATTCCCTTATTTCCCTTGTTAGTCCTCTTTAATTGCATTGTAGGTATTCAAAGATCTTACATGATGAAGTTATTTAGTTTCTATTGAGAATTCCAATTACACCATATTTAAACCCTACTATGACCTCGATCGTATTTTATATTTTTTTCTCTTGCATCCTTCTCAATATTAGATTAGATTAGATTAGATTAGATTATTTTTTGCACTTTTAGATTAGATTTCTTGTTTTATTTTTTGCATAGTTTATTTCTTAATTTTTAGAATTATAAGGTAAAATAGAATCAACCTAAGATCCATAGGTTGGGAAGAGGAGAAACCTTCCCATCCATTTGTTGAACTACAATCATGGGTACAAATCACGCTTGCCAATTTTTATCTTCAACAATTTTGGTATGGTTGATGGGATACACAAGTATGATTTTGGTATGAAATAAATTTTTACCCCACCCACACATAATATTGTAGACCTACACAAGTGTACTTCACATCCTTCTAGATCTTCACAAAGGTTTTAGTTACACTAACATTCACAAACCCCATAAATATTTTTGCATTAAAATTTATGGGTTCATTTTTGTTTTAGATTTCCTACATAGTTTTTCATGCAAATGGTGACTTTGTTTTTAATCTAGAATCTTTCATAACTTGCAATTTGTGAATATTGTTTTTTCAAAAAATAACTAAAGCCACAATAAAAAAATATATGAGTGAGTGGGAATGAAACTGTGTTAAATTAAAAAATGCTAAATGTTTACCTTCAAGCACCATGCTCTCCAAAGTTACCTACAAGAAACCTCACTCCTTGAGTTCTATGCTCTCTAGAGTGACATGAACTCCAAGTTCCCTATTTATTGGAGTGTCTTTCTCTCATATCCACCATTTTTCCATTTGTTTCTTGCTTTGACTAGTGAACCTCATTTTTCATTCTCATTCTTTGGTGTGATTATAGATGTTTCTTTCATTTTATTCATGGATGTCAAAATGTTTTAATAATTTTAGGGATGTCCTTGTTACTGAATCAAATCCTTTAACAACCCACTTATTTCCCTATAGGACCATCTATATATTTGAATAAAACAAGCTTATACTGAGAGGGGGGATTAACAGTATAAGACCACTTTTTACATTTCTTTTATCAAACAATATTATCCAATATATCAATGGCAATATCAAAAGCAATAATCAAAGCAATGCATAAATTATCACACACAATAGAGACACCAATTTAATGTGGTTCACCCAATGTGGGCTACTCCACAGAGAAAATATTTCACTAAAATTTTCTCAACAAATATCTTGGTAATACTTCCCTATTACAGTGTTTATGGACCTCGGTCCAAAGGAGACACCAATCCCCTAATCAATTTTGTGGAAACCTATCCATAGGAGAACTATTTCCCCTATTATGGTTCGTGGATATCTATCCACAAGAGAAATCCTTCTCCTATGCTTTGTTTGATGATCCTTTCGAAGACTACTACCTCCACTACACTACGTTGTGTATCTCCCTCCATAGAAGACTATGTCCTCACTGATAAGACCTTTGTCCTCACTACCCTAGCTAATGAATCTCTATCCATTGGAGACTATTGTCCTCTACTCTGTCACCTCCAAAGCTTGCTCTTAGCTCTGCTCAATCTCTATCTCAAATCTACACTAAACACAATCCTTTAGTCTAGAATAAATTTGCTCAATATCTGTCTTAAATCTCTACTAAACATAGTCCTTCACTCTAGCATAATTTTTTTCAATCTCTATCTCAAATCTACACTAAAAACAGTCCTTTGGTCTAGTACAAATTTGATTAATATCTATCTCAAATCTGCACTAAACATAGTCCTTCGGTCTAGCACAAATATACTCAATATCTATCTCAAATTTACATTAAAAATGATCCTTCGGTCTAGCACAAATCTACTCATTCTCTATCTCAAATTTGCACTAAACATGGTCCTTCGATCTAGAACAAATATGCTCAATCTCTATCTCAAATATATCCTCAAGTCTTAACACAAAGCTTGATCCAATCACAAATCAACCTTGCTAGATCTACCCCAAACCTTAACTCAAGGTTTGAACAAATCAATTTATCAAATTTACTCACAAGTCTTCTCAAAGAATTACCTCAAATATTTCCATAAGTCCTCTCTAGAACTTGCTCAAATTGCTCTCAAGTCTTCACCAAGACTTACCTCAAATCTGCTCAACTAGTTCTCTCTAGAACTTGTCCAATATGATTGTAAGCTTCCACAAAATCTCACACAAATCTATCCTTAAGTTTTCATAAAATCTTACTTAACTCTATACTTAAGTCCCCTCTAGGACTTACTCAAATCTGCTCACTAGCTTTCACAAAAGCTTATTCAAATCAATTACAAAACTTGCATGCACAACTCAACTCAATCTCTTTCAGAAAACTTCTTCAATCACTCAAACAAGTTTCACTTAGAATATTGTTTAACCTCAGAAACATATAGAGAATGGTTAGAGACTCAATATATTTCACACTCACAAAACTCAACTTAATATCTTTTAGAAAACCTCTTCAATCACACAAACAAATTTCACTCATAATTTTGTTTAACCACAGAAACATATAGAGAATGGTAAAAGAATCGATATGTTTCACACTCACAAATCACTCTATAACTTTCAAAAAAAAATTCAAATTAATTTAGAACAAAGAACAATTTATTTCATATAATTTGAACTATCACTCCAATGCTTTCAATCAATAATGCTCAATCACCTTCACTCAACCATCCACTCAATGAAACACAACCTTCTTATAAACCCTAATCAAGTGTTTCATAATTCTTCCAACAACTCTCACTATGGAACTCAAACTTGAATCAAGATGATTCCAAATTCACATAACAATGATACTCATGATATTTCACAAACCCTAATCATGCACATGAAAGTTTACTCAAATATTTCCAATAATGCTTATCAAACAATCTAACATAATAATGATTCTCATGATCTTTCACAAACCCTATTTCAAGATAGTTCTCAACTTCACACTCAAATGTACTCACAAACATCCACCAATCATGCACATGAAAAATCACTCAACAATGCTTATCAAACAAACATTTTCACTCCAACTTTGCATTTCATAACATTCAACCCAACAATATTTCACTCACAAGGAAGATGTGCCCATACCTTTTTTTTTATGGATATTTGACCTCAAATCCTGTCTCAATCACAATCAACCTCTTTGCCAATCTCAAAGGTTAGATAGCAAAAACCTTCTCAAAATTTTCATTCAAATATTTCCCTCAAAATATTTCACCATACAAAACATTAAATCTCAATTACACCTTATAATCTCCACACTTCAAAAATGATTAGCAAATATTAAATAACTCACTTCCACAATTGATTTCCTTCATGCACCTTATTACTCCTCTCAAATAATTAACACAATAAAACTTTATTTCAAAATAAAATATAATGTCCTTTGAATACCTTATCACTCCTACTAAATTCTAACCATCAAAATCAAAATCAAATATTTTAATTTTATAAAACTTATATCTCCTTCTTAACAAACTTTCAAACCTCCTTTAAAACTTCACGCAATACCTTAACACAATTTTCGCACATTTAAAACCTTTAAAAATTAAACCATAAAGTGCATACCTTGTTTTAATGCCACCTAGTACATCCACCACTTGGGCTACATGCCCTCACAAAAATAAAAAGCATGCCCTATTGCTTATCAACTTTGCCCTTCTGCTTAGCACAAAACAAAACATTTCCCTTCAGCAAAAGGCAACCGCATGGATCAAACCCACGATCTCATGCTCCATGAATGCCTTAACGCAACCCTCGGTTGCCACCTGCGCTAACAGGTGCTTCGAGTTTATTTTTATGCTCCACTTCGATTTGTTCCTTCTATCTACCCAAAAATGTTTTTAACACATGCGAATATCACTTATTCCTCGGCATTCAAATTACTTAGGTCACTTGGGCATTAATCGCATGGATAATTTATTTCATCGAAACTTTACCCCTTTTATATTATTTGCAATGCGCTTCACTACATCGGCAGATTTAGGAATTCAAAATAATTTTGAATTTTATATTTTAAATTTTGGTGCCTTTATTATTTAAATTTAAATTTTAACCTTATGGTTAAAATATTTAAATTTAAATAATTTAAACCTTAGTCCTCAAAATCTGCCACATGGGTTTTTAGGAAGATTAAAAAGTGATAACTCCTTGACCCTCGTTTTTCTTAAAACCAACCTGTATCCTAAAATATTCTAATATTGTTTTTCCATTTAAACCTGCTTCTTTGACTTTTTGGAAAAATTAGTAGAAGACATTAATGACAACGAAACTCGGAAATCAACCTCTCGACATGAATACATGGATGACAATAAAATTTGATCATCATTCTATTGACATCTAAAACAACAAAACTTGCTCATATTTCCAATAATATCCAGTGTTACATGAACAGGGATAGTATGACAAACTTGTACAAAAAAAACACATACCTCAACCATACCCATTTGTTCACCAACAAAACCTTGCAATATTTGCTCAGCAAGGGAACCATACCCATACAATCCAAATTTTCAACTTGCACATCCAACACCCTTCCCCACAACAATTTCCCCAATATCCATTATTTTTCTAAATCCATAATGTCAACTAGCCCCTCAAGAAGAACAAGAATTGCAAGTGTAGCTAAACAAACTGAAGCATATGGTTTCAACTCTTCGATCACTCTATACAAAAGAGTATGAACTTGATGGAGGGAACATGTTATTTCCTCAATAGAGAAATTTTTAGATGACAGATCAAAGGAACTAGTCTTTACTCCAAAAGGAAAATTTTTAGATGATTGATCAGGTATAGAACTATATGGTGAATCAATCCACCATATTTAGTCAATCAATGACTTATCATTCCATAATGAACCAACCAAAGATGATTCAAGCCTTTGTACCTATGAATGACACAATGAAAGTACATGTGATACCCGATCCATTCTTAATGGGTAGAAATTACACATTTTTCCAAAGTGTTGCCATGTACAATAACCACTGATATGGATCGATAATTCTTGCAGGAGATTCCCCACCTAAGCATAGAGAATCATTCCCTTTTCACCAATGATAGAGCCTAAGATTATTAAATAATAATATGAAGACAAAGGACCAAAACTAATAGGGGAGTGTGAAATAAAATAAAAATTTGAAGATGTAGAACCAAGTGTTAGAGGTAACACATTAGAGATTAAACTAGGGTTTTATCAAAGCAAAACCAATTTATGTGGAGGAAAAATCAGTAGCAACCCAATGACAGTGAATTTCATTGTGTAAGAGGATTTGGGGCACATACCCATGGTGGAAGAGAGAGTTTTGAAGAAAATGCATGTAAATTCTAGATAAAAAATTAAAGTCATGTAAGCATTTGAATATTGGGGACTTGCCCTAGGAGAAGCATAGGAAAAATAATGCATAGTTAATCAGAGAAAATAAACCCTAACCAACACTTTTAGGGCTGGATTTGCTAGAGAAATTTTTGGTTGGAAGTGAGAAATGCCTAAGGAAGTCATTCTAAGATAAGAAAATATTGTTTTGGCCTTGAAAGGAGTTGTTAGGTGGATGGTGGTGCCCATTCAAACAAAAGAGAAGGTCCTTACGGCCATATAAAAAAAGAAATGAGGATCGAACAACACAAGTCAATCTAAGGGTCATCTAAACTAATATTATATAAGTGGAAAGACACTCAGCCAATCCGAGAAGGAATGGTAGTTGTTTATAAGAGCTTGCAAATTTTACAAAAGCTATAAATCGTCATGTTGGGAGAAATATTAGTCATTTGTGAGGTTTGGGTCATCCAAGTCCAAGGGATGGATATCTAAAGTAAAAATAAATCCATATGAGTCTTGGTCATGGCCATCTAGAACCAATATATCTAATGGTAGTTGGTCATCTAGAGCAAAGAGTGGGTTGTCCAAGTTATGGTGGAGGTTGAACATTCAATAGAAGTCACTAAATTTGTGTGAGAGGTTATTCGATGATAAAGTTGTTTAAATATTGATCAAGGTCATCTAGTGGATGGCAGAGATGATGACTTGATTTATTATGTTCAGCAAAAGCATTGTATAGGTTAAACCATGACAAATTCTACAAATAGTATTTTTGTATTCATTGCCAAAAAAAAATATTTTGGGGACCCAATTGATCACTTTTTCTATTTCATCTCTACGTGACTATGTTTTTGCATTGAAATTTTGTTCTCTTCCCTCCATTTTAAATTTAAAATCATATAATATTCTAAGGGATAAGAAAAGGGTGCACATGTTGGGCACATGGTGCAAGAGTGACATGTGACTACATTAATAGAGTGTATGATCACATAGAAGAAGGTGGGTGATTCATGAAGGGGGAACCTTACCTTTATCTTGTGTGATTGGTTTTACTTTCTAATGAGTGCCCTAGCCAAGGAGGGCTAGGGTATCCTCCCTTAAGGCTTAGAGCCCTTGAGGTCTATGGTTCAAATCCCATTTGCTCAACTTTTTTATTGAAGAATATGACATCATCTCTCTAACTGAGGATGTGGCACATCTTAATACATGGTGCTATATGATTATTTCATCCCTGCTTGCTTATGCATATTGATATGGATACCTATGATAACATGCAACTTAGCGATGATATGACATCTAATGATGATGTGGTACCATATCATGATATGGTATTGAATGATGATATGCCAATCAGTGATGATGTGATAACCAATGATGATGTGTTATTTAATCACATGTCAGTTGATGTGGCACATGATGAAACTAAAAATATTAATATGTCAAGGGTCAACATGTCAAAGGATGGCATGGAAGATAGAGCATTGTAGAACAAGTGGTAACCATTCCATAAATAGAGTAATAGCATGATAACACACTTGGAAGCTCCACTTGTACTGTGTTTTGGACTACAACTCCCATGTTCCACATTCACTCTACAACTATGATCTCTACACACAAAGAATTCAATATACACTATAACTACTAATGGTAAACACATTGAATAAAAATTACACTCAACATAGGTATAATATAATTTAATTACATTACTTATGGTATAGCATTATAGAATACTGCATAATGCATATACAATCTACATTCATACTACAATGTCTACACTTATGGGTTACCAATATATGGCTCTAGTCTCTCAATAGATACACTAGATATCCTCAATACATAGAGATGAATAGTCTCACCATCATATCAAATGAAGAAGGGGGTCTATTAAAGCTTTTTTTTGGTCATTACCAACAACTTTTGAGGACAGCATACTACCCAACTATCTCCATATTTGACGTTCTCACATTACCCTTAATGCACTATAGTCTATTTGCTATTCATAAAATAAATGATCAAAATGCATTACATTGTTAGTTTATCTACATTTCATTTCATTACATATGCATTTGAATTATATTTATAATATATTATATTTATAATTATTTACACTTCGTTCATTTTGCACTATTTTTTCTTTTGAGGTCTAGAACCTGTGTCTATATCTTCCCTTTCCTTCCCTCTACTTTGGTCAACATCACTGACAAAATTTGCTTTGATTCTTGGAAACTGGGCTACTAGTGTTGAGGTGCTAGAGTAGGTGCTCCTTACATTTCTATGATTTGCAACTTTAATGCCTCATTCTCATCCTTTAGTCTTTTGGCATAATTATGGTATCAAGCTCCTTCTATTCTATAATGCTTAACCATATGCTCCATATCAACCAGCTTTGTTAAGAGATATTTAACCCTCTTCATAAAGGTATCTTTGACTTCTTTCTTAGCTTTTTGTGTTACTCCTACAAGTTGCTTATCTCTTTATATAATTAGTTGATCTTTACATTCTGATTACTTGGTCTTTCCTTCAAACATTTGCTCTCTGATTGAGCACTCAAATTTTAGTTTCCCAATTAGCTCTATTCTTCTTGAATCCTATTATTCTCCTCAACCTCTTACTTTAAAGCATTTAATTCTGCTTCAACTACTTGTTTCAAGGTAACTGGTTTTGCCTTAGCTAAGCATATGTGTCTTTTAACTAGTTGATATTTTGAAATCTAGTAGCTAACCATTGTATCCAATATGCCAAGAAATTATTTCTTGCATACATATTTACATTTTCATGTGCAATTCTCCTATACTCCACACCTATTACATCTTATGAATAAGGTACTAGATTGGCTTCATAAATATATATTTGGGTTGATTTTTTGTATATCCTCATGGTTCCTACTGGTAATTCCTTTATTTCAACCATCCTTTGGATGTTATAAACCTATGATTCCCATGGCTCCTTCTAATGGATTTCCATGAGTTCATTCTTTCTTCATCTCAAACCCACTATATCACTTTTATCCATATCTTCATACACCATCAGTTGTCAATTCTTCAAATATCCCATACAATCCATCCTAAATTCCAATATTGTTTGACCTAGAATCTTCATCATCTTGTCAAAGAGTACATCAATTTGTTCCTCCACATGCTCTCCCAAGTTTGATGGATGTTTGATATTTGACACTTCAACCCTGAAATGCTCACTTGTTTCTACTTAAATTTCAACCTCGGTATCTTCCTCGATAAGAATATCCTCTCTAACTCCTTCACCACCATCCCGTAGATTTATAGTCTTATTTGCTACCTTACCTCCTGAGATCAGCTACTCCACAATATCAACCAACTATTTCATCCTTTGGCTACTACCTCCTCTCTTTATCAATTTATATTTTATTGAGGGTTGCATTTATTTCTCCATTTTTGCTTCTATTGGAACAACATCCTCCCTTGTTAGTTGTTTTTCTCTTTCTAGTACTTTGGATGGAACTAGTTCTTCCCTTGATAGTTTCTCTATTATGGATATGATTTCAAACAATGGTTTCTCTGATAATTAAGGTGATGCACATGGGTTTATATGCTGCTCAAATTCTTCCCACTCACTCCATTTACATCTTACTCACTGCTTCCACCTAAATTGCACCCACTACATCCCATACCTCTTTCTCCATATCCATAATTTTTGCCAAATTTATGCATGTGGTATAGCTCCTCCTTGTGTAGTCTACTGCATTGACTGCTACTCTTCCTCTTTAGAATCTTCTTCAATCAAATGTACCAACCTCCTCTACCTCTTTTGTCATACTGATTGTTTCTTTTCTTCATTTTTTAAATCCGCACTTGCCTCCTCATCTAGCAAGTCCTTCTTCTTCAATATATTTTATGTTTTACTAAAGTACTTACCTTTACCTTTGCAAGTTCATTACATTGGAACATGCCATAATCATTGGATCCTACTCTACTATCTTCCTTTGAGAATCTAGTCCAAGAAAGTACAACTTTTTTTATGCTACAACATTCATCAACGATGCAATAGTGCGAAATACCATTGAAAAGTTCTTCAAGAATTGCATCAAGAAATTTTTAATATGCTATGATGCCCAATCATATTTGACATATTTCATGAGGCCTTGCACATATGGTACAATCCAAGTAGGTATCTTTGAACATCATTGCTCTTATTGTAACCTGGACACTATCACTTTCATGGCGTACTACAACTCCATTATCTTTAGTTGTTGTTGCTTTATTCCATTATTCCCATGCTTTGTTATCTTTACCACTTCATTTAGGATCATTTGGTGACTTCGAGGATCATTTTATTCTACTAGATATAATATATTAACTCCTTTTTAATTGGCATTCCATGACTCAGTAATCCAAATGTTCTTTGAAATTTTGAAAGTTGTTAGGTGAAAATATTACCTATACTTTATTGTCATTAATCTTCACTTTGTTGGTGTATTGTATATCTCCAACATCTACAACAAGTATCTCTTAAAAAATTCCTTGTCAAAATTTACAATTTGTAGTATGCAACTTACACCTACTTTCTTAAACATAGCTTTAAGTGAGCAATCATATACACTTACCCTCTACCAATTGTGGCAATATTCTCCCACTAGTTGTTGCCATGTAATGTTCTTTAGATGTATTGGTATTCATTCCTTTCCTTTCTATGACAAAGCCTCCACTTGTTGCTCATATGGAGTATCTCGAGGTCATTCTTGTGAGTGTCTATTATGCTACCTACTCCTACTCCACTTCGTGTCAAAACCATGTTCTTTCTCATTCTTGTATGTGGTCCACAAGACTTCTTACACTTGTTCTAACACCTTATTCTCTTCTTCTTGAGCTGGGTGGATTTCCTTTTTGGCTCTAGTTTTACCTACTCCATCCTCTCCTAGATGCTTGGTATTTTTTGCATCTTGAACTATAACTGCTATTTTAGATGTCTACTACTACTTGTACGACCTTTACTATTTGTTGTTCGCATTGGTAGAACACTTGTCATCTTACTTCCAACTAGTAGGGCACCTATCATCTTGTTTCCAGCTAGCATGGTAGTTTGCTCTGATTGGTATGGCAGCCCATTCTAATTGGTACGACACCCTATTCTAACTAGTATGACCCCCTTCCTCTAACTAGTATGATAAGCTTTATCTACTAATGACTTGTTCAGCACAAGGTTTCTAGTTCACTCAATAGCTTCTACGTACCACTCGTATGATAACCTTCCTTGCATATATTTACGTAGTCTACATCATTTCGATTGTGTCTGTAAATTCTCTTGGTTGCAACTAAAAATTTTGACATGCCCTCTCCTTTTGTACAAGTTTTTCAAAACAATCATTTTGTGCCTTTAGTCTCTTGCATGGTTATTTTTTAATGATTCATTCTTGTTCACTTCTTTCATCTGTGGTAGTTGCATATTCCTTCATTAGTGGCTCCTCTTCTTGCTAACAACTCTTACAATATCCCTCCATTACAATCCGTTTGAGTGCACGAGATAAAAACAACATTTGTGGCTACGCATTTGTTCTATAGGGGAATCCCATGCACCTAGTTGGTACGTTTCTAACAAAAACAAATCAGTGTACGTTATAGTAATTAATGGTCCATGTCATGGGCTCTTTGGTTTTTATTTTCATTATGTGTGGTGGGGTCATGGGAATCCACGGCCTTTTAATGTTATAGCATTAGCTTCGACACTGTTTCACAATCACCGGAATCCACGTCCTTTAAGTGCATACATATATCTTTTTCACGACAGACGATCACCGCAATCCACTGTTTCACGACGATCACCGGGTTCCTTGGTCGTTAAGTCTTGTTCCATATATATTATTCTTATTCTGCACGCAATCCTCCATAACGGTTGTTTTTTCGTTTTTTTTTGTTTTGTTTTAAAGAGACCGATTGAGTTTGTTCCTCTTTTTAGGTGGGTTCCTATTTGCAAAAAGCCTACAAAGTATGAATTGAGCTTCTCAGACATTTTCTTCGATTCTCCATATGAATTGAGCTTCAGCTTCGACAATTGTGGATGTGGATCTCTTTTCTGGTTATCCGAGCTTTTAAACCTTACAGCCAATTGAAAACGGCGTTAACTGCCGCGGTTCAAGCCCCGGGTCCTTCGGCCCATCGGCCTCGCTGCACGTCAGCCTCAGGTGGATCGTCGTCGCCCTGCCGGTACTAAACTTTTGGATACTAATGTATTGGGTTATACTGTCTTTACTCTTTACTGCACAGAGCTATATGTAAAACATGTTAGGGAAACAAATAATTTAAATACAAGTTTGAGTAAGAAACCCCTTGTGATATATATATATTTTTTGAGTAACCCAAGTTGCTGGTATTATGTAAAATCTGTCATATATACTCTGCCTTTGCATATCTAGTTAGATTGAATGTTAAAACGAATTGGCAGAATGTGTATTTTGGTTCTCCAACTGGCGGTATGATTGCATAGACTGTTTTCTTGAGTCGGGTAACCAGGTTTGGCTGCGTCAGAAATTCATTTTTCATGACAGCAAGACAAGCTATTAAATCAACCTTTTCATGACGCATGCCTTTTCTAAAATGAGCATAACTCACCCACTCCCGATATTCTTCCCACCCACGCCACGGGCAAGTGCTGCAGTTGTTACTTCCCCCACCCCCCCTCTCAAATGAGGGTGGGGGTGGGGAAGTAACAACTGCAGCAACAAACTGCTGCGGGAGGGTGGGGGTGGGGGTGGGGTGGTAACAACTGCAGCAACAAACTGCTGCGGGAGGGTGGGGGTGGGGGGTGGGGTGGTAACAACTGCAGCAACAAACTGCTGAGGGTGGGGGTGGGGAAGTAACAACTGCAGCAACAAACTGCTGCGGGAGGGTGGGGGTGGGGGTGGGGTGGTAACAACTGCAGCAACAAACTGCTGCGGGAGGGTGGGGGTGGGGGTGGGGTGGTAACAACTGCAGCAACAAACTGCAGTTTGTTGCTGCAGTTGTTACCACCCCACCCCACCCCCCACCCCCACCCTCCCGCAGCAGCAACAAACTGCAGTTTGTTGCTGCAGGAGCCGCAGCAGCAACAAACTGCAGTTTGTTGCTGCTGCGGGAGGGTGGGGGTGGGGGTGGGGTGGTAACAACTGCAGCAACAAACTGCAGTTTGTTGCTGCTGCGGGAGGGTGGGGGGTGGGGGTGGGGTGGTAACAACTGCAGCAACAAACTGCTGCGGGAGGGTGGGGGTGAGGGTGGGGGGGTGGTAACAACTGCAGCAACAAACTGCAGTTTGTTGCTGCTGCGGGAGGGTGGGGGTGGGGGTGGGGTGGTAACAACTGCAGCAACAAACTGCTGCGGGAGGGGTGGGGGTGGGGGTGGGGGAAGTAACAACTGCAGCAACAAACTGCAGTTTGTTGCTGCTGCGTTGTTGCTGCAGTTGTTACTTCCCCCACCCCCACCCTCCCGCAGCAGCAACAAAGTTTGTTGCTGCAGTTGTTACTTCCCCCACCCCCACCCTCTAGTTGCTGCAGTTGTTACTTCCCCCACCCCCACCCTCCCGCAGCAGCAACAAAGTTTGTTGCTGCAGTTGTTACTTCCCCCCACCCCCACCCTCCCGCAGCAGCAACAAAGTTTGTTGCTGCAGTTGTTACTTCCCCCACCCCCACCCTCTAGTTGCTGCAGTTGTTACTTCCCCCACCCCCACCCTTCCAGCAGCAGCAACAAAGTTTGTTGCTGCAGTTGTTACTTCCCCCACCCCCACCCTCTCGTTGCTGCAGTTGTTACTTCCCCCCACCCCCACCCTCCCCCCACCCCCACCCTCCCGCAGCAGCAACAAAGTTTGTTGCTGCAGTTGTTACTTCCCCCACCCCCACCCTCCCGCTGCAGCAACAAACTGCAGTTTGTTGCTGCAGCTTGTTACTCCCCCCACCCCCACCCTCCCGCAGCAGCAACAAACTGCAGTTTGTTGCTGCAGTTGTTACTTCCCCACCCCCACCCCCACCTCCACCCTTCCGCAGCAGCAACAAACTGCAGTTTGTTGCTGCAGTTGTTACTTCCCCTTCCGCAGCAGCAACAAACTGCAGTTTGTTGCTGCTGTTGCTGCTTGAGGGTGAGTTTGTTGCTGCTGTTGCTGCTTGAGGGTGGGGGTCGGGGAAGTAACAACTGCAGCAACAAACTGCAGTTTGTTGCTGCTGCGGGAGGGTGAGGGTGGGGGTGCGGGAAGTAACAACTGCAGCAACAAACTGCAGTTTGTTGCTGCAGTTGTTACTTCCCCCCACCCCCACCTTCACCCTCAAAGAATATTTATGTTTTGATCACCTCTTTTTCAAAGCAAGCTAGCTAGAATGATTATTATTGGTTGATTAAATTATTGGTTGATTAAAAACATAACCAATCTAAGTAGTTAGTTATGTTTTTATATTTAACCAATCTAAATAGTTAGTTATGTTTTTATATTTAATGATGTTAGTATAATAAATTAATTTTTAAAATTTTAAGGTGGAAATTTAGGTTTTTATTACTTTGTTATAATATCACAATATGGTGGGGTTTTTTCAATCTTTTTATATATATATATATATATATATATATATATATATATATATATATATATAATTTTAATTAAATAGTTTTAATATATACGCTCAACTGAGGGAAGTATTTGGGCTACAATCTGCCCTAAAACTCATTGTGAGGAGTACCTCAGGATTTTTATTTTTTTTAATTTTTTATTTATTATTATTTAATTATTTATAATAATAAATTTTATAGTATTTAATATTTTATTATATTATAATATTTATTATTTTTTAAAAGTCAAATAAATAAATAAAAATTTTCTTATACCAACCAAATTTGCAAGATCAAAATTGCTAAAAACTGCCCAGGCATAATTCTCCACTTTGATCCTACACTTATTCATCAAAAATCCAATATTTGGAACATTTTATTTACACCATTTAAAACCATCCTACATTTAAGTTGTATTAGCTTTTAGTGGCTCATTTTAGATGCACTATGAATATTTAATTTTAGATACCAATGTTGCTTTTGTTGCTTCTTTGACTACTCACATAGGGAGACTAGCCTACTTTGCATTTTAGATGCACTATGAATATTTAATTTTAGATACCAATGTTGCTTTTGTTGCTTCTCTGACTGCTCACATGGGGAGACTAGCCTACTTTTCATCTAGCATGCATCACTATCAAATTGGATGGCTTGATATGTCTCGACGTAGACTAGTCTACTTTGCATCTAGCATGCATCATTATCAAATTAGATGGCCTGATATGTCTCCAGACTTGTAGGAAACAGTCATGAAGTGGACAGTTGTACCAAGTTCTCCATCATGAACAAAGTAATTTTAAGACACCAAAAAGAGTCTCTTCAAAGCTTATAACTGGAGATCACTCTATTTACAGAGCATAATAGCATAGCATTATTCAAATTTGCAATTTTTGAAGTTCCAGCTTTCAAGATACGTTACTATAATTATCTTGGCCCTACTATTTGCTTTTCATCAGCAAGTTCGTTTCACTAATATAATGGTAGAATTAAACATCATTGGTCATGCTAGGTAATAACTCACTAAAAGCATCCTATACAAAGGAACAGAGGTATTCGATAAAAATAGGGGATGCTAATGAGTTTTTTTATTTTTATGCCACAGTACCCCTCCTTATTTACTATTTTATTCTAGGTCAAGGGAACGAGAGTTATGGGCTGCAACAACTCTCTGTTCTTTCTAGCCCTGTCTTTTGGATAACTCTATCAATATTTTCTAAACTCTAATGGAGTTCTTCCATTCATCAATCCTAGCCACTTTTAAAATAAAATACACGAAAACTCCCATTAATACAAGCCCTCATTCCTATAATGCAATTTCCTTCCACTTTAGCGACTGTTCTAGCAGAAGCTCAACATAAGGAAGACTATTCAAGTTTGTCCCCAAATGGTCAGCCATGTTGACCCAACACAATTTCTCGTGGGCCAATATTTCTGTAACAAACGTTTCATTGTTTTTCACCTGAACTGCCTGTTCTTCACTTTAATTGGCAGATTATTCAGGTAAGTTGTAACAGTATGAAGACATGTAATCTGTTCCTTTATTTCTTGTTGTCCCTTCTTCATTTGATTGACCTGTGATTGTAGTTGTCCCAGTTGCAGGCCATTTCTACGTTATTGTGGCCTCCTCGAAAATACAGACATTTTTATAAGTCATACTAACTGAAAGGTATCCAAGGAAAGGTAAAACAAGGTTAAAAAAATTCTAACTATAAAATTACAAGATGATATAGTAATGTAACCTTAAGAACCTTGAAAACTAGCTAACAGTGAACTCGAAACAGACAAAATGGTCAAATAGAGAAGACATTCAGGCTTGTTGGCTCCCTTGCACTCCAGTTGTGACTTGGGCACTCTCATAAACTGCATCTCTAGTAAAGAGCTATCTAGAAACTTGAAGAAACATTTGTACTCACATACGCACTTTGTTGATTGATAACCTCAAATGCAGGCAATATCAATCATGGTTTCTTTGGTGACACAAGGACCAATATAAATGAATAAAATTTCATGTTTTCTCATATTTTCTTCCATGGAATTTGTGGGCACTTCCTTCTAGATATTTATGTAAGGTTCAACATCTATAATGCAAGTGTCAAAATATGACACATACAAAATAATGTGACATATTTGATAGAGACCAACAGTTGCCAAATAAAGCCAGTAATTGCTTTAAGTGCTGCTATCACCTCTAAGAGATGCTTACCCATCTTGCCCATGGTAGCTTCCCAAAGCCTAGCACTAGATCATTTATCCTTAAGTTATTTTTGTCCATGATGAATTATAAATTCTTTCTCCTATAGATGTGCCCAGGTTCAACAGCTAATAATTGTGTTTGCTTAATTTCAATCTCCACACAAACTAGAGATCTAGTGGTTCTGATTCTACATCCTTTCTTAGTACAACAATCCAGAAGTAGCAAGTCCTCTTCAATGTATTGACATTGGTTCTCCTTAGACAGGTCAAGAACAAAATATTTAACATCGTCACAAGTGCAATCTCTACCTTTACCTTCCCATTTTCTATCAAATAAGCTTCTTCTACCCATGGCTCAAAAGAGAAACTAGCCATAATTGAAAATCACTGCAGGAAGAACTATATGTGTATGTAAGAGAGAGAGTAATAATTTATAATTCCATATGATAACAATCCATACTCTTAGTTGTTACATAACATACAACTAATAGAATTTATGAATGCATAATTGTTTTTCCAGCAGGCTTCCTTGCTAAACATTCCAAAAAGATTGGAAATAACCCCCTTAAGTATATTACTAACAACACAACCATTCTATCTAAAATAAACCACAAAAATAACCTTTCACAACCTCCATGTACCTTACTAAACTTCTAGGGGGAACATGTAGCAAGTAAAATTATGCTATCCATGGCTCTAAAGGGAAACAGGCCAGAATTGAAAAGCACTGTAGGAGAACCATCATGACTCATACACAGATAAGGGAGTGTGGAGAAATGTGTCTATGTGCGAGTGAGAGAGAAATATTAATAATAAGTTACACTAATATAATTATGATATGATAACAATCCATACTGCTAGTTGTTACATAAAATATAGATAATCGAATTTTATGAATTTGTAGTTGTTTCCCCCAACAACCTTCCTCAATAAGCATTTAAAAAAAAATGAAAATAACCCCCTTAATTATATCACCAATAACACATCCAATCTCTCTAGAAGAAACTTTGGAAACCTTCATTTACCCTGCTCCTTCAGCAATGCTCAAGTCCTTTCTGTTTTTATTGGGAATCATAAACTGCGGTATGACACCATCAACACAGACTGACCTGAGAAATATATCTTTCTGCACCCTACTTAATATTCCAAAAAAGTAACCTTCTTTACATTTCAGCAACAAACATTGGAGACAAATATCAACCACTCTCAGCAACTGGAGACATTCTTATTGTGACATTATTCATCAATTCCCAAAAAATACCTACTAACCAGTCATGACCACCAGAGCAAATAATATTACCAGTTTCTTAAAGCAATACCTGCAGACCACATTCTAATCTACCAAATTTCTTATGAACAAAGCTTTGGTATTGTAAAATGCCAATGAAATAACATTGAACACAATATCGGCTTATATACGCCTCTTATATTTTAAAAGGACTCTTTGATGCTTCAAAGTCTGCACATAAAATGTTGTAATTTCAAAACAGGGATGAAGGACTGACTAATTATGGACACTCATTGAACCACTAATCAACAAATTCATAATATACAATAATAAATATAGTAATATGATGTTAATATTGATTGCAAATATTTGGGTAGTCCCACTCTAAAATAAATATATAGATCTCAATTGGCCAAAATAAGGGAATATGTCTGCTTGTAGCAATCTTCCTTTGACATTTAGGGTCACCAATTTCATTTGGCACTCAAGTTCACCATAACCTGCTCTAAAAGTATGTCGAACACAAGGGAGGAGGCAACATAGAAAAACTAAGATATATATATTATTAATAATAAATTGTGTAAAAAATATAATGATACAATTGTCTACAGTTGATAGTTATTTCATTTTACAATGTAACTAATCAAATTTTGTGAATACATAATTTTTTTTCCAACACATAATGCTTTACAAAGTTAAATAAGCTATTATTTAAACGCTGAAAAGTCATATTAGTAGGGACAGTTAGTGCTTCATGGTCTTGAAGCTGTCAGGGGAACTAGAAGCTTCCCACTTCTAATCATATCTCACCATTAATAACTTACGACAACATCCTATCCTACATAACAAGTGCAATAGACTAGATAAGCAGACACTGTACATAGCCAAGGTAGACATACAACAATTCTTCTAGTATAAAAGGCAATAACTGTAATAATGGAGTCATATCTCCTACCCTACGAAAGGTAAAATATGGTTTCTTAGACCTTGGGAATGAAAATATATCATTAGGATATAGCCAAAGCAAAAACCTAGTCATGCCTTGTAATTTCCATTTATGTCCTCTTTTTATTTTCAAAGCAAGAAAAAATATATTTATATTAAAATATTGTTGCACATATAGGTATGCTTGTATTCAACATACGCATAGCTAAGTATCAACATAACAAAACAAACAACCAAGTGGCCTTTAAAACCCCCAACCTATTACAGACCTAACAGTACTCTAATAGTGTTATTCAAAGTTCAACAAACTGACTAGCCTCCCATACCTATTAAAATGGAAAGAAAAGAGCCAAGCTAGCATAAGTTGCCTCCCAACCAAGTTGGAAACTAACAACATCTCAAGACAACCCTTACTTGGAGTGCATTTACGGTTGCCCAGTGTTCTCGCAAACCACCCAAAACTAGGGCTCCTATCTAGTCCACGTATGTTTCATTACTTACCCAGCTTAGTCTAAAAAATAAAAGCAAAGCAAATACAATCACATTAGGGCAGGGACTCGAACAAAGGTATAAACCCACACCAATCCGATCCCACTAATTACAACTACTGTTTTAACAGAAACGAAATAGAGATAGAATATATTACATTCCGAGAGTTAAAATAGAAGTCTCCAAAAAATTGTTCGAGATATTCCCTCCTTACCTTGGGTCTCAAACAATGTCTGTCTTATGAATTGCTTTTTTGAAGAAATAAACAATACCAAGTTCTGTAATATTTTCTACCATTCATAGCAGGAGATTCATCGTGCTACTTACCATTGCCATCATCACTCTTTTAAAGTGCTCCACATATGGAGCTGAATGCTTGATTTTCTACATAGCATTATGAATTTTAACAATGTTTGCCTCATACCCCACAGATGTACTTTAACCATTCCAACTATTTTGTACACATCATAGTTGTAGTGAACGTGATAAGACAATTTGTGATGTGTATTGTAGGATTAGTTTTCAACTCAGTTTGTACTTAAATACAAGGGTGACAGTTTGAGTTGTAATTGTCTACCTCCCTTTTCAATTTTGTATGTATTCCATATTTGAGTAGTCAAATGATGTCATTGGTATCATCAAAGCATTGTAGCATTTCTGCAATATTGGATCGCCATTGTGTATTTTTGCGTTGTTGGTATTGATATTGAAGACAATAAAGCATCTCTTATGGTTGGATGACAAGATCATGTTATTGTAACTGATATATATTAATTACACATAATGAAATGGTTCTATTCCTAGATTGTTGGTTATTCCTCGTTGCATGTTATTTTGATATTTTCGCTCTTATTGTTCAATAATAAAAAATATACTACATTATCCAATAAACATGACCCCTACTATTCCAAAATCACGATACAAGTTTTTTTTTTGTATTTGTTTCTTCAAAAGTTATATGGGGCTTCTATTGAGGGCCACTTCCATCAAAAAACCAAAATATTACATTTGTTGTTAGGTAAATTAAACCATATCTAGATCAAATGGTTTAAGCTCAACCAGTTATATTCCTCAACTTTCAAGGAGGACCCATGTTTGATTCTTGCCAAGAAATACATGCATAATTGCCAAACTATTGTAATGTAATAATATAGTAATTGTAGGTCCAAGGTGTAGACCAATTGGTTCATCCAAACCCCATAAGGGGGGCAGAGGTCCAAGGTTCAAATCTCGGGCCTTGTCGGACTGAATGCTTGTCCCTTTCCTGGTGCTTTCAGCGGCGTAATAGGTTTAAAATGATTGTGGCATGGTGGTTATAGGGGCGGACTGCACGAAGATCTGTGTGGTGGCTTTCGGGGCGGACAGCACGGAATACTGTGGCGGCCATAAAAGCCGGACAGCCTGTCGGATTCGTGGCGGCTACCGATTCCACCATGTAAATTCAAAAAAAAAAAATAATAATAATATAGTAATTGATTAAAAGAACTTAAACCGTATCGAACTTACATTTTTTTATCAAAAATATTCTTCATTTCCTTTTCTATCAAATATATTCTTCATCTTCCTCAAAGTGCTATGTTTCAACAATCAACTCCTTGACATCATTTTCATTAATAAATAAAATCTCACTCAGCCAATTGTCTTCTAAAATTTGAATTTCATATATATAAAGAACAACATCACAATTGGCTAAATTATCTATTGCCCAGTTTCCTTCTCTATAGATATGCTCACATTTCCAAAATATGGCCTAATAGGTTGAGGAGAAGAATAAGATGCAAGAAGAATAGAGCTAATTGGGCAACTAAAATTTGAGTGCTCAATCAGAGAGTAAATGTTGGAAGGGAAGACCAAGTAATTAGAGCACAAAGATCAGCTAATTACAGAAAGAGATAAGAAACTTGTAGGAGTGACACAAAAAGCTAAGAAAGAAGTTGAAGATACCTTTATGAAGAGGGTTAAAGAGCTCTTGATAGAGTTGGTTGAGATGGAGCAGAGGGTGAATCATTATGGTATAGAAGGAACTTGATACCATAATTATGCCAAAAGACTAAAGGACGGGAATGAGGCATTAAATCTACAATCATAGAAATGTGAGGAGCACCTACTCTAACACCTCAACACTAGTAGCCAAGCTTCCAAGAACCGAAGCAGATGTTGACAAGGATGTTGACCAAAGTAGAGGGAAGGCAAGATGTAGGCACTAGTTCTAGACCTCAAAAGAAAAAATAGTGCAAAATGCACTAAGTGTAAATAATTATAAATGTAATATAAATAAAAGTTAAATGCATATGTAATAAAATGAAATGTAGATAAAATAACAATATAATGCAACTTGATCATTTATTTGATGAATTGCAAATAGACTATAGTGCATTAAGGGTAATGTGAGAACGTCGAATATGGAGACAATTGGGTGGTGTGCTATCCTAGGAAGTCGTTGTTGGCAACGACCAGGACAAAGCTTTAACTTTATTTGAGATGATGGTGAGACTATTTATTTGCATGTATTGAGGAAATCTAGTGTGTCTAGGGAGAAAATAGAGCCATATATTGGCAACCTATAAGTGTAGACATTGTAGTATGAATCTAGATTGTATATGCATTGTGTAGTATTCTATAACGCTATACCATAAGTAATGTAATTGACTTGTATTCTACCTATGTTGAGTGTAATATGTATTCAATGTGTTTACCATTAGTAGTTGTAGTGTATATTGGATTCTTTGTGTGTAGAGATCATAGTTGTAGACTGAACATGGAACATGGGAGTTGCAGTCCAGAACATAGTACAAGTGGAACTGCCAAGAGTGTTGTCATCCTATTCCTCTATTTATGGAATGCTTACCACTTGTGCTACAACACTTTGTCTTCCATGTCAGCCTTTGACATGTTGACCCTTGACATATCAACATTTTCAATGTCATTACATGCCACATCACCTGACATGTCATTAACTGTCACATCATCATTGGTTATCACATCATCATTGATTGACATGTCATAATTCGATACCATGTCATGATATGGTGTCACGTTATCGTTAGGTGCCATGTCATCATTAATTGGCATGTTATCATAGGGAGCCATGTCAATATGCATAAGCAAGAAGGGGTAAAATCATCATATAGTGCCATGTATTAAGATGTGCCACATCCTCAGTCAACGAGATGATGTCACAGTCTTCAACAAAAAAATTGGGTAAATGGGATTTGAACCATAGACCTAAAGAGCCCTAAGCCATAAGGGAGACTCCCCTAGCCCCCTTGGCTAGGGCACTCGTTAGAATACAAAAAGCAACCACACATAGGCTAAAGGGAAGGTTCCTCCTTCATGAAACACCCACCTTCTTTTGTGTGACCATACGTTCTATTGATGTAGGCATGTGCCACTCTTGAACCATGTGCCCAACACGTGCACCATTTTATTCTCCCTTAGAATATTATCTAAATTTTAATTTTAAATGGAGGGAAGAAAACAAACTTTTAATGTAGAAAAATAGTTACCTAAAGACAAAATGGAAAAAAGTGATCAACTAGGCCCCTCCAAAAGAATTTTTTTTTGCAATGAATCCAAAAATACCAACTATTTGTAGTATTTGTCATGGTTTGCCCTGTACAATGCTTTTGTTGAACATAACCAATCAGGTCATACTCTCTACCATCCACCATATGACCTTGACCAAGCTTTAAACAACTTTGTCATTGGATAACCTCTCACACAAGATTAGTGACTTCTATTGATTGGTCAACCTCCACCATAAGTTGGACAACCCACTCTTTGTTCTAGATGGTCAACTACCACCAAACATATTGGTTCTATATGGTCATTACCAAGCCTCATATGACTTTATTTTTAGTTTAAATAGCCATCCCTTGGCCTTGGATGACCCAAATATCACAAACGACTAATATTTTCCCAACATGATTTCTAGATTTTGAGCAACTTGCAAGATCTTCTAAACAACTATCATCCCTTCCTGGATTGGTTGAGTGCCTTTCCACTTTGAAAATCTTAATTTAGATAGCCCTTGTATGGACTTGTGTTGTTCGATCCTCATTTCCTTTTTTTGGATGGCCGAAAGGACCTTCTCTTTCATTTGAATGGGGACCACCATCCACCTAACAATTCCTTTCAAGGCCAAAACAATATTTTCTTACCTTAGAATGAATTCCTTGGGTATTTCTCACTTCCAACCAAAAATTTCTCTAGCAAATCCAACCCCAAAAGTGTTGGTTAGGGTTTCATTTCTCTGATTAACTAGGGATTCTTTTTCTTATGCTTCTCCTAGGGCAAGTCCCCAATCTTCAAATTCTTACATGACTTCAATTTTTTATCTAGAATTTACATGGATTTTCTTCAAAACCCTCTCTCCCACCATGGGTATGTGCCCCAAATCCTCTTCTACAATGAAATTCACTTTCATTGGGTTTCTACTAATAGTTTCCTCCACAAATTGATTTTGCTCCAATAAAACCCTAGTTTATGCTCTAACTCGTTCCCTCTAGCACTTGGTTTTGCATATTCAATTATTTTCTTTTACTTCACACACCCCTATTAGTTTTGGCCCTTCATCTTTAGATTCTTCTTTAACAATATTGGGCTCTATCACTAGTGAAGGGGGAATGACTCTTGATGCTTAGGTGGGGAATCTCCTGCAATATTCTCTATTTACCCAAGCAACTTGCTCTCATATGTTGCATAACATAACCTAAGCATAACTAGACCTAATGGAGACTTCTTGGAACTAATTTTGACCCAAAATGAAGGAAGGGGGACCTTATGAAGCCTGCCTAGGTAGTTCCAAGAAATTCCTAGACAACGAAACATTCATAACCACCATCCCCAAATCCTATGTTGCATGAATTTTACCATTTCCTAAAGTCTAAAGTCACTTTTCATTAATCTCTAATTTCATTTACATTTCATATTCATTTCACCTAATTTCACTTTTAATTTCATTTGATTTTATTTATGCTAATATCAAATACATTCCATCCAATTTAATTTTAACAAAATTGCAAGCAAAACTTTGTACAACCTTTTATTTTTTCTTTGTCTAGGAAGCAATTTTACCGCCTACATTTGTCCTCTCCTTTTAAATTAGTCGACATCCTCATCGATGCTTGCTGCTTTTTCGTATATGTTTATTTTTGCTAATATTTGGCCATAGATGCTCCACCCATCTCTATTATTTGGAGTCACAAAGCTTCTCATTCATCCTTCAATATCTCTGCATATATACTAAAATGGAGAAACTATAGTCCATAGTGATTAGCTTTCTTCTCCATTTTGGCTAATTGCACTATCAACTCCTTTTCTCACTCAGTAGCACTCTTTTGCATTCTCTGTTTTAGCTTAGCCTCATTCTTGGTTGCAATAGCCAACTGTTCATCCCTCTTAGCAATTAGTTGATCCTTATGCTCTAACTCTTTTTCTCGAGCCTCATAAACTATGAATTTATTTCTATTTTTGCCTTATAGCTTATAATGATCTCATTGCACCTCTCCATATCTCTCTTAGTTGGATCAAATTTGTTGTCCTTGGCCTTCAATTGTTCATCCTTATCCTTAAACTATTTGTCTTTGGCCTTTAATTGATCCTCATTATTCTTCCTTAGACTAATAGTCTTTGTCGCAACTTCCTTCTTCATTGTCTCTACTTCCCTTTTCATCTTCTCAACTTCTTCCTTCATAGCTTCAATTTTTTTCTTCGTCATTTCCATCTCTTCCTTATATTGGTTAACTTACTTCTCCTTGGATTAGTAAATATTTTGCAACCCAACTGTTAACCCATCTATCCAATGAGTCAAAAATTTAATTTAGTTGTATACTAGTGCTACTTTTGGTGGAATCTTCCTATACTCCACCTTAGTTGTGTCTACTGGGAAATATTGCAAGGTACCTAATCTATGTACACTCTCCTTGGTACCCTATAGTTATTTGACATGCCCTTTGGTAGCTCCTTCATTCCAATCATATTTGTCACTTCAACTTGTAACTCCTATGGTTCTTTTTCATGGATTTTAGTGAGCTTCTTTGTCTTCACATCCTCTTGGGCCCATTGTATTGCTTTCTCTATTTCATTGTAAACCATGGATTTCCATTGCCTTAGTTGTCCTACACAACCCATCCTAAATTTTAGTCTTGTAGAATCAAAAACCTCCATCATATTTCCAAAAAATTCATTCACCTAATCATCAACTTGCATTCCTTCTTCCTCAAACCATTTGAAACTAGGCACTTCAATAATGAAATGCTTCTCCAGTACTTGGAATGTATCTTCCTCCTCCTATTCCATATTTAATTCTACTCTAGTTTCTTCTGGTTGTACTTCTCTATTCTCTTTTAATTGCACTTCTTTATTCTCTTCTAGTTGCGCTTCTTTATTCTCTTTCAGTTGCGCTTCTTTATTCTCTTTCGGCTACGCTTCTCTATTCTCTTCCAGCTGATCAGGTTGTCCTATATTTTATTCCTAAAAATCTGGTAGACTTTCTTCATTGGCTAATCTTTGGCTACCACCACGTCTCCTAATAATTCTAATTTTCTTTCTTTTTTTTGAGATTCAAGTACGATCTAAACCTGCTTGTCCCTTTCTAGATCTTTAACTCTTGTTTCTCTTTGCACCACTAATTCTTTCAATATACATTAGACTCTTTCTAAGATCTCAAACTGCTCTATAGTCGGTATGGTTGGTGATGCACAAAAATTCACTTGTGGTCATTCAACAAGTCCTGGCAATCCTTCCTCCACATTGCCCATCACTACTAGTTCTTCTTGAACCTCTTCAATTAACTATGCCCTCAATTATTCCTATTGCACAATATCTTCTAAATATTTTTATTATTGCAATATTAGCCTCTCCTGCTCATGTTGTCTCCATGTTCGAACAAGACTTATTTACGATCGTTCCTTCTTCCTTCTTTCTTCAACTTGTTGTTCTTCCTAGGTGACTCCCATAGTCACTTCTTCAGTTTCTTGCTAGAATTTGGGCTCTAACCTTATCTTCTTTCTTGGTCATGGTGCCACCTCCTTTGACTCCTCACTATCATCTTCATCAAAGAGGTTTGCTCTTCAAATAATCTTCTTGGTCCAAACCTTAACCGAAGTAGTCTTTGTTATTGGCACCACTTTTACCCATCTCAAAATTATGCATTCATTCTTAGGTAGCTTCCTTAGAGCTATTAATCTAGGAATTTCTATCTTGGTGTATGACACTACATTCAACATTATTCCAATGGCGTGGAATGCCATAAAAAAAATTCTTAGTTTGTCATCTCAAGAAATTCCTAATTTTGTATAATTACAATGCCCAATCGTATTTTATACCTTCCACCATACCTTGCACACACTATACTAGCCACATAGGCATCTATGATGATTTGGTTTTGTTGGATAGTTTGGACATGATGATATTTATAACACATCGTAACTCATCATTCTTCATTTGGCTCTATTTAATCCCATGAATTCTTAAACCAAAAATCTTATTGGCATTGCTAGGTTTAATAGTTGTTATATCTCGAATAATTTCCTGTTCCATTATTCTGTATCTAAGGCCTCTTTCCTCATTGCAATTTCCTATTTTGGTAACCCAAACATCTGCCAAAAATTATTTTCTAAAATCATCATCCTCATGTCTCGATTTCCAATCTTCATAATGCTTATGTTTTTGTTTGCATCATAAGTCTCGAGCATTTGCAACAAATATTCCTTAAAAAATACCTTAATCAAATACTTGAACTTGTGCAATGCATCTTACTTCTACTTGCATCAATGCAACTTTCAACTTATGATATGGTGGATTCTCTTGCCACCACTTCCAAAAACTTATCCAACTAGATGAGTCTATATTATTTGCTTTAGAGTTATTTTCTCCTTCTCTTTTACCAGTGAATCACCTTGCCATCTCTGAGATTGTGTCTCCTACTCCATGTAATGTCTTCTTCCTTGTGTGTACTCTAGCAACTCTTATCTTGCATCGAGTCTAACTTCTTCTTCTCTCCTTGGGTATTCTCTCCTATGCAACGGGTCAGGCAAGCATGTAATCCTTTGTGGTTCTATTCTTCATAAGCACTCACCAAAATCTATTCTCTCACTCATACTTCATATGTTGTACATTCTTTCTTTTTGTTGTACATTGACTATTTAGTTAGTTTGTCATCGTCTATATGGCCAATCAATTGTACTTGTATGACACTCATGATTGTATGGCACTTCTTTCAATTTGTACAATACTCCTTTGTCATATAGTAGTATTTGTCCTTTGTACGATGACCTTATTTCATCATATGGTGGTATTTTTCTTTTCCTGTGTGGTCACATCTTTGCATCATATGATCACTTTTCTCTCTCTTTGTATGATAACTTCCCTGTGTCGTATGGTAGCCTTCCTTCCCTCATATGACAATTTCACAACAATTTTTGTATGACACTTTCTTCAATTTGCAGTATTTTTCTCTTTGTAGTCTTTCCTTCAATGCTCTTGTACGATGATTTCCTCATTGGCCTACTTTCCCCCTTGATGCACTTTGTCTATATAACAACTTTCTTTTTCCTTTCCCTTGCACAATTTTTCAAACCCTTCATTGCAACTTGCCTTGAATTACCTTGAATAGTAGGTGCCCCTCCTTGTATAATTTTAATATAGGGATTTGTGTAAAATAAAATCAGTCATATTTTTCCAACTTTGTATGGTATGTCTCCTTATCTGTCTTAGTTTTAATTTCTCCTTCTATTGGTTTTCAGTATTACTGTACAACCTCTTGTAAACCTGCAATTTTTTTAATGTACATATTTATACATGTAACTTTTTGATGACATGTCAAGGTCATCGTACAAGTCGTATGACCATGTAGACTTGGTCTTGCACAACATCCCCTGTTGATATATCATCCTACATTTTTGTTAGTTATTTCATCATATAATTCATATGATCCTCATTCTTTACATTCTTTGTCATACAATTCCCTTGCTTTGGACTTGTAGGTGGCTAGGCCATACGATCCTCCCTATGCACTTGACTTGTATGACACCTATCATATAGTCCCTTTGCTACTCCTCTTGGTCTTTACAGTGCTATATCGTATAATCTCTTTCTTGATCTTGCATTGTATGGTCATCCTTTGCACTGCTTCTTACCATATTGTACTCATTTGTACGATGATCTATCATATAATCTCCTTCATTTGTATGGCTCCTAATTGGATTTCCTTGAGTTAAGTTTACTTCTAAAATTGGTGACCAATTTTGTCCAATATTATCTTCTAACTCCTTTGTGGACTTGTTGAAATTGTGCTTGCATTATGCATACTTGCTCTCTCTCATTTCCAAGATGATTTCTTCTATGACCATGCATTTGTACCATGGCCCTTCTTGTAATCATTGGGAAAATATCTCTAGCTTGGGACTGTCCTCTCCCATCTCTAGGTTGTCCGAGATCTATCCAATCCCTCAACCATTGTGGATGATTTCTTTAATTTGAATGTGGTCCTCGAGGTGATCTAAATGGTCCAACCTAAATTTTAAGTCCAACTTGATTGTTTCTTACCTGATCAATGAATGGTCCTTGCAACCCTTTACATCGATCCTACATCCTGTTAGAAATAGAGTCTATTCCATCATTTGAGTTATGTAAATGTATCTTCCAAGGTACATACTTAGATTACTTTAGGGTCAAGTTATCTAGTTACTTCATGCAATGTAATAAGTGGAAAAGTGTCAATGTGCAAGTTGTACATGTGTAAGTTATCCCTTGCACATCTAGATAGAGTGTTTGCCAAGGAATCTATCCTCCTACATAAAGGGCTTCATACCCTTACTCAAATGTATCACTTCTATTCATTTAATAAGATGTTCTATTGCCTTGATCTATATCTTTTGAAATATTGAGATGCTACCAAAGCCATCAATGGTATCAGAGCTACATTTTTTCCTAGTGAGGAATAGAGAAAGTTACTACTATAGGTTTTTGCAAAATAGATATGCCTTTGAACCTGCCACTTACAAATTCCATTATCATGAGATCGTTTGAAGAGCTTGACAAGAATAAGGAGATCAAAGAAGTTCCTAATAAACAAAAGAGTTGGGATAATTGTCACCATTCGACAACAAGCCCAAGAGAAGAAGAATTTGGCAAGGAGTACCAAATCTCAGAAGAAGCTCACCAAATCTTGAAGATTTGAAGATTACCTCTCACAAAAAGAAGGCATCGCTTCAGAGATAAAGACTTCTCCAAATATGCATTAGAAGGAGAAGAACACAAGAGGAGAACAAGCCATCAAATCCTAGGCTCATAAAAGAAAGGTTGAGACCATCATTTGGTGAAGAAGGAGCTATTCAAGATAGTCTACAAAGAGTTACAATAAAATGGTATGTAACTGTCTAGTGCAAATAGGTTTATTAATTCATCTACCTATTAGATTTGTTATATGTACCTGCATTTGGATTAAAGTTGCAAATAGAAAATTGGATTGTAGTCTTCAAAAGTGCAAAAATAAAAAGTTCTTTTTAAGGTTCATTTGCATTTTTATTAGGAGTTGATTAGATTTCAAAATAGTTCCTATCAACTACCTATTATCTATTTTGAAAGAAAAAGAAGACTAAGCTCTACAATATTAGTTGTAGTGAAATTTTAGAATAACTCTTAAAGATTCATTTTAGGTTATTCTTGATTAGTTGCAGTAAATTCTTAATGTATTAATTTGAGAGTTGATCAGAGTGATAAAGTGTAATCTTAGTGCATTAAAAGTGAAAAAAAACTTGTACTATTACACTACTCTCAAAATAAATTGGTTTTGTGTTCTTGAAGGGTACAAAATATTATTTATATCAAGTGTCTAAAGATACTATTGAAGCATAGTAATCTCCAACTCGTAGTAGCCTAAATAAGCCACCCAAAAAGGTTAGAATCCTCCTAAACCTGGAGAATATAACTAATCTAGATTATTGGGAGAGATGAGGAGCAGTGGAGGAAGCGGAGGAAGCGAAGGAGGAGCAAAAATGGCAGGCAAGAATTTTGAACCAACAGAAGGAGAAGATCCAGAGGCAGGGCAGAATGCTATAGCTGGAAAGGAAAAGGATTCCCTATCAGCTCAGTTCAAAAATTCTAAAGGTATAGATCCTCCAGATAAACCCTCAGAAAAAGGGTCCCATTGGGGTTCGGGAGCTGGCAACAAGGGCCCAACCTTTTTGGAAATATTGAAAGGGAAAAAGGAGCCAATGAGTGAACTACCGCCCCTAATACCAAAAAATAATAGGTTAACTGCGCTAGTGGAGATTATGGAAAGATTCTTGGATATGGAGGCATCATCCTTAGTTGGCAAGTTTTTGGGAGGAAGGCCGGACATTGAGACTATTCGCTCATGGGTCACGGCAAAGTGGAAAACTTTAGGAAGCTTAGAAATCGTAGCCATGTCAAGAGGTTTTTTTATGATAAGACTCAACAACAAAGATGATGCAGAGCACATCTTGACAGGAGGATTCTGGTTTCTAGGAAGGCGTAGCTTCTTTCTGAGGAAATGGGGGGAGGATTTCAACCCTAAGAAGCAGAACATTAATATAGCACCCATTTGGGTCCACTTACCAAACCTCCCAGCCCAGTTTGTTAATGATTACTGGCTTAGTGGCATAGCAAAGATGATAGGAGAGCTCGTGGCAATAGACCATTCAACCCGGGCAAGGACTAGACTTACGCATGCCAGGATCTGTGTAAATGCAAACTTGAATTCTGATCTACCTTCTCAGGTGGAACTAGCATATGGAGATTTTCTAAGGATTCAGCCTATGGAGTATGATAACAAGCTGACATTTTGTAGCGTGTGCAAAACCCAGGGCCACCTTCAAGCCCAATGTCTGACAATAACTGCAAACAAGGAAGCCACGAGCGAAGGTTTTCTGGGGAAAGCTAATGGGAGAGGGATCCCAAAGTTTCAAGGACCGCGTCTTAACTTGGAAGGATATAGACAAGTTAAGAATAACCAGGTTGACCAAGCCAACATAGAACTGGCAAAAATATAGGAGAAAGGAAAGCAACATAATGAGGGAGGCAAAAATCATAAGGTATGTAATAAAGATCCCAGCTTGAACATGTTTGATATCCTATCAAATCTAGAAGTTGAAAAAGAAAACAGTAAGGATGATACCATCAGTGTCAAGTTTTCTGAAACCCTAGACTCCCCATCCAAATCGTGACCATCCACAGTTATGACAAAAATCCCCAAAAGCTATGCTCAAAATGAAGAAAAATTGCCAGGTCATTTCAATTTAAACATGGAAAAAATAGAGTCAAGAGTCGAAGTTGTGGAAACAAGAGGCAAGAATGTAGCTCCTAATCCGGTAGTGGAGCAAATTATCCCTTATCAGATGAGCCCAACGGTAAAAGGTTCCTTGAAGGAAAGCCCCTGTTTAGGAACCAGATAGGAGAGGTGAACCAAAACAAGGCTGAGGATGAAGAGGGAATTAGAAACCCTCAAAATGAGGAAGAAGGTTCAAGCCCTAGACTATCACAGTATATGCCCCCTCATTTTAGTCCAAAATAGACTAGAAGCACCACCAAGCCTCCGATATATTATGGAAGTGAAAGAAAGAAAGGGATAATATATATAGCAGAGCACTATAGAATGAGAATCAATGAAGAAATTACAAACAGAAAGCAAAGAACATTGTTACAGCAAGCTATTCCTGGCCAGGATAATAGCAAAATTGACAAACCCCTCTTGGCTCAGGGAAGGGGGCGAGGAAAAAATATCAAACAGTCTAAATGAAGGTTCTCTCATGGAATGTGAGAGGCCTAAACGGCCCACCAAAACAAAGGATGGTGAAGTATATAAGGAAGGATTGGAATCCTACTATCATTTTTCTTCAAGAAACCAAAACAGATGCGGCACAATCAGCACTTATAGCTAGAAGGATTTGGAAGCAAGGGGAAGTGGCCTTTCAATAGGCGAGAGGAGCATCTGGGGGCCTCATGATATTATGGGATCCTATTAAAATAGAAGAAAGTATTATTCAGGCAAATTAAATAGTCTTAAGCGTATTATTTCATGATTTTGATACTAATAAGAATTGGATTATGTCAAATGTTTATGCCCCCACCTCCGTCCAAGTGTGGTCTGAACTGTGGGAGTTTTTGGGGCATTTCAGCCAAGATTTTAAAGACATTCCTTGGGTGATTGGGGGAGATTTCAATACCCCCCTTTACCCATCTGATAAGAAGGAAGGATCTGGATTACCCTCAAGGAGCATGGAGGACTTCAATGAATTCATTAACACAAATGAATTGATGGATGTAAGACTAAAAGGAGCCAAATTTACATGGAGTAACAAGAGGATAGGAAGTCAGTTGATTCAAGAAAGGTTGGACATGTTTTTTTTATCCAAGGAAGCTACAACAATGTTTGGTGATTCAACGATTACAAGCCCTTCCTAAATGCGCTTCAGACCATAATCTTATTCTATGGAGGCATTTCAGGATAACTCCTTTAAAAAGCCATTCATATTTCTGTCAATGTGGGTTAAACATCCAGACTTCAAGAAATGAATAGAGGAATGGTGGCAGCAGCCTATCCAGGAAGTGCTTCCTTCAAACTATCTCAAAAACTTAAGATGGTGAAAAACAACCTTAGAATATGGAATAAATAAGTATTTAAAAATATTTTTGAGAATAAGAGAGTAGTGGGGGAAAAACTGAGAATAATAGAAAGAAAAATCTAAAATGGAACCTATGATGAGGCGACAAGTACTGAAGAGAAGGAAACCCTTTGTGAGTTTTATAATATTTTAGCTTGTGAGGAGATGTATTGGAGGCAGAAATCAAGGGCATTATGGCTAAAGGAAGGGGAATCTAATTCAAAGTTTTTCCATGTTACCACATTGAGCAATAGAAGCAACAATAATATTAGAAATTTAACCAAGGTGGATGGATCCTCAACTCAAAACATTCAGGACATCAGGGATGAGGCTGCTAATTTTTTTAGTTCATTATTGAGTGAAGAACGGGCATGTAATGCCCAAGCAAAGGACTCTCTCCTTCAATTTATTCCACAACTCATTGATGAAATGATTAACGAGTCTCTTACAGCAGTTTTTTTAGACGAAGAGATCAAGGAGGCTTTGTTTAACATGGATCCTGACAAAACTCCTGGGCCGGATGGGTTTTCACCACGATTTTTCCAAGTTTATTGGGATATTGTTGGAGCAGAAGTTATTACTGCAATCAAGGAGTTCCAAAGTTCAAATCATATTCCAAGGGGTTTGAATTCAACTTTCATTGCTTTTATCCCTAAAGGCCCCAACCCCAATACTATGGCTGACTTTAGGTCTGTTAGCCTATGTAATATATCCTATAAAATTTTGTCCAAAGTTTTAGCCAACCGTTTGAAGAAATTTCTACCGGTTATCATTGATCCAAGTCAAGGAAGTTTTGTACAAGGAAGATCAATCTTAGATGGATTTATTAATGTTCATGAGGCTCTTCATACAACCGCTCAGAACAAAAAAGTAGTCATGGCTTTAAAGTTAGACATGAACAAAGCTTATGACAGGGTAAATTGGGAATTCCTAGAGGCAGTTTTATAAAAATTTTGCTTCAACATGAAATGGGTCAAGTTAATAAGAGAGTGTATTTCTAAGCCTTGTTTTTCAGTTTTGGTTAATGGGTCTACTGTAGGTTTTTTCAAAGCAAATGTGGTCTAACACAAGGATATCCCATAATTCCTATGTTGTTCATCATCGTAGTTGATGCCTTGGGAAGAACCATTAAGGCAACAGTGGTAGCTGGACTCATATCAGGTATCAAGGCCACATCGCTAACTACCCCGGTGACACATCAGCAATTTGTTGATGATACATTGCTACTGACTTTGGCTTCTGTGGTTGAGGCAAGAAGGATTAAAAATATTCTCATAATGTATGAAGAAGCGGTTGGATAGAAAGTGAATTTTGATAAGAGAAAACTTTATTTCATCAATACCCCCATTCCTAGGTAAAACAACATAGCAAGGATCATGGAATGTCAGATTGCATCCCTTCCCACATCCTATTTAGGTCTTCCCCTATTTACGGGGAAACCTGAAGGATCAATGTGGAACATAGTTCTGGAGAGGATCCAAAAAAATCTAGTAGGTTGGAAAGGACATCTGTTATCTCAAGCAAGAAAAGTAGTTTTAACTATGGCTTCACTTCAAAGTATACCCATTTACTTCCTATCAGTGTTCAGAGCTCCCGGCAAGGTGTATCACAAAATTGAGCAGCTTCAAAAAAAAATTCTCTGGTCGGGATTGAGGATAAGAAAAGGATCCATTTAGTAGGTTGGAACAAGGTTTGCAAACCTAAAGTTGATGGGGGGTTAGGATTGAGGAGAGTTGCTCATCTCAATACAGCTTTGTTAGCCAAACAAGCGTGGCGGTTATTGACTAAGGTCGATAATGAATGGACTGCCATAGTTAGGAGGAAATACCTCCAAGGTGTGAACTTCCTTAATGACAACTTAGCAAGTAGGGGGTCTGCTTTTTGGAAGGCAATCCTCACGAGCAGGGATCTTGTCAAGAAAGGTCTTAGATGGATTTTAGGAAATGGGCAAACAATAGACTTTTGGAAGGATCGATGGGTGAGAGCTGAGGAGTTATCCCAGAATCCTCATTTGGCTATGATTCAAGAGCATATGGAGCAGCATATTGGGAAGAAGGTTGCAAATTATATATGGCAGGATATAAATATCAACAGGTGGAAACACATCAGAGTACAGGGTTTTGAAGCGAAGTTTGAAGAGCTTTATAACATTTTAACTCAACAAATTATTCCCTCTAGAGAGGATGAAGATCACATTGTTTGGGCTGAGATTGAAAGTGGTGACTTCACAGTTAAGTATGCCTATAATGTTCTTCTCAATGTGGAAGGTCAACAATTTCAACCGATTTTGGTTTGGATCAAAGGCTTAATTCCTAAAATATCCTTTTTTTCATGGCTGGTTATTCAAGGAAAAATCCTCACTATGGACAATATGTTATCCAAAGATATGGTTATTGCTAACCGTTGCTACATGTGCAGGGCAGGATGGGAGACAACCCAACACTTGTTTCTGAAGTGTCCGATAGCGGAATCCATCCTGGATGAACTTTTCCAAGCCTTTAGGATCTCGTGGGTTAAGCCTGCTCTTATATCCGAAGTGTTCCATCAATGACCTCAACCCTTTGTTAGCCTAAAACTTAAGTACCTATGGAAATCTGGTGGCATCATTTTCTCTGGCATATTCGGCTAGAAAGGAACCATAGAGCCTTTAAGGATACCATTCACAACCCAAAAACCATCCTAAATAGGATTATTGTCTTTGCAAAAGAAAACCTTAGCACCTTAGTGGATGAGAACCACTCAATTCCTCCCCAAGAAAAACAATTAGCTTGGGCCTTAGGTATTGAGGACAAACCTTCCATTCCTTTGCCTAATCCCAAAAATGGGATTTCTTGGGAGCCACCCCCCCAGGGTTGGTTTAAACTAAATTTTGATGGTGCAGCCAAGGAGAACCCGGGAAGAGCTGGAGCTGGAGGAATAATCAGGCATCATCAAGGAAATATGGTCAAGGCCTTCGCTAAACCATTGGGAATAAAAACTAATAACGAAGCAGAAGCTAGAGCCCTTTGGAGAGGTTTGCAAGTAGCCCAAGCAACTCAAGGTAACTTGATGATTGAAGGTGATTCGATGAACATCATCAACCTGTTAACCATTGGCAAAAAACCTCCATGGAGAATTGAGGGAGTCATCCATGAAGTTAGGATCCTTTTTGCGGCAAGACAGAACAGGAGGGCTCGTCACGTGTACCGTGAGGCCAACAGGTCAGCTGACAAATTAGCCAACATAGGTGTTGATGTTGGTAGTTTGGTGACATGGACACAAGGTGTGCCACGTGAAGTGGAAAACATTATTAGTCATGAAAAGAAACCTACCCGTTAAGGAGAAATATGAATGGGTGTTATTTCCCCATGGAGCTGGTAATAACTATGGGGTTTCCCTCTAAATCATACCAAATTGGAAATGAAGGTAACAGGGTGTAAGCCTTGGAGGATTTCGACAGAGAATAGGAAATGGGCAAGCAACATGTTTCACAAGTGCAAAGTTCCAAACTTCAATTTCCTGTCAATGTAAGTAATGTTTACGGTTATGTTTAGGTATGGGTGTGCCTTGTTAGTAAGGTGTTGTAGGGGATTCAACACAAGTTCTGGTAAGAAAGTTTCAAGGATGACTAGGATCTACAATCTCAGCAGAAGGCTGGATATTGTAATAGGTTTTGGGTTAACCTGCAAAACCCGGTAATTAATGAAGACTTTTATTTACCAAAAAAAACTAATCAAAAAATGAAATAGAAGCTTTATAGGATGAAACTTGGTGAATCTCAAATACAAAAGCATTAAATAATTGAATCCAAGAAAAGAATTGCAGAAAATAAAAGCTTCTATCTATTGTTATATAAGCTTGGAATTGTTATCTAAGTGACCAAGAAAAAAAAGGAAGGTGTCTAATTATAAAAGACAACCTCAAAACCCTTGTATTGTAGGAGAAAAATTCTGCCATAAAATAAGGGTTTATCATCTGAAATAAGAGTGCAAAAGAAGGTGCATCAAAGGGAATTCATATACACACTATAGTACATCTTATAGCACCATTTCAATCTGTTTTTTTATAGTCTAAAAATAGAGTTGAATCTGTCCCAAAAAGGGACAATAAACACAAGAAAAATAGCCAAGAAAGGGCTGAACTCAAGCACTCCTTCCAAGCTATAGAAGCCACTCAAAGGGCTCATCATGGATGATTGAACCTGTAGGAAGACACAATATAGGAGAAGATCAAGTAGTGTACAAAGCAGAAGATACAGTATAGGATAATATCAAGTAATATATAAAGTAGAAGATAAAGCAAACATACATCAAAGGAAAGGAGTATTTGTATCAAAGCATTTCTACCATTAGTAAATGCTTACAATGGAGTAAAGCATCAAGGAGTCTTCATACAAGCACTGCCATTCGAAATCCATTCAATGGCCACCAAAGTTACTCCATATCTCCACCAAAGCTTTGCAATATCCCTACCACAACTCAACCATTAGCTGGAGATACTTGATCATCTACGTAAAAAAGCAAGTATTAAGGCAAAAAAGGTATTGGAGAGTCTTCATATAAGCATTGATAGAATGAAAGGCATTGCCACTTGTCATATTTTTAAAGATACTCTATAACGCTCACAAAGGATATGTTACACTTCTTGGTGCCCATACCCCAAATAGTGGATTTACATATAACTTGACATACTTTACAAGAAAGATAGCTTGGATATGGAGCATTACTTGGACAACGCTCAAGGAAGAATAAAGAAATATTTTCAACTTAATAGTGACACTTATCATGAGTAGTGGAGTGATTTTGGCACCTCCACCAACCATATGAGAGCTTCCATGAGCATTTATAAACTCATACAGTGACAAGAACACCACGAGCAGTAGTGAAAGCTACTCGATAGATGCTTGGTAAGAGTTCAAGCGCTACATAATAGATTGAAGGTAAACGCTCGACAACTATTCAGGTTGAGTTCGACAGAGTGACGGTGGATGTTCGACATCATTTTGGGTGCTATTTAGTAGAGATCCAAAGCAAGATGGGTATAGTTTGAAAACTCTTGGTCAACAAACATTCATGGAGTACATTAAAGCCTTGGGAATCTACGCTCAAGAAGGAGAACATCATAAAGGTACACGACCTTAATTTCTTATTTGCTTTCAATTTCAAAAAGGGAGTTATAAGGTTATAAGATAAGGTTGATATATATTATTTAAAATCAATCTTTGTTTGAAAGCAAAACTTAAGAATTAATATAATATTTAAAATTATTTGAAGAAAAGAGATTATTTGGAGAAAAGAGATATTTGATAGAAAGTAAAGGAGAAGAGTCATAAGTTATTTTGGATTAAGAGAAGAAAATTTATTATTTGCAGAAAGAGATATTTGATAAAAAATACTTTGAATAAAGGAAGAAGGTAGAAAATATATGGATGCATTACAAAGGAAAGAATGTTTTGGATATATTTAGAAAATAAAATATATGTTCAAGAGCAACATTAAATATTGAAGCATTCATCTAAAGTATAAATAAGTGGATCGATCAAGCTCATGGTTCAATAAAGGTATCATAGAATAATAGCAAAGGCATCATAGAAGAATAGAAAATGTGTCACAAAATAGCAAGGGTATCACAGAGAACAACAAAGATGTCATAGACGACTAACAAAGGCATCACAAAATAATAAAGGTATCACAACATGTCATAGAAGAATTGCAAAAGCAAAGATGTCATAGAATAATAGTAGAGGTATTGCAGAGGCATCACAGATATTAGCATTCAATGAAGTATTTGGATACAATAGTGAAAATAACAGATAGTATCAAGTTTTGCAGGAAATGTTAGCTTCAAGAGTGCAGCATAGTCTTGAAAGGATGAACCTGTAAGTTTAAGATCAAAGCTAATACAAACTAGCATTGGAAATGGATCGAGTAGAAACCAAAGATATTAAGAAGCCATTACAACAAGATAACACATAGAATAAGCACAATGGAAATTGTTACAGTTTGCTAACAAAGATGATAAATCAGAGAAATCCTATAGCATTGAAGTTGAAGATCCTGGAAGACAAAACATCGAGCTATTGAGGAATACAAAGCCAACAAGTGATCAAGGAAGGAGAAGCATTTACTCATTGTGGTAGCAAGGAGGTGATTAGTTCCAAATATTGTTGGACATAACACTTCGAGTATTACATTTAAGAGAAAAGTTGATTCATCAGACAACGCCTTAAGTGTTACATTTCTAGAGGAAAGTAGAATATTTTTTAGTGTTATTACATGCAAATGCTCATGTTGTAAGCAGTTGGTGTTTATGAATAAAGTTCACATGAGAAACACAATATAGGAGTAGTTGAATAGTGAAAGATACATGCGTGAATGAGTCAAAGTGAAAGTGGAGGAAGTCTTTCAAAGGTTAGTTTAATATTTAGGGTTTTTGGAGCTAAGGTTTGGAGTTTATTTTTGACTTAGGAGTTATAAGGGTTAATCAAAGTTATTTTTGAAGTATTTTAATTTTTGAATTATTATAAGTTTGGAGTGATAAGTTATTTAGAGTTTTTAAATTTTTAAAGTTTTGTAAGCTTGGAGTGATAAGGAATTCAACTAGTTTATTTAATTGAAAGTTTTTTATAAGTTTTTTTGAATTTGAAGGATTTTTAAATTTGAAGTTTTATTTTTGAGAAAATCAAAATTGAAAAGTTTTTATATTTTGCAAATTTAAATATTTTGGAGGTAAAAGTTTTTCAACATCAAAGGATTAGGAAAAACAAAAATTTACAAATTTCATATTATTTTTCTAAACTAGGGAGTCATAAGGTTTACTACTCCATAGGAATTAAATTAATGAATTTGAATTATTTAAACCTATGAGTTATAAGGTTGTCTACTTCAAAGAAAATAAATCATAACATCGAATTGCATATCATGGAAGAAATTATTAAAAAATAATTCAATGAAAGATAGTGAAGAGATAACAAATAAGTTAAAGTTTTATTTTCAAAGAATGATAGATGATCTTGATAGAAAGAAGAAAATAACAAGATCACTAAATACTCTTGAGGACTCAAAATTGGATCTTATTACTATAAAATCTTATTCTAGTAGTTCATCTAAAATAGATTCCATTACAAAATTTGTAACTACTAAAAATATTGAATATTATCACATTCTACAACTTATCTACAAGGAAAATAAAGAAAGAGTAGTTGTGGTCATGCATAAATGGTTATATTGTTTTATCAAGAAAATAGAACTTGAAGCACTAAGAAGGATGAATAAAATAAAGAAAATATATTCAAGGTGCATCTATTGTAATAGAATTGGTCATGAAAAAGCTAATTGTTGGAATCTTTATCCATGTAAGTACTGCAGAAGAAAAGCTTATTTACCAATATTTTTTTGGTACAAATAAAACTATTGTAGAAGATTTGAAAGAACACTATTGTTCATATTAGGCAATCTTTTTCACAAACTTATTTTTGAAGCATCTTCTAACAATAAAGCAAAGTGTTTAATATATGAATTACAGGAAGGAAAAACATTTTATGATACAATGTATAGAAAACAAGAAAAAGAAAAATAGGTTAGATATGATCCAAATCTATCTTACAAGGTAATCAAACAAAAATTAATTGATCCATAAGTACAAGATAAAGGAAAAATTTTCATACATGAATCTGACGACAATGAGAGAATTCAAATAGTTCATGATCCAAAAGAACCTAAAGATAAAATCAAAGTAGAAGTCAAGCAAGAAGATGAACCTGATGGATCTCAAACAGGAGATCATATACAATGCAAGGTCACTTGAAGATTGAAGACAAAGACGAAGACCATGATTGAATACTAAAGTCTTCAATAACCAAATAATGTAATACAAGGGGTTGTTGGAGTATATTATATTATTTAGTACATGCTAATGTACTCCCATGGTACCTTCATGGTATATTTATAAATAATAGATTAGGGTTGAGTCATAGTTTAGAGTGTGATTTATATTTCCTCTTTTATGTAAGTGTGAATGTGTAGGAAATGCACAAGTGTCATGTGAGTTAGAGTGCAAGTGTAGGTTGAGTAAATATGCACAAGTATCTTATATGTAAGAGTGAAAATATATTTTGTAAATATGTGCATAAGTGTCCTATAATATAGAGTGCAAATAGAAGTATAAGAGTCATGTATAGGTGTACATATGTTATAGTGTCAAGTGTTCCTCAAATATGCAAGTGACAAGTAGATAAGCCAAGAGTCATGAGACTTGGTATATGGAGAGCAATAGTCAAGTATCCAAAGAGTCATATCACTATGGCTATATTATGGAGGTAATGCTCCATAACAAAGTAGAACAAGCATCAAGATCATTACTATCATATACAATTGTAAGAGAAAGAGGAGTAATAAAGCTTGTATAAATTTTGAGCAATTAATATTGTAAGTTGTTCTACATGCATAGTACATGTATGATTCAAGCTATTTACATTCATATTTATTATTGAATGTTATTTGATTTATTATAAGACTTGAAATACATATTATTTTACTCATATTATTCTACTCATTTTATTATCATCTGGACATTATTATTTTTATATTGTGGTTATTTCATATTTGGGACCTATGTGATATAACCTATGATATTTTGAGATAGTATAAGGCTTACAAATTCATTAGAAGTAGCTTTAATACCACTACTAGCTTTATAGCTAGATTATCTCAAGTCCCAATATTCTAGATCTTGAGTAGTCTCAAATATAAGAGCAATCAATATATTAAATGGACAAAATAATTAATAATAATATTCATAAAAATGATAATAATATGAATATAAATGGCCAAAATCATTCATGCAATAACATGAAAACTTACAATAGAATTGCTCAAAATATGCATACAAGCTTCAATATTAATGCTTGAATATAATATTCAATTTTGCATACATTTCATGGAGCTTTGTCTCCATTATATAACCTTAGAAAGGTGACTCTTCAATACTTGACTATTGCACTCCTCACATATCTGGGAGTTACAATATTTCCTATTCCATACATAATATAAAATTGACATGTACTTTATCTTTCCACTTGTATACGTGACTCTTGACTCTCTATCTACTTGCACACTCTATAACACTTGCACACTCCTATATGCATACCCTAATACATGACACTTGTGCATATCTTGCACATATACATGTACATAAAGAGGAAATATAAATCATACTCCTAAATTATAGACTCAAAGCCTATTCTAATATTTACAGTGTATCATAAAATATCATGCGGGTATATTAGAATGTGCTAAATAATGTAATATTTTCCAACACTCCCATGGGTAAACACTTTACCATCCTTTGGCTAGCCATATCCTCAAGCATTGTGCTTAAGAGATAAAAAATGAGGAGTATATTTAAAAGGTATGCAAAAAGTAAAAGCCCCTTTTTGGTCCTCCATGCTAATGCAGAATTGTATCATGTGGATGCAAGTGCATGTCTTCATACCCTACCTTTATTGTCATTCCAAGGAATATTATTCTATTTTTGAAATTCAAAAATTTAAATTTAAAAAAAAAATATGGATGCAAATTTGGGGTGCCTAGAGGCAAAATGAGCAAAAGTGCTAAAATGGGACCTCTACTAAAATTTTAAAAAGAATATAGAAATGTTGATAGTTCATTTGATTATGTTTTTCCCTACATAATCATTATATTAAATACAACCAATAAAGACATCCTTACATGCCTATGTAGCAAAAAAATTGTTGGACCATATAATTTTGTCAAGTGGCTCAGAGGTCTTTGCTAAGCACAAAAACCTACCCATGACTTCTCTGGCACTAAGGTTTACCTAAAAAAAATTAGTCTTTTTTCTATTCTTCTCTCATCACATCCAAGCAATCTACTCTCTCATTTATACTACTATTGGACAAAAGAAGCTAGAAGAGACTCGAAGGAGATAGATTTTTTTTTAAAATCCATAAAAGACAAACGAGGTTCTAAAAAAACCTCCAAAAAATTGATCCTAAAACTAGGGGCATTCATTTGGTTAGAAATTATTGAAAAACAATATTGAGTTCCAAAGAAAACAAAAAAGGAACGTGTCGGTGAATATTTCTCTTAGAGAAAATTTGCAAATCCCAATGAGATCCTTGTGATCCATATCCTCCTAGATTTTATCAAAAAACCCTTCTTTTACCCCATCATTAACCTTTAAAAAAATATATATTCTTAGCTCGTTCAGTTATAATCACCCTTAGGAGAAAATAAAGAAAAAATATTGTTAGTAAAAACCAACTAGTAATGGAGATTCATACTTACTATGTACCATGTAATATTTTACAACAATTTTTATAAATGAATAGAATCAGACATTACCTAGTATTACTTAAAAAATACATAAAATGAAGAAACACAAAATATATTGGAGGTGTTCATGAAAACCAAATAATATTGTTAAACAAAAATGGAATTAAAATACAAACAATAAATCAAAATAGTTGGTATGAATGGATATTTATACCTAAATACAAGTTACTTTTAAATCAAGGTTGTGAGATTTACCTTTAGAAATAAAACATTACAAAAAAATACAAAGGTTTCTTTTTTAAGGTTTATATAAGTCCAAAGGATAAATATAATCTATAGAAGTACAAAAGTCGATCATGGCCTCAAGAGAAACTTAACCACCATATATTCCAACAATGTTGTAATTGCCATGAAATTTTCTATAACATTTATTCTTTATGATATATTTTATAAATGTATAGTTTATACAAATATATTTAAGGCAAGATATTGTAATTAATTACTAATTTTAAATGTATATATATATATATATATATATATTTATGATTATGGACCTAAAAAATTAAAAGGACAAGTTTTACAATTTTTATATCTTTTTTAAAACATAAAATAAATTAAATCATTTTGAGTTTGAAAGAGTAATAAATACAATATTGTTGGAGTTTTATTCATTTGTTGCCTTCACATTGTATTCTTTAAAAAGTGGCTATATAGTTATACTTTAACATTTTGATAATTATGTATATATTTCTTGATATTATTTGAATATAAATATTATTCAAAATTAAAATGCCATAATTTAATAAATATTAATATTGACTTAGTCCCAAGAATTGGGTGGAGTCGTAAGTTATGATGCTTACCAAGAGGAGACCTAGGTTCAAACCTTGGAGGTAAGCATATATGGGGTAAAGTTAGTAGACTGTACTAACTCCATTGAGTGCATGCTAGCCTAACTATGGCGGTTCCAATCCTAAGCCATCGGTGGTGTCCCTCACACTGAGTCACTAATAACAAGGTGAGGTACAGGGAAGTGTCACAGGGGGGAACTACAGGGGACTTCCTTGGAAAGTCTTGTTCTGCCTCCCTGCTTCCCCCTTCCTTGGTCCTGTCCTAATTCCCTAGCACTTCCCTGACCCTTCCTTCTTGGCTGGCTATTTTGGCATATGATATCCTTGGGGTGGGAGGTCACTTCTCTTTTTGTCTGCCACCTTCCATACCTATTTGAAGGGTTATTTTGTATGCCTCTAGTCTGGGATGTCTCTAGGACCTTCCCTAAGTTTTCTAGGTTCTTTTAGGCATTTTTTTTCTTGGTGCTCTCAGTTTATCCCAGTTTTTTATAGGTGTCTTCTTGGTGCCAGGATTTAGTGATTTTCTAGGTGTGGGGGTCGTGGCTTTGGGAGAGTTGCTTCTTGAGCAGTTTTGCACATCTTTTTGGTCAAGGTTGAGACCATGTGCTTATTCATGTGACTCTGCTTTTTGGGTTTGTGGATGTGGACTTCTTGGTGGATTATTAGCATTTTTGTGGCTTTGCGAGGGGTATCTACATTGCTTTCTATTGTGATCCCATTGGTCTTCCTTATCTATTTCCTAAAAGTTGTTCGTTGGTAGTGTTGAAGGTTTTCTAGGGTTTCTTGCTATATTTTTTTGGTCTGTACTGCCCTGTTCTTAATGCCTGCAGCTTGTTCACCTCGTGGCTCCTTCCTTTTGGGTTTCATGGGAACTTTCTCGCCTCTTTCTTGTGGCTTGTAGTTCTGCTTCCTCTGCTTCTATTGGTGTATTTAGAGCTACCTCTTTGCAAGGGTATTTTATGGCCTATAGAGATCCCCAGATTAATGTTCCATTTTTAGGCCTATGCGAGATGTTTTTCTATTCCTTTTCTTTCATCCCTGCGTGTTTCCTGACCCTCCATGGGCAGTTTTTTCTTCTTGGTGGCTCCTCTATTCCATACTACTGTTTAGGGTGATTTTTTTCGGTAATTTTATTTTTTCGGTATTTCCTTGGTGAAATACTAGGTTCTGGTTTATCCCCTGCACAATATTTTTCAAATTTATGTTTTCCCTACCTTGGAGGGAATTTTCAAATCACCCGTTGGGTGATTTTTTCAATTTTCTATTGGGCAGGACTTTAAATTTTTTCCCGATTGGTGCTTCAGGCGCGTTTTCCTTTAGGTCATCCTTTGGCATTTCCCTTAAGCCTTTCCTAAGGTATTTCCTCTGGCCCATACTTAGGATTTTCCTTAGACCTTTCATGTGGCCTTTTATTTGGTCTGATGACCTGATGTAATAAGGTTTTGGGGCCCTTTCAAAACCCCCTTTTAATGAAATCTTAACTTACCAAAAAAATAATGAGGTGAGGTAGGGGTTATAATGGTAGCTCAAAGATTTGAACCTAGGTCTGGTAGTAGAAAATGATGGGAAGATATTGATTTCCCTATGTAACCAAAAAAATATTGAACTACAAATTAAAAAAACCTAATCAATAAGGTAAAATTCATCCTTTCCACCATTACCCTAGGTCTTATGAACTATTTTCTATGGTCAAGTTATAATTTCATTTTGTAACTCATTCAAACAAAAGTATATATTGGATTTAAATGTTTAAAAATAAAATAAAACAATAAACTATTTTATTTTATTTTTTGAGCAATACTTCTTATACACATCCACCATGGGGGTTGAACCTAGGTCTCATCATTGATAATGCAAGTGGCATCCTTGTTGGGAAACCACACACACTTCACCATATAATTACATGATGCATTATGCTTATAGCATTAATAAAATGAACAATTTTATTAATGATATAAGTATAATACATCATAAGTTATGAGCAATTTTTCATGGCTTACAGGGGTTAACAACTTTTATCGAGTAGTGCTGATATTTTGATAAAAAAAAAAACCCTATCAATGGATACAACTACTCTGTTCAAGAACCCTAACAATGGATCCTTTTTTTTATTCTCTCATCCACTTGTCTTTGATCAAGGAATGTTGGATTTCTTATGTCAGGACTTTCCTAAACGTTTGAATCCAACCCCAACTAGAGTTAGAAGCACTTTCATTCCAAAGTTAGACAAAGATCCCATAGTCGAGGTTCTACCAGATCCCATTCAAAATCCAACACTTATTTTATTTTCTCAAGCCCTAGTTTGCCAGGTCATAGGAATGTAGTGTTAGTAAAAAAGTGACTAACTACAGAAAATAGCTGATGCACCTTTTTGCATATTTTTCAAGAAGACCGAAGTGGCCCATATGCTAAAGATCAAAGAAAAATCAAAACACCGCAAGGAGGAAAAAGTGTCGCGATATCGCGACATGTTGCGTTTTCACGATCCAAAGCAAAGAGAAAGAGCAAGGAGGAAAAAGTGTCATGATATCGCGACATGTTGCATTTTTGCAATCCAAAGCGAAGAGAAAGAGCAAGGAGGAAAAAGTGTCATGATATCGCGACATGTTGCATTTTCACGAGAAAAAGCAAAGAGAAAGAGCAAGGAGGAAAAAGTGTCGCGATATCGCAACATGTATTTTCGCGGCTAAGAGCAACAAAAGGGAGCAAGGAGGCAAAAGTGTCGCGATATCGCGACATGTTATATTTTCGTGGCTAAGAGCAACAAAAAGGAGCAAGGAAGCAAGTGTCGCGATATCGCGACATGTTGTATTTTCACGGCTAAGAGCAACAAAAAGGAGCAAGGAGGCAAAAGTGTTGCGATATCGCGACATGTATTTTTGCGGCTAAGAGCAACAAAAGGGAGCAAGGAGGCAAAAGTGTCGCGATATCACGACATGTATTTTCGTGGCTAAGAGCAACAAAAAGGAGCAAGGAGGCAAAAGTGTCGCGATATCGCGACATGTTGTATTTTTGCGGCTAAGAGCAACAAAAGGGAGAAAAGAGGCAAAAGTGTCGCGATATCGCGACATGTTACATTTTTGCGGCTAAAGATAAGAGAAAGAGCAAGAAGGAAAAAGTGTCACGATATCGCGACATGTTGCATTTTCGTGGCCAAAAGCGACAAAAGAGAACAAAGAGGTAGAAGTGTCGCGATTTCGCGACATGTCCCATTTTCACGATGCAAGAAGAAGAATCAAGCTGAAGACATAGAAATGTCATGATTTTGCGACATGTCTCATTTTTGCGATGGGAGGCAGCTAAAGAGCAAAGTAAAAGACGAATGTCGCGATTTCACGACATGTCTCATTTTCGCGGCTGGAAGCGGTAGAAGAGCAAAGCAAGAGACGAATGTCGCGATTTCCCAACATGTCTCATTTTCATGGCTGGAAGCGGCAAAAAAGCAAAGCAAGGAAAGAATGTCGCGATTTCGTGACATGTCTCATTTTCGTGGCTGGAAGCGACAGAAAAGCAAAGCAAGGAAAGAATGTCGTAATTTTGTGACATGTCTCATTTTTGCGGCTGGAAGCGGTAGAAGAGCAAAGCAAGAGACGAATGTCATGATTTCGCGACATGTCTCATTTTCGCGGCTGGAAGCGATAGAAAAGCAAAGCAAGGAAAGAATGTCGTGATTTCGTGACATGTCTCATTTTCGTGGCTGGAAGCGACAGAAGAACAAAACAAAGAAAGAATGTCATGATTTCGCGACATGTCTCATTTTCATGGCTGGAGGCGACAAAAGAGCAAATCAAGGAAAGAATGTTGTGATTTCGTGACACGCCAGCTGTAAAGGAATAAAATGTATTTTTGGTAATCAAAGGCATCCACTAACACCAAGAAGTGATTTCTAACATGATTATCAGAAATCTATGATAGAGCAGGCTTGCCAGATGATTGAAAATCTAAGTTTATAACTTAGGCTATATTTCCCTTATCTCTTGTTCCCCTTTTCTTTAAAAAACTCAAAGTAACCAGCCTTCTCTAGAGACTAGACAGATGATCTCAAGCAAGATCTGTCTATTCAATGTTGGCAAAGTCTAAGGTGCAACACTATTAACCGAAGGCATATTTTGTTCCAACAGTTTTTGGCACGCCTGATGGGACCAGCAATCCCACAGTATTGTATAAGTTTTGGTGTTTTACCTTAAGAGCCTCTTTTTTTTTTTAATCTCAAGAAAAACCACCTGGCGACTCCGTTGCAATTTAGACCATAAAAGAAAGACCTTGTCTAAAAACCTTCTGGTTATATAGCCATATGATAACCAGATCTTGAGCTAGAAATTCTGAAGAACCTATCAAGTTCTTTGAACTACATCTCGAAAGCCTAAAAGCACACCCTATGCTAGTTGCACGATCAAATACGCCTAGCACCATTAGAACATCTTTAACACCCGTTGTAGGGCATCTGCAAGCAATCCCATAGCGGTTGTAACTTGTTGTGGCTGATCCACAACACACCCCAAAATTGGGGACCCACCTTTTTTGCATGCTTTCAAATAAAATTGCAGTAGCCCAGATGCTAAAAAATCAAGAAAAAGCAAAAATTTCACTAAGGAGAAAAAGTGTCACGATATCGCGACATGTCGCTCTGTCGCGGCCGAAAATCAAAAAGTGTCGCGATATCGCGACATGTCGCTCTGTCGCGGCCGAAAATCAAAAAGTGTCGCGATATCGCGACATGTCGCTCTGTCGCGGCCGAAAATCAAAAAGTGTCGCGATATCGCGACATGTCACAAAATCGCGGTCAAACCAGTCAAACAGGGCAAGGCGCTAAAAGCGTCACGATTTCGCGACAAAAAGCAGCAAAGGGGCCCGAAACGAAAAAGCGTCGCGATTTCGCGACAGAAAGCCGCAAGATAGCTCCAAGTGAAAAAGCGCCGTGATTTCGTGACAGGAAGCAGCCGAGGCGTACGGAGATGAAAAGCGTTGCGATTTCACGACAGGAAGCAGCAAAGGGGTACGGAAGGAAAATATGTCGCGATTTTGTGACATGTCACGTTTTCGCGGCCAAATGCAGCAAGACAGCCCGAAACAGAAAAGCGTCACGATTTCGCGACAGAAAGCAGCGAGACAGCCAGAAACGAAAAAGTGTCACGATTTCGTGACATAAAACGGCTGGACAGCCCGAAACAAAAAAGCGTCGCGATTTCGCGACAGGTTGCAGTGAAATGGTACGGAACGAAAAAGTGTCATGATTTCGCGACAGGTTGTGACGAGATGGCCCGAAACAGAAAATGGTCATGATTTCGTGACATGTATCATTTTCACGATACAGGTAGAGAAACAAAGCTGCTGATAGAAAAACATCGCGATATCGCGACATGTCTCATTTTCGTTGTGCATGAAGGCGGACAAGGCTGTTGGCAGGAAAATGTCGCGATATCACGACATGTCGCGTTTTCACGGTGAAAGTAAAGGAGCAAAGCTACATGCTATTTTTTGTCACGATTTACATGGGGCCGTTACAGAACATGCAGGAAAGTGCGTAACACATGGCGTACATGCGTAAGGTCTGCAGAGGCATTACAGTTCACAGAGAAGATCTCGAGCATAAAATCAAAAGCAATGGAAACGCGAGGAAGGTGAAACGAAGCAATCTGGAATATGAAGCGATACAATCGGGAAGGTGAAACAAAGCACCACAGAACAAAGCAGAGAGCCGTACTAGCAAGTATAAAACACAGAGGCACAGATTGGTATAGGGGTCGAAAACCACTGTGAGCAAGGTTGCAGAGTTGAGGGTGATTAGCCGTTCTGAGCCTGTTGTGGAGTGCTTTTCTTCCACTTTTGTTGGTTTTAAGAAAAACCAGAGATTCTGCTATTGTAATGGGATATATTTTTAATGCAGAATTGTTTAGAAATTTGCATTTTATGGGCAACAAAGAAGAAGAAATTTTCTGCATGCTTCATTTTAACTATTCTATTTTTCTCCTTTCAGATTTCAGATTTGTAAATGAAATTCATGCCATTGTTTTGGGTTATTTCATGTGAATGTCTGCAATCTGGAAATTATTTTAAACCCTAGGAGCCAACACCTAGTTTACTTTGATTGTGTTTGTTTTGCAGGTCAAATAGGCTAGGTTGCATGTACAAAACTCTCATATCTTCGATTTTGTCGGAATAGGATAGCATCAGACTGAACGTGTTCAATTTTTAATTTTTTGCATTTCTGTTCATTTTATTTTATTTTTCCATAAGGTTTAATTTATTTAAAATGAACATTAAAAAATTACAAAATCTAAAAAAAAAGTAAAATAATGAACAATCACTAAAGCTTCATGGTAAAATAAACCAACATTGCCCCTTGTTTACAGTTACTTGCAATCACTAAGGTGTTCCAAGCATTTTAAATTGATTATTTTCATTTGAGATTACTAATACACAGTTGCAAATGCTAATACAACGGAGACCTTGGAGAAGTTGGTTGTTTAACTTCTTTGCAAGAGGGGATTTGGAACCCAAATCCTAAGGAAGAGTGTAATTTCACAAGTGTGTGAAAATACCACTCAACATAACTCCTTTAGCAATCATGGCAGCCGCCCCTGCCCCAGCGCATCTTGTTTGGAATCAAACTGGCCCTTTGAACTTGGGAACACACCACCAAATTCCACAAGTTGCACTAAAAGCATTATCGACCTTTTACGAAATAGGCAAAATAGCAGATGAGCACTGTTTAGATGTATCATTGCTAGCATTTGTTTACAACATCACTCAGGAAGATGTAATGGTCGGATTGTTGATTATATCTTTGAAAGGAAAGATGCTCTATTGGTATAGAGCGCTTCCCGCTGGATCCATTACTTCTTAGGCAGTTCTGTTCGGTCGTCTGGTCGATGAATTTAATATACATACAAATCCTTTCACATTGCTGAATCAATTCACTATCATTGAGAGGCATCCACAAGAAGAAATCCAAGATTTCAACATCAAATTTACCAGAACTCGTGATAGAGTACCGCAAGGCCTAAAGCCCACGGAATAACAACCTATATGCTATTATTTAAGGGCTTTTGATTCAGATCTCAGTATGATAATAAGGCAATCCCGTGTAACCACTTTTCCTGGGATCTATCTAGAGGCAGCAAAGGGCGAAGCTGATCTCATCGCTACAAAAATATATCCATCAAAAAGTCTATTGCCAATTTTACCAGAGCTTTCCCAAGCATCAATTTCTAAACTGCCTGTACTCCCATCAACGCAGACCCTCCCAGCTATAGCCACACCTCCTACATTCCTTGCATTACCAGCTACACCCCTTGCATAAGCTCCCCCTAGTGATCAATACACGACCATAATTGATACAATGAAGACATTGTCAAATGAAATGGCATCCATGAAAAAGAGAGAGGCTGAAAGGAATTTTCTGCCAAGGAGGTTCCCTCAGGTAACAAGAGATGCAGCACAATCAAGCAATAGGGGACAAGAGAGATCAATCACGGTATATACAAATGAGACAGTGGAGGATGAAGAGCCTCCCACTGATTCTAACTTTTGGTGTACTACATGTAACGATCCACATGGGGAAATTTCGTGTATGATACACCAACATTATGTACAAAGTATAGCAATTGAAAATAGTAAAGAAAAAATGAAAGGCCATGTAAATATAATTAGAGATAAGGACCACAACTTCATGATGCCTACAGTAGAACAGGTTTTAGTTTTGACAAGATTAGCTAAGAAACCACTACAAGTAGACCCTAAAGAGCTTCAACCATTGAATGTTTCCCCTGCTCCCAAGGAAGTTCCCAAAGAAACTCCTAAGGGAAGTCTCCCTCAGGAAATAAAATATCAGTTTCGAGCCAAAAGTCAAGGGCAAGAAAAACACAAAGAATTTATTCCTCGGGGGAAAATGAAACCCAAGAACAGGCTAGGGAAAGGTTGAGATTCCCCTCGCTGACAAAAAGGCAAAGAACTGAAGCTACCTAGGGATACAAAAATAAATATGAAAATTTTGCCAAAGAAAGAGAAAAAATAGTTGATTCACCTACATTAAGTATAGTAGAGGAAATGAAAAATACTCCTTCTAAGGCAAGTATGTATGATGCTCTTCAAATCCCAAGTCAAATCGATCTCCTACAGGAATCCCTAAGAACAATGAAAAATGGAGGTGGGACTGCATCATCTTCAAAAATGGTTCTAATGAACTTGACGTCTGCCACTGGTAAGAATAGGCCACCACCATTTTATTTTTCCCTTCAAATGAAAGGATGGGTTGTCCATAACTGCATGATAGATTCAGGCGCTGCTACCACTGTGATACCCAAAGTAGTATGTGATATTATGGGAATGGAGTACACTAGGAGTAGCGCAGACATCCTATAGTTATATGGTACTCCAATAAAAACTATAGGAGTGATAAAGGATATTCCCATACGACTGCATAAAATGCCTCAGATGACAGTCATACAAGAGGTAGTAGTCATAGACTTGGAGCCCTATTTTGGTATGTGTCTATCCAGAGAATTCATAGCAAATATAGGAGGATACTTATCTTTAGATTATTCTCATTTGGAGATACCTTTCAAAGGTAGAAGGGTCAAGATTTTTAATGAGAAACCATCTACATTTCATGTAGAAAATATTAACAGACCGTGTAAATATGATGACTGAAGAAACAATAGAAGAAGATCTAATGGAAGAAACATTAGAAGAGCTCCAAGCTGAGGACGAGTTTTCTCTACAAAATTTTAATGCCATGATAGAAACATAAATAGAAAACTATTCTATTGAGAAACCAAAAAGAAAATTGATACCCTCCCTAGAAAAGTATGGTTCTGTGAATCAATTGTGGAAGCTTTTCTTTGAAGGGGCTAGGTGCAAGAATGGAGCTGGTGCTGGAATAGTTTTGATTTCTCCCACCGGAGAGGAAAAGGTTTTCTCTTACAGGTTGACTTGGAGGTGCTTAGGGTTAAGAAAGGCTGAGAAATTGGGAATCAAACAGTTACTCATCTATGGAGATTTAGAACTTATTGTGAATCAAGTCACCAAAAAATGTATAAGTGAACAACATTATTTGAAGGCTTATAGGAACAAAGTGTGGGATCTCTTAGAGGCCTTTGAGGCCCTAAATATAAATTTTATCCCTAGAGAACATAATATCCATGCAGATTTGTTAGCTTCAGTGGGAGCTAATTTTTGTCCTGTAAGTAATGTTATTCAGAAGTCTAAAATTGTTAGACTTATATACAGGCCTTTAGTGCCTGATAAAAATATTTTCTGGCAAGTTTTTGAAAATGATGAACAGACATCTGGATTTCTTAATCTATGAAATGAATTGCTCAGCCAACCAGGATCTGTAGGATGAAGAGGAAGAGGATATTATTCAGTTAAAAAATAGTCATATTCCTAAGGGTCTCATCACCCTTGAAAGCATGTTTGATAACAATGATAGAGCAGTTGGCCGGAAAATCAAGGTCGATAAACGAAGATACAAAGATGTAGAGTTGGAGCCAGGCAAAATGATTAAGGTTGAAATCAGTTGTACAGAAGAGGAAGTGAACCAGATCAGGAGAATTGTGTAAAAAATTCCCTGACATCATAGCTTGGGTGTATAGTGATCTAAAAGTGTACAATAAAGATGTTATTCAACATACCATAGAATCAGAAGAAGGAGCTAATATTTTTAGGCAAAAGCAAAGACCAGTGAATCCAAAGATAGAATATTTGATGAAACAAGAACTGCTAAAACTCCTTCAAGCTAAAATAGTATACCCTGTTAAACACTCCACCTGGGTGGCAAACTTGGTACCAGTCAGGAAGAAAAATGGAGATATCAAATTGTGTGTAGATTTTAGAAATCTGAACAGAGCATCACTCAAAGATCATTACCCGCTACCTCATATTGACCAAATTCTACACACAATTGTAGGAGTAATGCAACTCTTACAGTTAGAAGAACAAAGAGAGCAATCATACAATCACAATCAGAAGCATATGGCAGATACTAAAGGATGGTTCAACAAAAAGACAACTGCCAAAAAATTTAGAGTGGGAGACTTGGTTTTGAAATGGAATGTAAAGAAATCTAAGCCAGGTAACCATGATAAATTTGATGCTTTCTTGGAGGGACCATTTGAAATTGTTTCAGAGAAACAGTTCAATGGTTTCGAGTTGAAAGATCAAGATGGATTGGTTCTTCCCATCACGGTGAAAGCATTTCACCTAAAGTTATATTTTTTTTGAGAAAGCATAAAAGGAGTTATATGTACAGTATAATATAAGTATATTCATACAATATTTGTAAATATTACCGTTTTTTGACCTTAACAAAAAATTTCAGTCGCAGCCAATCAGAAGTCGACATTTTTTTTTGAATAGAGATACTAAGGTATAAAGGGAGTTTTGATGAGGTAATGTTCACTTTTAATCTAAGTGCATTTTCCTGTGATCTTTGTCTTTCTCTGAAATATTCTTTTTACAACTGCGTTGTTGACTCCGTTTCCCAATGGATGAAGGTCTGGTTCAAAATTTTTGCAAGCAAAAAATCCCCCGGAAGGCGCCAAGAATGTTAGTCAAAAAGTGACTAACTACATAAAATAGTTGATGCACCTTTTTGCATATTTTCCAATAATACCAAAGTGGCCCATATGCTAAAGATCAAAGAAAAAACAAAACACCGCAAGGAGGAAAAAGTGTCGTGATATCGCGACATGTTGCATTTTTGTGGTCCAAAGCAAAGAGAAAGAGCAAGGAGGAAAAAGTGTCGCGATATCGTGACATGTTGCATTTTTGCGGTCCAAAGCGAAGAGAAAGAGCAAGGAGGAAAAAGTGTCGCGATATCATGACATGTTGCATTTTTGCGGTCCAAAGCGAAGAGAAAGAGCAAGGAGGAAAAAGTGTCGTGATATCGCGACATGTTGCATTTTCGCGGGAAAAAGAAAAGAGAAAGAGCAAGGAGGAAAAAGTGTCGCGATATTGCGACATGTTGTATTTTCGCGGCTAAGAGCAACAAAAAAGAGAAAGGAGGCAAAAGTGTCGCGATATCGTGACATGTATTTTCGTGGCTAAGAGCAACAAAAGGGAGCAAGGAGGCAAAAGTGTCATGATATCACGACATGTATTTTCATGGCTAAGAGCAACAAAAGGGAGCAAGGAGGCAAAAGTGTCGCGATATCGCGACATGTTGTATTTTCATGGCTAAGAGCAACAAAAGGGAGCAAAGAGGCAAAAGTGTCGCAATATCACGACATGTTACATTTTCGCGGCTAAAAAGAAGAGAAAGAGCAAGAAGGAAAAAGTGTCACGATATCGCGACATGTTGCATTTTCGTGGCCAAAAGCGACAAAAGAGAACAAAGAGGCAAAAGTGTCACGATTTCATGACATGTCGCATTTTCGTGATGCAAGAAGAAGAATCAAGCTGAAGACATAGAAATGTCACGATTTCGCGACATGTCTCATTTTCGCGGCGGGAGGCAGCTAAAGAGCAAAGTAAGAGACGAATGTCGTGATTTCGCGACATGTCTCATTTTCGCGGCTGGAAGCGGCAGAAGAGCAAAGCAAGAGACGAATGTCATGATTTCACGACATGTCTCATTTTCGTAGCTGGAAGTGGTAGAAAAGCAAAGCAAGGAAAGAATGTCGTGATTTCGTGACATGTCTCATTTTTGCGGCTGGAAGCGGCAGAAAAGCAAAGCAAGGAAATAATGTCACAATTTCGCGACATGTCTCATTTTCACGGCTGGAAGCGACAAAAGAGCAAAGCAAGAGACGAATGTCACGATTTAGCGACATGTCTCATTTTCGCGACTGGAAGCGACAGAAAAGCAAAGCAAGGAAAGAATGTCATGATTTTGTGACATGTCTCATTTTTGTGGCTAAAAGTGGTAGAAGAACAAAACAAGGAAAGAATGTCGCGATTTCATGACATGTCTCATTTTCGTGGCTGAAGGCGGCAAAAGAGCAAATCAAGGAAAGAATGTCGTGATTTCACGACACGCCAGCTGTAAAGAAATAAAATATATTTTTGGCAATCAAAGGCATGCACTGACACCAAGAAGTGATTTCTGACATGATTATCAGAAATCTAGGATAGAGCAGGCTTGCCAAATGATTGAAAATGTGACAGGATCATCTAGAATCTAATTTGTAGAGAAGATATCTAATTCATAGAAGATTTGTTGTGTATTATTAGAAACTGTAGATGATCGCTTGTAAAATAGTAAGATGTACTTAGAAAAAGATACTCTTTTAGGGTATATATAGGGGTGAGAGACTCCAGAAAAAGGGTCGGCTCTTGGACGTTTACAAGCTTGATGTACATGTACTGGATTACAAGCAATAAAAGATTTCTTCTTCTGGCATCCAAAACTTCTGTGTGCAAGTGTATGTATATGGTGTTTTAACTTTTATTCATTCTAAGTTTTATAATGTATATGTTCTGAAATCTGGACTGTGCACGTATAAATCTTGTTTCTAGAGTTGAACATTAAAATATATTTACATGCTTTTAGACGAACATCTAAAAGTCACACTCGAGAATTCGTGTTTTCTATAAAGAAGATATAAAGAAAACTCTGAAAGTAGTAATCTGCATCGTCAATGTTTGTTGTTGTCCAATCTGTATAGTGAGAAAAGTTTCTAGCTTAGGCTATATTTCCCTTATCTCTTGTTCCTATTTTCTCTAAAAAACTCAAAGGAACCAACCTTCTCTGGAGACTAGATAGATGATCTCAAGCAAGATCTATCTATTCAATGTTGGCAAAGTCTAAGGTGCAACACTATTAACCGAAGGCAGATTTTTTTCCAACATGTAGCAAAGTCCACATTCTATTAAAAATAGATAGACTCCAAATGGGGCTTGTAAATATCTAGCTACAAAATCATGTTGACAAGGAGAGACTATTTTGTGGTAGTATTTTCATCTTCAAAAGAAAGAAGCTTCATCTTTCATGAGGGGCCATGGTTCTTAGGGTCGAGCCCCCTATACATGACATCATGGTCTACCATATTTGACCCCCAAGATGAGGAACCAGAGGAGATATCCATATAGATAAGGCTTCCACTTCTTCCATTATATTTTTGGAACAAGCCCACTCTGGAGCTTATTAGAAACACCATATGAACCTTTGTGGACTAGGCACCACCAAAGGCCAATAATGCTATTTGTGAAAAATGTGTGTGCAGGTCAATATAAAAAATGTTTACCAGAGAGTATCAGGATTAAAGTAATGGGTTGGATCCATACACAACCTCTTAATTATGAACACACATCTTTTAAATGCATTTCCTGTCACAAGCATGGATACTTTTCTAAAAACTATCCCACCAATGTGTAATAGGAAAAAAATATGGTGATAAATTTTTTCAAGTAGTCAAAGGAAATCATACAAGACATTCAAGAAGTTGCAATAGAAACACTCAAGACCTAGATAAACAAAAAGGAAACAAGTTTGATGTTCTCTCTTTGGAGGAAGAGGAAGCACCTTTAGAAGAGGATCAGGAGGCTTAGGTTAAGGAGGTAAAAATAGTAGAATCAGAGTTTGATGAGGTAATAGAAGAAACACCAATCAAGAATGGAAAAACACATAAAGAAAATGTAGAAGAAATAGTGGAAACAAAAGAAGTGGAAATTACAATCCCTGGAGGTAATATGGTTGGAAAAAGGGATAATACACAAGAAGAAAAGTTTGAGAAAGAGGCAGAATTAAGTAGGACTTTAGCCACAAGGTCTATAGAAAAAGGAAAAAAAACAAATCAAGAAATCAAAATGGAACAAGCGAAAAATGATAAAAATCAGAAAACCTTAGAGGACTTCCCTAAGGCAAAAATACAAGTAAAAATAAAATAGACATCTTGGAATGGAAGGGTATTGGGTATTCCTCTAAATAAAAACTACCTAAAATCCTTAATAAAGCAACATAAGCCAACAGTAGTGTGTATTCAATAATCAAATATGTTAGAGAGTACTACCAAAGGATAATGAAACATGATCTAGAACCATTCATAATTGGTAGCAACAGATGCATCAAGAGCTTCTGGAGGACTTATTCTTTCTTAGTACCCCAAAGCCTTGACTTACATAAGTGAAACAAAAATAATAATTGGATAGCAGTTAAATTTGTTATGCCAACAATTTTGGAGTTAACCATAGTAAATTTCTATAGACCAAATCATGTAGAAAAGAAAAAAGAGGTATGAAGGCAACTACAATAATGGATCAGACTAGAGAGACCTAACAATATACTAATAGGAGAAGATTTGAATGTAACCTTAGCTCAATGGGAGAAAAGTAGAGGAAACAAAACAAGAGACCCAACCAAATCAAGGAAAGAATGTCGTGATTTCATGACACGCCAGCTGTAAAGGAATAAAATGTATTTTTGGCAATCAAAGGCATGCACTAACACCAAGAAGTGATTTCTGACATGATTATCAAAAATCTAGGATAGAGCAGGCTTGCCAGATGATTGAAAATCTAAGTTTCTAGCTTAGGCTATATTTCCCTTATCTCTTGTTCCCCTTTTCTCTAAAAAACTCAAAGGAACCAGCCTTCTCTGGAGACTAGACAAACGATCTCAAGCAAGATCTGTCTATTCAATGTTGGCAAAGTCTAAGGCGCAACACTATTAACCGAAGGCATATTTTTTTCCAATAGTTTTTGGCACACCCGGTGGGACCAGCAATCCCACAGTATTGTATAAGTTTTGGTGTTTTACCTTAAGAGCCTTTTTTTTTTTAAATCTCAAGAAAAACCACCTGGCGACTCCGTTGCAATTTAGACCATAAAAGAAATACCTTGTCTAAAAACCTTCTGGTTATAAATCCATATGATAACCAGATCCTGAGCTAGAAACTCTGAAGAACCTATCAAGTTCTTTGAACTACATATTGGAAGCCTAAAAGCACACCCTGTGCTAGTTGCACGATCAAATATGCCTGGCACCATTAGAACATCTTTAACACACATTGTAGGAGCATCTGCAAGCAATCCCATAGCGGTTATAACTCCTTTAGCAATCATGGCAGCCGCCCCTGCCCCAGCGCATCTTGTGTGGAATCAAACTGGCCCTTTGAACTTGGGAACACACCACCAAATTCCACAAGTTGCACTAAAAGCATTACTGATCTTTTACGGAACAGGAAAAATAGCAGATGAGCACTGTTTAGATGTATCATCGCTAACATCTGTTTACAACATCACTCAAGAAGATGTAATGGTCAGATTTTTTATTATATCTTTGAAAGGAAAGATGCTCTATTGGTATAGAGCGCTTCCCATTGGATCCATTACTTCTTGGGTAGTACTGTTCGACCGTCTGGTCGATGAATTTAATATACATACGAATCCTTTCACATTGCTGAATCAATTCACTGTCATTGAGAGGCATCCACAAGAAGAAATCCAAGATTTCAACATCAGATTTACTAGAACTCGTGATAGAGTACCGCAAGGCCTAAAGCCCACGGAATAACTAGCTATATGCTATTATTTAAGGGCTTTTGATTCAGATCTTAGTATGATAATAAGGCAATCCCGTGTAACCACTTTTCCTAGGATCTATCTAGAGGCAGCAAAGGGCGAAGCTGATCTCATCGCTACAAAAATATATCCATCAAAAAGTCTATTGCCAATTTTACCAGAGCTTTCCCAAGCATCAATTTCTAAACTGCCTGTACTCCCATCAACGCAGGCCCTCCCAGCTATAGCCGCACCTCCTACATTCCTTGCATTACCAGCTACACCCCTTGCATAAGCTCCCCCCAATGATCAATACATGACCATAATTGATACAATGAAGACATTGTCAAATGAAATGGCATCCATGAAAAAGAGAGAGGCTGAAAGGAATTTTCTACCAAGGAGGTTCCCTCAGGTAACAAGAGATGTAGCATAATCAAGCAATAGGGGACAAGAGAGATCGATCACGGTATATACAAATGAGACAGTGGAGGACGAAGAGCCTCCCACTAATTCTAACTTTTGGTGTACTACATGTAACGATCCACATGGGGAAATTTTGTGTATGATACACCAGCATTATGTACAAAGTATAGCAGTTGAAAAGAGTAAAGAAAAAATGAAAGGCCATGTAAATATAATTAGAGATAAGGACCACAACTTCATGATGCCTATAGTAGAACAAGTTTCAATTTTGACAAGATTAGGTAAGAAACCACTACAAGTAGACCCTAAAGAGCTTCAGCCATTGAATGTTTCCCCTGCTCCCAAGGAAGTTCCCAAAGAAACTCCTAAGGGAAGTCTCCCTCAGGAAATAAAATATCAATTTCGAGCCAAAAGTCAAGGGCAAGAAAAACACAAAGAATTTATTCCTCGGGGGGAAAATGAAACCCAAGAACAGGCTAGGGAAAGGTTGAGATTCCCCTCGCTGACAAAAAGGCAAAGAACTGAAGCTACCTAGGGATACAAAAATAAATATGAAAATTTTGCCAAAGAAAGAGAAAGAATAGTTGATTCACCTACATTAAGTATAGTAGAGGAAATGAAAAATACTCCTTCTAAAGCAAGTATGTATGATGCTCTTCAAATCCCAAGTCAAATCGATCTCCTACAGGAATCCCTAAGAACAATGAAAAATGGAGGTGGGACTGCATCATCTTCAAAAACGGTTCTAACGAACTTGACGTCTGCCACTAGCAAGAATAGGCCACCACCCTTTTATTTGTCCCTTCAAATGGAAGGATGGGTTGTCCACAACTGCATGATAGATTCAGGCGCTGCTACCACTATGATACCCAAAGTAGTATGTGATATTATGGGAATGGAGTACACTAGGAGCAGCGCAGGCGTCCTACAGTTAGATGGTACTCCAGTAAAAACTGTAGGAGTGATAAAGGATATTCCCATACGGCTGCATAAAATGCCTTAGATGACAGTCATACAAGAGGTAGTAGTCATAGACTTGGAGCCCTATTTTGGTATGTGTCTATCCAGAGAGTTCATAGCAAATATAGGAGGATACTTATCCTTAGATTATTCTCATTTGGAGATACCTTTCAAAGGTAGAAGGGTCAAGATTTTTAATGAGAAACCATCTACGTTTCATGTAGAAAATATTGGTGAAACTGACCATGTAAATATGATGACTGAAGAAACAATAGAAGAAGATCTAATGGAAGAAACATTAGAAGAGCTCCAAGTCGAGGATGAGTTTTCTCTACAGAATTTTAATGCCATGATAGAAACATAAATAGGAAACTATTCTATTGAGAAACCAAAAAGAAAATTGATACCCTCCCTAGAAAAGGATGGTTCTGTGAATCAATTGTGGAAGCTTTTCTTTGAAGGGGCTAGGTGCAAGAATGGAGCTGGTGCCGGAATAGTTTTGATTTCTCCCACCGGAGAGGAAAAGGTTTTCTCTTACAGGTTGACTTGGAGGTGCTCCAATAACGCAGCAGAATATGAGGCCCTGTGCTTAGGGTTAAGAAAGGCTAAGAAATTGGGAATCAAACAGTTACTCATCTATGGAGATTCAGAATTTATTGTGAATCAAGTCACCAAAAAATGTATAAGTAAACAACATTATTTGAAGGCTTACAGGAACAAAGTGTGGGATCTCTTAGAGGCCTTTGAGGCCCTAAATATAAATTTTATCCCTAGAGAACATAATACCCACACAGATTTGTTAGCTTCAGTGGGAGCTAATTTTTGTCCTGTAAGTAATGTTATTCAGAAGTCTAAAACTCGTTAGACTTATATACAAGCCTTCAATGCCTGATAAAAATATTTTCTGGCAAGTTTTTGAAAATGATGAACAGATACTGGATTTCTTAATCCATGAAATGAATTGCTCAGCCAACCAGGATCTGCAGGATGAAGAGGAAGAGGATATTATTCAGTTAAAAAATAGTCATATTCCTAAGGGTCTCATCACCCTTGAAAGCCTGTTTGATAATAATGATAGAGCAGTTGGCCAGAAAATCAAGGTCGATAAACGAAGATACAAAGATGTAGAGTTGGAGCCAGGCAAAATGATTAAGGTTGGAATCAGTTGTATAGAAGAGGAAGTGAACCAGATCAGAGAATTGTGTAAAAAATTCCCTGACATCATAGCTTGGGTGTATAGTGATCTAAAAGTGTACAATAAATATGTTATTCAACATACCATAGAATCAGAAGAAGGAGCTAAGCCTTTTAGGCAAAAGCAAAGACCAATGAATCCAAAGATAGAATATTTGATGAAACAAGAACTGCTAAAACTCCTTCAAGCTAAAATAGTATACCCTGTTAAACACTCCACCTGGGTGGCAGACTTGGTACCAGTCAGGAAGAAAAATGGAGATATCAGATTGTGTGTAGATTTTAGAAATCTGAAAAGAGAATCACTCAAAGATCATTACCCGCTACCTCATATTGACCAAATTCTACACACAGTTGCAGGAGTAATGCAGCTCTTACAATTAGAAGAACAAAGAGAGCAATCATACAATCACAATCAGAAGCATATGGTAGATACTGAAGGATGGTTCAACAAAAATACAACTGCCAAAAAATTTAGAGTGGGAGACTTGGTTTTGAAATGGAATGTAAAGAAATCTAAGCCAGGTAACCATGATAAATTCGATGCTTTCTGGGAGGGACCATTTGAAATTGTTTCAGAGAAACAGTTCAATGCTTTCGAGTTGAAAGATCAATATGGATTGGTTCTTCCCATCACGGTGAAAGCATTTCACCTAAAGTTATATTTATGTTGACAAAGCAGAAAAGGAGTTATATGTATAGTATAATATAAGTATATTCAGACAATATTTGTAAATATTACCATTTTTCAACCTTAACAAAAAAATTTCGATCATGACCAATCAGAAGTCGACATTTTTTTTTAATAGAGATACTAAGGTATAAAGGGAGTTTTGACGAGGTAATGTTCACTTTTAATCTAAGTGCATTTTCCTGTGATCTTTGTCTTTCTCTGAAATATTCTTTTTACAACTGCGTTGTTGACTCCGTTTCCCAATGGATGAAGGTCTAGTTCAAAATTTTTGCAAGCAAAAAATCCCCCGAAAGGCACCAAGAATGTTAGTCAAAAAGTGACTAACTACGAAAAATAGCTGATGCACATTTTTGAATATTTTCCAATAAGACCGAAGTGGCCCATATGCTAAAGATCAAAGAAAAAGCAAAACACCGCAAGGAGGAAAAAGTGTCGCGATATCGCGACATGTTGCATTTTCGCGGTCCAAAGCAAAGAGAAATAGCAAGGAGGAAAAAGTGTCGCGATATCGCGACATGTTGCATTTCCGCGGTCCAAAGCGAAGAGAAAGAGCAAGGAGGAAAAAGTGTCGCGATATCGCGACATGTTGCATTTTCGCGAGAAAAAGCAAATAGAAAGAGCAAGGAGGAAAAAGTGTCGCGATATCGCGACATGTTGTATTTTCGCGGCTAAGAGCAACAAAAGGGAGCAAGGAGGCAAAAGTGTCGCGATATCGCGACATGTATTTTTGCGGCTAAGAGCAACAAAAAGGAGCAAGGAGGCAAAAGTGTCGCGATATCGTGACATGTTGTATTTTTGTGGCTAACAGCAACAAAAAGGAGCAAGGAGGCAAAAGTGTCGCGATATCGCGACATGTTGTATTTTCGCGGCTAAGAGCAACAAAAGGGAGCAAGGAGGCAAAAGTGTCGCGATATCATGACATGTATTTTCACGACTAAGAGCAACAAAAATGAGCAAGGAGGCAAAAGTGTCGCGATATCTCGACATGTTGTATTTTCACAGCTAAGAGCAACAAAAGGGAGCAAAGAGGCAAAAGTGTCGCGATATCGTGACATGTTACATTTTCACGGCTAAAGAGAAGAGAAAGAGCAAGAAGGAAAAAGTGTCGCGATATCGCGACATGTTGCATTTTCATGGCCAAAAGCGACAAAAGAGAACAAAGAGGCAGAAGTGTCGCGATTTCGTGACATGTCGCATTTTCGCGATGCAAGAAGAAGAATCAAGCTGAAGACATAGAAATGTCACGATTTCGCGACATGTCTCATTTTTGCGACGGGAGGCAGCTAAAGAGCAAAGTAAGAGACGAATGTCGCGATTTCGCGACATGTCTCATTTTCATGGCTGGAAGCGGCAGAAGAGCAAAGCAAGAGACGAATGTCACGATTTCACGACATGTCTCATTTTCATGGGTGGAAGCGGCAGAAAAGCAAAGCAAGGAAAGAATGTCACGATTTCGTGACATGTCTCATTTTCGTGGCTGGAAGCGGTAGAAAAGCAAAGCAAGGAAAGAATGTCGCGATTTCACGACATGTCTCATTTTCACGGCTGGAAGTGGTAGAAGAGCAAAGCAAGAGACAAATGTCATGATTTCGTGACATGTCTCATTTTCGCGGCTAGAAGCAGTAGAAAAGCAAAGCAAGGAAAGAATGTCACGATTTCGTGACATGTCTCATTTTCGTGGCTGGAAGCGACAGAAGAAAAAACAAGGAAAGAATGTCGCGATTTCGCGACATGTCTCATTTTCGTGGCTGGAGGCGGCAAAAGAGCAAATCAAGGAAAGAATGTCACGATTTCACGACACGCCAGCTGTAAAGGAATAAAATGTATTTTTGGCAATCAAAGGCATGCACTAACACCAAGAAGTGATTTCTGACATGATTATCAAAAATCTAGGATAGAGCAGGCTTGCCAGATGATTGAAAATGTGACAGGCTCGTCTAGAATCTAATCTGCAGAGAATATATCTAATTCATAGAAGACTTGTTGTGTATTATTAGAAACTGCAGATGATTGCTTGTAAAATAGTAAGATGTACTTAGAAAAATATACTCTTTTAGGGTATATATAGGGGTGAGCGACTCCAAAAAAAGGGTCGGCTCTTGGACGTTTACAAGCTTGATGTACATGTACTGGATTACAAGCAATAAAATATTTCTTCTTCGGCATCCGAAACTTCTGTGTGCAAGTGTATGTATCTGGTGTTTTAACTTTTATTCATTCTAAGTTTTATAATGTATCTATTCTGAAATCTGGATTGTGCACGTATAAATCTTGTTTCTAGAGTTGAACATTAAAAGATATTTACATGCTTTTAGACGAACATCTAAAAGTCACACTCAGGAATTCATGTTTTCTATAAAGAAGATATAAATAAAAATTTGAAAGTAGTAATCTGCATCATCAATGTTTGTTGTTGTCCAATATGTACCGTGAGAAAATTTTCTAGCTTAGGCTATATTTCCCTTATCTCTTGTTCCCCTTTTCTCTAAAAAACTCAAAGGAACCAGCCTTCTCTGGAGACTAGACAGATGATCTCAAGCAAGATCTGTCTATTCAATGTTGGCAAAGTCTAAGGCGCAACACTATTAACCAAAGGCAGATTTTGTTCCAACATGTAGCTAAGTCCATATTCTATTAAAAATAGATAGACTCCAAATGGGGCTTGTAAATATCTAGCTACAAACTCATGTTGACAAGGAGAGACTATTTTGTGGTAGTATTTTTATCTTCAAAAAAAGAAGCTTCATCTTTCATTAGGGGACATGGTTCTTATGGTCAATCCCCCTATACATGACATCATGGTCTACCATATTTGACCCCCAAGTCGAGGAACCAGAGGAGATATCCATATAGATGAGGCTTCCACTTCTTCCATTATATTTTTGGAACAATCCCACTCTTGAGCTTATTAGAAACACCATATGAACCTTTGTGGACTAGGCACCACCAAAGGCCAATAATGCTATTTGTGAAAAATGTGTGTGCAAGTCAATATAAAAAATGTTTACCAGAGAGGACCAGGATTAAAGTAATGGGTTGGATCCATACACAACCTCTTAATTATGAACACACATCTTTTAAATGCATTTCCTGTCACAAGCATGGATACTTTTCTAAAAACTATCCCACCAAAGTATAATAGGAAAAAAATATGGCGATAAATTTTTTCAAGTAGTCAGAGGAAATCATACAAGACATTCAAGAAGTTGCAATAGAAACACTCAAGACCTAGATAAACAAAAAGGAAAAAAGTTTGATGTTCTCTCTTTGGACGAAGAGGAAGCACCCTTAGAAGAGGATCAAGAGGCTTAGGTTAAGGAGGTAAAAATAGTAGAATCATATTTTGATGAGGTAATAGAAGAAACACCAATCAAGAATGGAAAAACACAAAGAAAATGTAGAAAAAATAGTGGAAACAAAGGAAGTGGAAATTACAATCCCTTGAGGTAATATGGTTGGAAAAAGGGATAATACACAAGAAGAAAAGTTTGAGAAAGAGGCAGAATTAAGTAGCACTTTAGCCACAAGGTCTATAGAAAAAGGAAGAAAAACAAATCAAGAAATCAAAATGGAACAAGCGAAAAATGATAAAAATCAGAAAACCTTAGAGGACTTCCCTAAGGCAAAAATACAAGTAAAAATAAAATAGACATCTTGGAATGGAAGGGTATTGGGTATTCCTCTAAATAAAAACTATCTAAAATTCTTAATAAAGCAACATAAGCCAACAGTAGTGTGTATTCAATAATCAAATATGTTAGAGAGTACTACCAAAGGAGAATGAAACATGATCTAGAACCATTCATAATTGGTAGCAACATATGCATCAAGAGCTTCTGGAGGACTCATTCTTTCTTAGTACCCCAAAGCCTTGACTTACATAAGTGAAACAAAAATAATAATTGGATAGGAGTTAAATTTGTTATGCCAGCAATTTTGGAGTTAACCATAGTAAATTTCTATAGACCAAATCATGTAGAAAAGAAAAAAGAGGTATGAAGGCAACTACAATAATGGATCAGACTAGAGAGACCTAACAATATACTAATAGGAGAAGATTTGAATGTAATCTTAGCTCAATGGGATAAAAGTAGAGGAAACAAAACAAGAGACCCAACCAAGAAGATAGTGGATCATGTTATGACATCATTCTCAAACAATTCAAATATACCTAGACAAACAGAAGAGCAGATATCCAATTTATTGTTGAGAGTCTAGATAGATATCTACTTCATGAGGATATATTATCAAGGTACTCCCTCATCTCTATCCAGATCATCCAAAGTTCAATATCATATCACAAGCCTATCATTCTAGATAGTGAGTAAAAAGGCTTAGTAAAAGGGAGATTCCTTTTAAATAAAATCTAGTATGGTTAGATCAAGAAGATTTTAGCACACTAGTGGAATATATATAGAATTAGAGTATCCCCTCAACCAGCCCATAAGTGGTTTCAAACCTCAAGCAGGCCATAAGGAAATGGATTTCAAAGAAAAAATCAACAATAACAAAAAAGGAGAAACTCATTCTACAAATGGAGAAATTAGAAAATAAAATTGGAGAGCAGCCTTCCACAATACTTCAATAAGAACAAAGAAGACAATTATATTAAGAGCTAGAGAAAGTGTATCAAAAAATAGAAGCACATTGGCATCTTTGATCCAAAATGACCTAGTTGCAGAAAGGAGATAAATTAAAATATAAAATACTTCCACCTCAAGACAATGCAACATTATCAATGGAACATAATTTAGAAAATTAAACATAGAATTAATTACACTAATCAAGACCATATCAAGGAGATAGTACTTGGGCATTTCTCTAAACTTCTCACCAGAGCCTCAAGAGAAGGAAAAGATCAAGAAATTATCCTCCAAAATATTCCTACTATTCTTAAAAACAAGGACAAAACAAAATTGACTAAGGAGGTTAAGATGGAGTAACTAGAAGAAGTTACCCACTCTTTAGCAAAAGATAAGGCTCCAAGTCTAGATGGATTTACTAACAATTTTTATTAGTAATACCTTCACATAATAGGATCAAACCTTCTCAATATGATAGAGCAAACCAAAACTCAAGGTAAACTCTCTAGTGCTCTAAAATTTTCCTTCATAACACTAATTCCTAAAGAAAAATGCTAATTTATTTTCTATATTTAGACCAATTTCTCTTTGCAACTCTTCATACAAAATCATGACTAAAATTCTAGCCTACATAATCAAGAGGAAGATCAACTCCATTATAGCTCAGGAGTAGAGGGGTTCATTCTAGGGAAACAACTATATTGTAATATTATCATGGTGTATGAAGCTCTACAGTCCTATGCAAAGGAAAATAAGAAAAGACTAGTCATTAAACTAGATATGTCTGATGTCTTTGATAAAGTAGACATCCAATTTTTAGAAAAGGTTGTTGTCAAAATTAGATTTCCTATACAATTGATAAATTGGATAATAGCATGTGTTAACAACCCCTGGGTTGCTCCCATAGTTAATAAAGAACTGACAACCTTATTTAAAGCCTCTAGAGGTTTGAGACAAGGTTGTTCCTTTTTGACATACATGTATATCATATTAGCTGAAGCATTATGGAGATTAATCAAAGGAGGATGAACAAAAATATTAGTGGCATTAAAATAGCAAGTGGACTCAAATCAGTCACCCATGCCCAATTTATAGATAACATCATCCTAATGGGAGAAAATTTGAGATTAAACATAAGATACTTCAAAGAATATTTGGACTATTTTACCTCATCAATAGGGATATAAATTAACCAAACCAAGAGTGGGTTTTACATAATTAATACTTCTCCTTCAGAGAATAGAAATTTCATTAAAATCTTGGGGTTCAAACTTGCTTCTGATCTCATATTCAAATATTTATATGTTCCAATGGGATTTAATGTTATAAGAAATTGTTGGAACACTACTATAGAGAAAATGGTAAAGCAAATTTAGACCTATAGTAATGGGTGGTTGAGCTTCGTAGGAAGAACAATATTTATAAAATCAGTTACAACAAGTCTCCCAATCTATCAATTTTTGGTCTATCATTCTCCAAAGTATGTGTTTAATAAGCTTGATGTACTCATTATAAGTTTCCTATGGTAGGGAGGAAAACAAAAATGATAATAAGAAATTCCATCTTGTTAATTGAGAAGCTATCTAGTAGTCTAAAGAGCTAGGGGTTCTAAGAATAATAAAAACTAAAGAAGTTAGCAAAGCTTTAGGGGCTAAGTTGCTATGACACCTAGCCAATCCCACTTCCACATCTTGGAAGAAAAAACTAAAGGTTAAATACACTGATAACTCTAAAGGTTTGTAGCTAATAAAAACATAGCAAGCAAGTCTAGTCTTTCTCAATCTGGAAGTACATTATTGAGGCAAAAAATATAATCCTAGAAAAAGTGTCATGGTTACCTGGAGATGGTTAACTTATCAACCTTTGGTATGATCTAATAATGGGAAGACACCATATCAATACCAATTGTTGTTGAATTATTTAAGAAGAATTGTAGAATCTAAGAGTTCACAAACTAGTTGATATAATAGAAAGTGTGGAAGGACATTGTAACTAGAGATACCCCCCCTACCTAGTCACATATAAGAACAATAGATAAATCTCAAAGCTCAAATTATTGGATATAAACCTTACTCCTATAATTTGGATAAACTAATTTAGGGGGAGGTAAGAAAGATAGGGGAATATCAAGTCAAAATGGGAGTTAAAGCCCAACAAGCAAGAAAGGTAAACAAAAAGTTAGCAACAATATGAAAACATCAAATCCCCCTTAGAATTCAACTATTTTATTAGCTAGTGCATCAAAACAAAATTCTCATTGGAGAGAATTTGTAGAAGAGAAACATAATGGGACCTCATATATGTCCAAGATGCTTCAAAACCAAGAAAACCATCAGATATCTTCTCATTAAATTCTTAACAATCCTATATATTTGGATAGGATTTGCATCTAAATTTGGCTTAGCAATTACAGATTACATGAATGTGGAGAATTTCTTAAATTAATGGAGCCAAATGTATAAATGGGGTCTCAAAAGCAAACATTTTATTAAGTATTAATGGGAATCCATCCCTTTATACATAATATGGACAATATGGAAAGATAGAAATGAATTAATTTTTGAAGGAAAAGGTAGACAAATTGGAGTATTAGTAAGCATAATCAATTGGGGGATAGTTTCAAATACAAAAGAAAACTACAAAAAAAATAAAACCTTAGAAAACTGACTAGTTCAGAGCTTGTCATGCTACAAAGAATGCATCTCTAAGCTATGTTGGGTATGGACAACATCCCTAAAGTATGTATACCAATGATCCAATACCCAACTCTATTTCTTATGGTGCTCTAAATTCTAATCCAGGAATGGTGATGGTAGGGGAATCATTTTCCAATATAACAAGATTTTCTCTCAATTATAATATTTGTTTGGGGTAAGCTTCCAACAATGTAGCTAAAGTGATTGGTTGTAAATTTGGTCTTATATTGGCAGCTAAAAATGGTATCCAAAGATTACATATTTATGGGGACTCTAAATTGATAACCTTTACTTTCTCTAATCTAACAACATTATCATCACTACAATTAAGAATAATCTATACATGCATCAAGGATTTGGAATCCAAATTCACTCGTCATTTACTCCCACATCAAGAGAAAGTTTAACAAAGAAGTAGATGCTCTAGCCAATGTGGCTATACAATTAGCACACATGAAGTTTTATATATCTCATCATAGAGAGGATGGATCGCATAAAATAAGACACAAAAAAAAGGATAGACAAGATCTACAAAAATAAGTCAATTGAGGATAGCAAATTTAGTGAATATGAGATGAGACTTTGATGACAAGGATGACTTTAGGCATTCAATTCAGGATTTTGAATGAGGAATTTAGTGCTACAACTATTATTAGATATAGATTAGGTAAGGATGATAATAGCAAGACCAGTATGTTTGGTCTTTTTTGTAACTGACCTTAGCTGATCTAGTCAACCAACAATCCTTTTCTTTGTTCCTAGCTAATTTTTCATAATTAATACATATATTTAATTTAAAAGAAAAAACATAATGCATCATGTGATTATATGGATAAGTGTGTGTTAATGGTTTAAGTATTGAATTCGAAAATGGACCTTACCTTATATTAGAGTAATTATTACTCAATTGAAAATCATATATCGTTGGTCAATTTTTGTTGCATTATGCTATTATATGGATATATCACTTCTCATTATGTCTTGCCAGTTATTTTATGGTATAATTTCATCACCTCGACTTAATAAAAATTTCTTGACTGATAGGCCATAGAGATTAAAAATTTTCCTTGAAAATAAAGCGTAACTTATGTTATTTATATACAACTAAAAGTGTTGTTGCTGAGCGAAATAGATGGCTATGCATACATGCAAGCAAAGACAAAGGAAAAGAATTGGTTTAGGAAAATATTTATCGATGCAGTCCATCCTTTTTATAATAAGGATAATGCTTAAGCATGTTTGATATTTCACAGCATGTCTAATATTTCATCATATAAACTAAAAAATCATAAAATATTATGTAGAATAGTGAAATTTACTATAATAGAAGTTCTAAAAGAAAGTGTAAAACCCTTGCTTTTTAAATATTTTATTGAAAAAATTAAAATACTAATATTCTTAAATAAAAGAGATTGGATGTAAGGATATTTAAAATTAGATCATTTTCATAATCTTTTTGTTCTGTGCATTAAGCCTATAAAATAAATTGTTCTTGTATTAGATTGGTAGGAATCAGTAAAAAAAATAATATATTTTGTTGTAGTAATGCATGCTTGCTGCTTTCTATTAATATTTGTTCTATATTTTTTCTCTATAAACTAATATTTGGTATCAAAGCTTATTTTATTTGTGAGAGGTCATGCTTAGCAAAATTTCAAGCCTAAATTGTAAAGAGAGCATAATCTAACAACTCATTGTTCGATCTACTTTTGGAAGATTTGCAAGTTTGACTAAAAATGGCTAAAAGAATTTGGGCACTGTGAAGATAAATAAGTATATTATATTTCTCTACTCTTTAATATCAAGATAAAATTATTAAAATATTTTTATAATATGACTACTAGTAGTAGCAGTTTAAATCTTACTCAACCTTAGATTTCTTTTTTTAAGGTAAGAATAATGATTTTTGGAGCATTAATATGGAGATACTACTTATTTCCTAAGATTTGTAGGATTTGGTTGAATGTTTATGAAAAATATATTTATGTACAAGATCTTGCCACTTGGACTCAAGCACAAAGATATCAAGTAAGAAGAACACAAAGGACTCAAAAGCCCTTAAACAATAAATAAGTCAAATTTTCAAAGAATTGCTACAACAAAATAAAATAGGTGTGAGATCTAGTGCACAATGCATGTCAAGGAACAAATGTTGGCAATTTTGGGTACATTAGGTACATTGCCCTTGATCATGTGTATAAGTTGTCATTGATGTCAAGAAGCTCTTGAAGGAATTTGTTTGATGTCAAAATTTTTGCTTTGATAAAAGGTTTCTTGAAGGTTCCGGCATGGCAGTTTCAAAGGTCTTTTGTAAACCCCAAGTTGGCAGGTTTAAAGACTACAGGTGGATGCATTAGTTTAATGCATTTGGGTCCAAGAGGAAGTATTTATTTAAATAATTAAAAACCTTGTTAAGGTTCCCTTTAATTATTTTTAAATAAATATTAAATTATTGTTTGCAATGGGTTCTCCTAACCCATGGCGCAAATGTCTTATCTATGTGGGCGCTATGTTTTAAGATTGTGGGCGCTAGCCAAGACCTCCGTCGACGTGTTAAACTCCTCGCCAACGTCAAGAGCTTATGGTAAAAATGCATATAAATCTCCCTCGATGAAAATCAAGAATAATCCTATCCGCATTTTGAAAAGAGTTGCTCGCTGTGATTTCGTGATCCGTTGTTCGGATTTCTTCTTCGATTGTGTTCTCGCCATTTGTCGTAAAACCGTCGTAAGGTTTTCGTCTTCGTGTTCGCATCAGAATAAAGGGAGGCACTGTTATTTTATTTAATCCTTGGCGTAGAAGGAACAAGGCTAACAGCGTGAGGTTTAAACCTCACTGGGCGCCTTTGGCGCACCGGTAGCGGCTAGGCTGTTGGCGCGCTACTCGAACGGGAGGTTCCGCGTTCGTATAACGTGAAAGGGTTTTTCATCGTGAAGTGGACGCAGTGGGTGGTGTTAGAATTCGTGCGCAATTTCTCCATAGCACGATTTTTGATGTTGGCCAAGGTATTTTCGAAATTAATTTTTGCTAAGTGTATTTTGTGGATGGAGGAAGTTTATTAGAGGAAAAACAGCTTAGGAGTTATAAGGAGTTTAAAGCTTGTTCTATTTTGATAAAAGATTCTTTTGAAGGTGTTGTTTGAAATATCTTATTGCATTCTTATGAGAGATAAATTTTATTTTTGATAAGACTATAAGGGAGAAATAAGGTGTATAAGGGATAAATATTTCTTGTAATGTTGAGAGTGTTTTTGGTTGATTATGGAAATGAAAGCATGATGTTTTAAGGTTAAAATTGCTTCTTGTGTGAAGTTGTGAAACCTTAAGTGGGCAGCTTTGAGATTGACATTTGCTTTCATTAAATTGGTAATAATCAAGCTATTCTTTACTTGGTTAAAGTGTTGGGCTTACTCCTTTGTTGATGATTTGAAAAGTTGTGTGTGCTCTTGTTGATTTGAGTTTGTGGATGCTTTTTGTTCAAACAATATTGGAGAGAAAAGGAGTTCTACTTGTTTTCTTTTTTGATGTTGATTGTGAAATGCTTCAAGGTTGTGTTTTGAGTTGAATGGTGTTGATTGAACCTTGTTTGATGAGCATTGTTGTTGAAGCCCTAATTGATGGTGAAAAGAATATGAGTATCATTGTTATGTGATTCTTTGCATAGTTGGAAATTGTTGGGGTTTCATGTTCTTGAAAGAAATCATTCTATCTTATCCATTTCAGATATTGAGTTGAGTTTTCAGATTTGAGATTGAGTTTAAGCTGAGTTGATTTGAGTTGAGTTTTGATATTGGGAGTTGAGTATAGAACATATTGAGTCTCTAACAATTCTCTTTATGCTTATATGAGTTTGACAAATCACATTGGGTATCTAACAATTCACCTTGTGATTTCCTACTAAGAAAGTTTTTTTTTTGGTGAGCTTGCTGAGTTTTGGACAGGTTTCGATGGGGACTTATGAGCAGTCTTGGACAAGTTCCGGTGGGGACTTGTGAGCAGTTTTGGATAGGTTCCGGTGGGGACTTGTGAGTAGATTTGGACAGGTCCTAACAGAGGACTTGTGAGCTGAGTTTGATAGTTCTATCAGAGAACTTGAGGACAGAGGTGCACTGGTTATTTGAGAAGAACCTGAGGACAGATTTGGTAAGTCTTTGAGAAGGCTTGTGTGCAGAGGATTGATTTGTTCAAGCTTAAGCGTTGGACAGATCTAATAGACATAAGAAGACTTGTACTATACCGACTGACTGTGTTTGGTACAGGTTGTTGAGCTACTATGGACGTGATCATAGAAGGTAGAGGTCTCTTAGGCTAAGCATTGAGGACAGGAGGTCTTCGGTGGAAAGGAATTCCACGTGTTGGCAAGAGGTAGAGGCAGTTGATCTTCTGAGGGATCATTTCCAGAGCGAGAGGGGAAGGTATCTCCTTTGAGCAGAGGCTCATAAATTCTGATTGGGGGAAGGTATCTCCTTTGTGCCGAGGCTCATAAACATTGTAATTGGGAAGGATTCCCAAATAACTTTGAGATAACTTTTAGAGAAAATTTTTGTGGACGTAGCCCAGCCATTTTGGGTGAACCACGTTAAAATTGGTGTCACTTTGTGGATGATATTGTGCATTGCTTTGATATTGCTTTGGGTATATTGCTTTACTGTATTGAAGTATAAAATAAAAAGTAAAAAGAGGTCTTATACTGTTCACCCCCCCTCTCAGTATAAGCTTGTGTTCTTCAACAAAAAAGGTAAAAATCATCAAATTTCAAATGTTTAAAAGGTATTTTGAAAATATTTTTCTTAAATGACTCTAAATCTATGCAATATTTATTTTACTCGAGTGATGGGATTAGTAATTAGATCTTATAGAGAAATTTTATCACATCAACAAATTATAATTTGTTTTTGAGAAGCCTCCCTCCACTTTTTGATCCTATTGTGGTTGTTATTAAGGAATATAAAGATCTAAGTCTATTATCAACAAATGAGCTTATGAGATATCTTCAAACTTACAAGCAGAGGATGAATAGATCCATTGAAAAATATATTGAACAAGTTTTTTAAACAAAGCTTAATATTTCAAAGAATAAGGGAAAAGAATTTGTAGAATCATCTTATAAGGGAATAGAAAAATTTAGAGGAAGAGGATGTGCAAGTAGAGGAAGTAGTAGTGGACTAGGAAGAGGCAACAACAATAGCAACAAAGGAAGAGGTAGTAGCCACAATGAAAAAGGTAATCAAAATCCCAACAAATCACAAGGGCAATGTTATTATTATAAAAAATTTGGTCATTATGAACGTGATTGTTGGAAAAAGCATAAGCAACATGCTAATTTTTTAGAAGAAAAAGAAAAACAAAGTAGTTTATTTTATGCTTGTGATATTACAAAAGAAATCTCTGAAGATGTATGGCTTTTGGATAGCAGTTGCAATAGTCACATGATAGGCAACAAAAATATCTTTGTAAATATGGATGAATCTATCAAATCTCAAGTATGGCTTGGAGATGACAAGGAAGTTCAAGTCATGGGCAAAGGCACCATTGTAATTAAGACAAAACAAGGTGAGATAAAGTTTATTCATGATGTTTTATATGTGCCTGGATTAGCTCATAATTTGTTGAGTATAGGACAACTTATTGAAAAAGGATATTCTACTATTTTTTAAAACAATGAATATGTTATCTATGATAAAAATGGTAGTAATTAGATTGTAGCAAAAGTTAGTATGCTACAAAATAGAAATTTTCCTCTTAGACTTGCATATGGAGAAACTCAAGCCTTGAAAGTTGTCTTAAATGATGAATCTTGGTTATGGCACATGAGGTATGGACACCTAAACTTTTGAGGGCTAAAAATGCTATATTAGAATCAAATGGTGAAAGGATCACCATTTATTGAATAATATGATCAAGTTTATGAAGGTTGTATTTTTGGTAAGCAACATCGAGATTCTTTTCTAGTAGGAAAAACATGGAGGAAAAAGGTGCCACTTGAATTAGTGCATGCTGATATCTATGGTCCAATGTAGATCTTGTCACTCAACAAAAGTAGGTATTTTATTATTTTTTTTGATGACTACAATAGAAGAACTTGGGTATATTTCATCAAAGAAAAGTCAGAAGCTTTTTCTATCTTTCAACAATTTAAAGCTAATGTAGAAAAGCAAAGTGGTTGTCTCTTGAAGACTCTACATACATATAGAGGGGGAGAATTTACGTCTAATTAATTTCAATATTTTTACAAAAAGTATGCTATTCAAAGGCAACTGAATACAAGCTATACTCCTCAACAAAATGGGGTAGTTAAATGTAAGAATTGTACAATTGTGGAGATGGAAAGAAGCATGCTCAAGGCCAAGGATCTTCCAAATACTTTTTGGGCTGAAGTAATAGCCACATATGTTTACTTGCTAAATAGATGTCCAAAAAAAGTGTAAAAAATATGACTCCTTATGAGGCATGGAGTGGAAGAAATCCTAGTGTGGCTCATCTTAAGGTGTTTGGTTGCATTGCTTATGCTCATATAACCAAAGAGAAAAGACAAAAACTTGATGATAAAAGTAAAAATGCATTTTTATTGTCTATAGTGAGGAGACAAAGGGTTACAAGTTTTATAATCTAGTGATATAGAACTTGATAGTTAGTCGTGATGTAATTTTTACTAAAAATGAAGCATGGCAATGGAACAAAAATTTACAACAATAAAAACCAATAATTATGGATACAAAACAAGATGCTTCATCTTATTCTACCAGCCCAAGCAACAGCTCAAGTTCTACTGCCACTCCTTCATCAAGTTCAACATCTCCTTCATCTAGTCCTCTTTCAAGTTTAAGTCCTCCTCCAAGGAAGGTAAAAACTCTTAAAGAAATTTATGAAGGAACTACTAGTCTTAATTCAATTATAAATTTTTCTTTATTGTCTCATATTCAAGTAGAACCAAGATATTTTGAAGAGACAGAGCAAAAAGAATGAAACATGGGAGTTAGTAGATCCTCCACTAGAAAAGGATGTCATTGGACTAAAGTGGGTCTACAAAATAAAATATAAAGTTGATGGATCCATTGAAAGACACAAAGCAAGATTAGTAGCTAAAGGCTTCTCACAACAACCAAGTATAGATTACAATCAAACTTATGCTCCTATTGTGAGATTGGATACCATAAGAACTATTTTGGCATTGGCAACACAATTTAAGTGGTTAGTATATCAATTTGATGTTAAATCAACCTTTTTAAATGGTTTCTTGGATGAAGAAGTATTTGTAGAAAAACCACTAGGTTATAAAGTTGTAGGACAAGAACAAAGGTTTTAAAGTTGAAGAAAGCTCTTTATGGACTTAAGCAAGCACCAAGAGCCTGGTACAATAGAATAGATGGATATTTTTAAAAAAATGGCTTCAACAAGAGTGAAAGTGAACCCACACTCTATGTCAAATCTAGAGGTACTAATGATTTACTTATTGTCTACTTATATGTTGATGACTTGATTTACACTAGCACTAGCAAAGTGTTAATAGAGGAATTCAAAAATACCATGAAGAATGAATTTGAAATGATAGATTTGGGTTTAATGCATTACTTTCTTGGCTTAGAAGTAAAAAAATTGAATGATGATATTTTTATCTCACAAGAAAAGTATGTAGTTGATTTACTTGACAAGTTTAGAATGAAAATTTGCAAACCAATGAACACACCCTTGAATGTGAGTAAGAAGTTAGTCAAGAATGATGGTAGTAAAAAGATAGATGCTACACTATATAAGAGTTTAGTTTGTAGTCTTATGTATCTTATTGCCACTAGATCTAACATCATGTATGTTGTAAGTTTGGTTTCAAGATTTATGCAAGATCCAAGTGACATTCATTTTTGTGTAGAAAAAAGAATACTTAGATATGTTCGTGGTACAAGCAATTTTGGTATTTTGTATACATTAATTGATAACTTGGGATTGGTTGGATATATAAATAGTGATTGGGAAGGATCCATTGATGATCAAAAATACTTCAGGATATGTATTCAACTTGGGATCAGGTATAATTTCTTGATCTTCAAAGAAGCAATCAACTATTGCACTATCAATTAGTAGAAGCTAAATATATTACAATGCAACATCAACTTCATGTTAAGAAATTTGGTTGAAGGAGGATTTTAGCATATTTGAGGCATGAACAAAATGTGACAACAATTATTTATTGTGACAATAACTCCGCAATTGCCATAGCAAAGAATCCAGTCTTCCACAGTCTTACTAAGCATATTGATATCAAATATCAATTTATTAGAAATATTATGGTAGAAGGTTAGATTGAACTAAAGTTTTACAAAATCAATAACCAACTTGTTGATTTGCTTACTAAAGCATCATTAAAAGCAAATTTTATAAGGATTTACTTACTTGTTGATTTAGTGCTTAATGTTTGAGATTGCCAAATATCATGAAAAATAGAAAAAACCACTCACCATAAAAGTTCTAAAATAAGGAGTAAAATCTTTATTTTTTAAAAACTTTAATAAAATAATTAAAATAATACTTTTCTTCTAAAAATATCCAAAATTATTATTACTTCCAAAAATTTTATGTGTGTTGTGACTGTATTCTAAAATAAGGAGCGAAATCTTTATTTTTTAAAAACTTTATTAAAATAATTAAAATAATAATTTTCTTCTAAAAATATCCAAAATTATTGTTATGATTGTAGATAAATAATTTTTTTTTTTGGTATCAAATTGGTAGAAATCAATAGACAAAATTCTATAATCGATGCAGCAATGAGGGGTCTTCTCCTTTCTATCAAGAGTTGCTCTGCATCTTTTCTTTATTTTCATTTTTTTTTTTGTCTACTCCTTTCTATTAAATTTGTTCCGCATTTTTTTATCACCTTCTTCTCATTCCAGTAAAAACGTCTGCTAAAACTTTCTATCACCTTCTTCTCATTCCATTCTGGTAACTTCAATAGAACGGCGTCACGTCGTTTATTCCTGCCTTGCCTGAAATAACAGATGCTACGTTTCGATGCCGCGAGGGCAATCGAAAGGCAAAGGATAGCGACAGTAGAATTCGTTCTTAATACAGAGAAACAGGCGTTCGTAAGCGGAGGCCATTTTAGCAGCAGTGAACATGCGAGCACTATAATTTCGGCAGCTCCGCCCTTTCCTGCGGAGCTCCTCGGTCCCATCCGCTATAACGGCCTTCACTTGCCTTATAAGAGACGGCACGTTGGGATGAAACGTGTAGCCGAACCGGTCCGAGCGGATGACGGTCCGGGTGATGGAAGGAAAACGACTGGCCAGCAGCGGTTTCCCGCACTGCATCGCCTCCAGCAGCGTCAGATCGAGCCCCTGCGCTCGCAACGTGGGATTCACAAATACATCCAAGGCGTTATAAAAAGCCGCCAGATGAACGGGATCCATGGCGCCCACCACCTTCACGTTGGGCGCCAGCTCCTTATAACGTTCCTCCCACGGCCCCTTTCCGGCAATAAGCAAATAGACGTCTTTATATTCTTTCCTGATTTGGGAAAACGCCTCGAATAACAGCGGGTGGCCTTTGTCTTTCACCAGCCTTCCCGCCACCCCCATAACCAGAGTGGCGTTAGAGGGAATCCCCCATTTCGCCCTAAATTGGGACCCCAGCGCCGCGTCGGGTCTGAATTTCCGGTCATCCACGCCGTTGAGAATGATGTGGACGTTTTCCGGGGGAATCTGGTAGATGTTGCGGAGGACGTCGCCGGCGTAATCGCTGATGGGGACGTGGTGCTTGTAGCTCGGAAAAAACCGAATCTCTTCCAAAAGCCTGGGGAGGCGTATGGTCATGGTGTTGGTCAGGTCAGGGGATCGATTCTCGCCAGGCTTCCTGATGAGGTCCTGGACGACGTCCGAGTGGAGGGCTTCGTAGCCTATGCCGTGCCACGTGGCGGCCAGGTTGGGAACCCCCTTTGCTCTGCCGTGCGTTAGGGTTACGCTCTCCGAGTGCACGGCGTCGAAGGGGCGGGAACTCGAACTCGCGTTCTCCCGCTCCAGCAATTCCAAGGCGGCGGAGCAGTTGAGTCTCCCCTCCTCGTTCTGCACGAAATGTAAGTGCAATCCGCCTTTAACTAAATCTTTCTTCGCAATACTTCCGTCGGAGGGGACGGTGTAAACGTGGATTTCGTGGCCTCTCTCTGCAAGAGCGGTGTGAAGCGTATAAGCATGGCGCTCCATCCCGCCGGGAACTCCTCCGACGGGCCATTTCTTTGAGAACACCGCCAAACGCAGCTTTTCCGGCGCCTTCCCAAAACAGAGACGGTTCCAAGCCTCGTCGAGAGTCCTCAGATCCCCAGACCAATGCTCCTCCTCTTGCTCTTGATAACTATCTAGAATCGAGCGATTTCCGTTGAAGGTAGGATGGCAAAGGCCGTTTGGTCTGAGCTCCATGATTACATAAAGAAAACCAGAGAAAACAATGGCGATGGGAACCCAGGCAGAGCAACGAGGGCGGCTTCCGACTCTTTTAGCTTTGCTTCCAGCTCTGAAACCCATTCTCTTGAATCCCAAAGAGAGCAATTGCCCAAAACAAGCCTCTGTGTCTGTCAATGCGGGAAATCGCATTTAAACAAGGAAGGGCGAGCACAATTATTCTTGTCGAGCACAAAACGTAAAGGTGATGCAGTTTTCCGCCGCCCCTGAACGTGCGATAATAACGTTTGAATGACCTCAAGAAATCTTTTGACCCTTCAATTGCGCAGAGGCTGTCCATGTTGCTTTGGAATTTTCTAATTATTCCATTCGTTCCTTTTCCCGGGTATTCCGAACACTCGTTGAAAAGCCAGACTACGGGGAGCTTCTGTTCAGAAAAGCCGTCAGGAACGCAAATTGTACAAGACGATCCCCATTATCATGGAATTCTTGCTTTCTACTATCTAATTTAACCGAAATGGCATTGTCAATAATGGCGACCTACGTCATAACCAAGAATGGCGGCCTAAGTCATTCAATATAACATCTAAGGTCGAATGTGGGAACAAAATTTTAGTGATATATTTTATAATTGTTCGTGAAGGTTAGTAGATTGGTAAGTGTTTGTTTAGCCGAATATTTATTAAGAAGACATTTAGGTTCAAATTTTAGGAGCAGCTTGTTTGCAAAGTTAGTAGTCTGATCTGAATTCTCTGAGTGTGTGTCAGACCAAACCGACGACGATAGTACGAATTCAGAGCGATCGGTGGTCCCCTTCACGTCGGGTCAATAATAACGAAGTGGAATAGGTTTTGTGGAAGCAGCCCTTGTGGTTTGAGCCCTACGCTTGTCAGTTACTAAAAATAGTATGGTAGGCACTTATCAAGAAGACACCCAGGTTCAAATTTCAGGGGCAACCTGTTTGCAAAGGTAGTAGTCTGATATGAATCCTCTGAGTGTGCGCTAGACCAGACCAACGATGATGGTACAAATGCCAAGCGATCCGTGGTCCCTTTCACGCCGGGTCAACAATAACGAAGCGGAATTTGGTGAAAGCAACCCTTGTGGTTTGAACAGTGGACTTTTCATTTACTAAAAATATATTCTACAAATTAAAACTAATACTTATATATCTGCAGAAAAGCAAGTTAAACTATTTAATCAATAATTTCCACAATAATGTGCATATAATTTTACAACTTTAATATCTGTCTGCCTGCAAACAGCAACTTAAACTATTTTGGAATCTGTCTCCCTGCAAACAGCAAGTTAAACTATTTTGTCACTAACTTCCACAACGATATGTACATGTGATTTTGCAACGATATGTGCATCTCTGAGTAAGTTAATATTCAAGCCTCTGGACTTGCAGACTTCTTTCTAAATTGTCTATGAATTTGCAACGATATGTGCATCCCTGAGTAAGTTAATATTCAAGCCTCTGGACTTGCAGACTTCTTTCTAAATTGTCTATGAACTACTCAAAACAAATTTCGTAACTAAAAGTGTCAATTTTTTTTAAATTTAACTTAACAAAGTGCGTTAAGGGTCCCCTAACATTGGGGATGTGCTAATAATTCTATCTTAAACAAATGATATAAACTCACTTGCACATCAAGTTATTTCAGTCAATGACCCTATAAATCCACCAGTCTTAAAGCAAATCAAAGTGTAGGACATAAAAAGCAAAATGTCTTAATGAGATACCTTGGCATGAGCATAAAGTTTGGAGATTTGTAATTAGAGTAACCACTTAGATTGAATAAGAAGCAACGCATTGGAAGAGGCCCAGGTGAACATGTGGAAACCATCGTTTCAAGTAACCTGTTTGAAAACTTTTACCTCGTCTTAGCCAAATTGGCATTAGTAGTGCAAAACCTCAACGTATCATTAACAGGTGTTAAGTGTCCTGTTAATGATTTTCTTATCTTATTTTTTAAGCATATTTGTTGAGTTTTCAATAACCATCATCCTCCTTGTAGAAAGACTCTTATGAACCTTTTCCAAATGTAGAAAGTTATATGTTGCTTAACGAGGGATGGCATGCATAATTAATTCTATACATTATTTTGTCCATCATTTAACAAATTTAGTCATTTCTTTTTCTATTGAAGGGGCACAAGTATCACAATTTTTGGAAGGCTAATTTAATTAATCAAAATAGTCATTTATAGTTAAGATAGATAAGATAATACATAGATAGTATATATTATTACCATGAATACCAAAACATCTATAATAATTATTATTATTTATAATTACATATTTAATATAAAATTATAAAAAATAAATAAAAAAATTTAAAAAAATAGATAGATATTTAAACATTAGACAGTTAAGATATCTTAGTATTTGTAAAAATAATATGTAAAATTATTGTAAAGATATCTTAGTATGTAAAAAAAAATATAGGGAAAAATCTTCTCTTTTTACACATTACCTAGACTATATTATTAAGGATTTCATAATCATTATACATCATCATTGTTTTGATAGTCCTCCATAGCTTCCTTGACTAATTTTTAGTAGTGACAAGTACCTCTTCTATATGTTTGAAGCCTCACTTCAGGTCCTATGATCTATAAATTCTATAGCTTGCATAATGTGAGTGGGCACCGTAACTAGTCCCATTATTATCATTATCATTGTCCCCTAATGGTCTTGCCCTTCTAATCATTATTGTCATAGTTTTTTCATTATTGCTTTCACAATACCATTATTGCTTAACATATCATAATATTGTTGTCCACATACCATCCATTGCTTATGTCTTTCTTGCCAACTTCACTTGCAATATCATTCCTCTTCCATTGACTATACCATGTTTGTTCTTGAATTTACTATCTCCATTAGTCCCCTCCACACTTCCACCTTATGATATTTTGGTGCTTCAAAGGCTATTGCTACTGTTTTACAACTCAAATAGGCCTAACGATTAAGACTTTGTAAATTTTAATAGGATGTCCATTATTTGAATTTCAAAAGGGGTAGGGTTATACACCATACTCTGATATGGATTGATAAACATTTGCCTTACCACATTGTGCAATATGGTATATGGCCTTGTGGCTGATAAAAATTACTTTGCTTTAGAATATATATATGTTTTTTTGGTAGATTGATTGTATTAACAGTGGGTTTTTATAGAGGATCCCAAAACCTTATGTATAAAAACAGGGTTGAGCCCATTATGTCCTTACAGGCCTCAAGGGCTAGGATCAAACAAACTTGCAAAATCTAACTAAACCTGATTCAAAATTGCCCACAGGGCTTACAAAGGGGCCTCTCCGTGAGAGGTTCGGCAAACAAAAACCAATCTGAAGCAAACTAAAATGGAAGCAATAGAAAACCATGGTAAAAACAAGAAAAAACCACAAGGAAGGCAGCCCCGGATCCTCCGCTACTCCGGATCCTCCTGGTCATCCTTAACGTTCTACTCCTTGATCCTGGTTAGCATCTTGATCATAGAATTGGTGGCTGAGAGGATGCGCCACTTCCGAGTGCCTTCCCTTTATGCTTATGTGTCTTCATGAGGAAACTCTGATCTGGTCATCTTCTCTACCTCATCCGAAAAGGACGACCTCCATACTACCAACAGAGAGGTCAAAAGACCTTTATTAGCCATGTAATTTTCTAGCCTATTACCCTCCCGATAGATGTGATTTATTTGGGCATCGGTCCGTCTAGATAGGAGGATCCTTGCCTCAGAGACAATATTAAAAACTTTCCATGAAGAATCTTTGTCATTCGATAGATACCTTATGATATTCAGAGAGTCACCTTCGATGACCAAAGGGTGAGGATCCTTTGAGAGGAGTTGAAGCCCTCTGAGGACACCCTTGGCCTTCACATTATGATTAGATTGGATACCCAGGTTCTCACAAAAGGTGAGGACAATCCTCCCCCTGTGATCTCTGACCACCCCTCCTATAGCTGCTAGCCCCGGGTTGCCACGAGTAGCGCCATCAAAGTTCAACTTAAGCCAACCCTCCAAGGGGTTTCTCCATTTGACCTTGAGCTTGGGTGAAAGGATGTTAGGGTGGTCTGGATCCTCCTTGAGGTTCATCCTTTTGAACATAGTTTCCTTCGACCGGATCCTGGGGAGGGGACTAGGAGTGAATTTTGAATTTTCTACTGCAAAGGCAAGAGCTCTGAATTCTGTGGAAGGGGGGTCTCTTGGAGGATTACCTAAGACTCTTTCGTTCCTCTCCAACCAAATCTACCAAAGGATGTGATGGAAGGATGCATCGAAAAGGAACTGAAGCTTAGGATTTTTAAACGGGTTTGGTCATTGAGTAAAGGCTTCCTTGATTGTCTTGGGGGGGCTCTAGGGGACCTGAAAGGAGGAGAGGATCATGCCAAATACTATGGTGGTGAAAGGGCAGTGAAGGAAGAGATAATTTGTGGATTCAGAATCTGCCATGCATAAATAACACCTACTGGGGAAGGCAAACCCTCTTTTGTGGAGGTTGTCCATGGTTAGAGATTTATTCTAAAAAACAATCCAAGCAAATAAATTTACCTTCGGGATCACTCCTTTTCACCAGACTATCTTTCATGGGAAATCCTCCTCAGCCTCCTTGGAAAGGATCTCGTAGGTTGTCCTAATTGAGAAGATGCCAGTGTCAGTTCCCGTCCAAATCATCTTGTCAGGTCTTCTGGCAGTCGGGATGGTAATGCCCTGGAGGATTATCTAGAGATGAGACTTCAGCTTCATGACTGGTGAGAGTCAGGATGTTCCACTAAGGGTTGCCATCCTTCCTCACAATGTAGTCTTCTACCTTCTACTGGGAGTTTGGGTCCACCAAGGATTTGAGGAAGGAAAGTTCAGTCTTCTGAGATAGAGGATCTTCTTCGGCCCATCTGTCCTTCCAAAAGTTGATTGTCTACCCATCTCCTAAAATCCGTCAGACTCCCTTGCTGAGCAGCTACCTAGCTTGGAGGACTGCTTTTCAGAAATCGGATCCGCCAGAGGGGGCCTCAGCATCCAGTAAGGAGCAGTTGGCAAGGTATTTCTTCTTGATGATTTTAACCCACTCCACAGGCTCGTTGGTCAGGATCCTCCAAGCATGCTTGGCCACTAGGGCCAGGTTCATTAGACTAGTTCTCTTTAGCCCAAGCCCACCTTGGTCTTTACTTTTACACACCTTGTCCCATGCCACCAAAGGGATCCTAGATTTATCTTCGTTTCCAGACCATAGAAAGTTCCTTTGAATCTGTTCGATCTTATTGTGGACAAAAATTGGGAGGCTGAATACTGACATGAAGTAGGTCGGGATTCCTTGGAGGCAAGCTTTGGTGAGGGTAGCCTTGCCTACATGGGACAGAAACTTGCCTTTCCAAGAGGCTAGCTTCCTATGAATTCGCTCCACCATATTCCACATGTTGTCCTTGGACTTGTCGCTGCAGAAGAGGGGGATTCCAATGTAGGTGGTAGGGAGGGATTCGATCGTGCATCCCAAGATTTTGGCAATGCGGATCTATCGTCCCTGGGGAGTATTCAGGAAGAAAAGCTTGCTCTTGGTGTAGTTTACTTTCTGGTCCGCAGCTCGCTCATAAAGGGAGAGGATCCTCTTGATGTGTCTGGCCTGGGCCACAGAGGCGATAGTATACAAGAGGGTTTCATCCACAAACTGTTGGTGGGTGACTTCTTCTTCTCCAGAGGTGGGGATGATGCCCGAAATCCTCTGTCTCCGTGGGCTCTCCTTGAGGGTTCTGCCCAGAACCTCTGCCAGGATGATGAAGAATATTTTTATTTTTTACCCAACAAGAATTCTTTATAATTCACTACATATGCACATGAAGGAGAAAACTAAACTTCTATTATATTACTTATTTATCCTCTAGTTGAGAGGGATGATCAAATATTTTAACAAAATTTATGGAAGTATCAACTTTATATGAGAACTATTTCTTTGATCGACACTATTTCATTGAATCCATGTTTTTTATAAGATTAAGATCTCTTAATCATTTTTTATACTGCCAATGAAGCAAATTCAAAAGTGTACATTTTATATCATTGACAATGAATTTTATAGCGATGAGATTTCTCTTTCTCAATGCCTTTAATAATGGATCTTTATTATTAGCACATCCAACAAGCAAATCCCAAGTAACATTTTCTTGTAAATTAAATTTTTTAGCCAAGTAATGAGTTTGTTTAACAAATAAGGATCCAACTCCTTTTGACATTCATCATCCTAATCTAAAATCTCTTCTAACAAGAAATCATCACTCAATTTCATTTCAAACAACCATAGTGACTCTTTTGTTGGTTTGACCATCACTTCCATTTTCAATTAAGAAATCATCACTCAATTTCATTTCAAACAACCATAGTGACTCTTTTGTTGCTTTGACCATCACTTCCATTTTCAATTAAGTGATATATTAATTGTCTATGTATGGTGACACATGATTTAAAAATAAGGTGTGTTTCCTCTCTTAATGACACCAAGCTTAGTAAGAATGGTGTAGAGATTACAACATACCCTCTTAAATCAAACATTACCCATGCTAACAAGCCCTCATAAAAAGTAGCATTAGCAAAACAACGTGGCTATTTAATATCTCCCTTATGAGCCACATATCCAAGATATTGAATCATTGTAACTGTCTCACCTCCCTAGACACCCTTTCTCCATATTTTTATTAACATTATCATTGCATCTTATATTGAATTTGATTATGTCATCATTCTAATGTATCCTCCTTAATAACTAGATCTCTACAACATAATCCAAGGTAATGTTTTGGGCATGTTGTAAAATATCTTATCACGAAGTTAATTTGGAGTTCCCTATTATGGTACATAGGGCTAGGCATTCAAGGATATAATATTTTATTGTTAATGTTTAGTTGGCATGGGCCACAAATAACTCAAGATCTATTATTAAAATATTATATTATAATAATCTGGATAGAGTTAGGATTTGATGATGCTTCTATAAAAATGGATATGGTAATTATCAATCATCACTCATAAATATCCTTGTAATCATCTTTGCTTATATAGAAACCCTCTCATCTTCGGGAATAATGTGGATTTATTCCTTTCTTAAGAAGTATTTTTTATGGTATCCTACTTGAAAGGTATTGTCTATATGTTGTCTTGTCTTATTGTGGATTTATGTTTTATGGTTTATTTTCTTGCTATTCTTGAATATTTATTGGATAGTTTATTTTTATGAGAATAGAGGTTTATAACATCTAATATCAGAGCAACAGTTCTAGCAAAGTGTGAATTATTTTTAGATTTATGAGTTTTCAAAAAAAAATTAGGAATTATTTTTAGATTTATGAGTTTTCATAAAAAGAGTAGGAATTATTTTTAGATTTATAGAGTTTCTATAAAGTGGGGATTGTTTTTAAAATTTAAAATTTTGATAAAAATGAACATTGATTTCAAATTTGCAGTGTTAATAAAAAAATAAGAAAACATTATATTTTTTTGGATTCTTATCTTTGCATAACTATATCATATACACATGATTCTTGTAATTGTTTTAAGTACTATAAAAATGACTAGTTATTTTATAATTTTGATCCATATTAAAGGAGTTATGGTTGTTACAAGTTGGGTTATCAAATCTATTTTTTGATTACATAAAAAAATTATTAGAAAAATAGAATACCATTTCTCATTTTTATAAATAAATCAATTTTTGTTTGTTCTTTCTAAAGGGAATTTATAAATCCACTTGTTTATATGATTTTTTAAATTGGATATAGTGAAATATTTTATGAATTAAATTTATGAAAATCTAATTTCATAAAACCTCAATGTTTTAATTATTGTTTGGGTGTGTTCTCATGGAGATACCGATGTTTTCTTAATAGGATGATATTTATACTAGAGAATGATCGATAAAATATAATTATTTATATTTTATTAATGGGTGTAATAGAATCTTATTGCCTTTTTGAAAGGAGAAAATATTTACTAATGAATAAGATTTTATGAGGAAAAAAAAAAAGAATCATGAATGCACTTCTCAAGAAATGGAACAATTGTTCTTGAGCAAATGTACACTTGATATAAAGGATAAGATAGATAGTTTGAAGGATACCCTCAAAGACCATGAAAAATAAATCAAATGGCTTAAGGAAGGAAAAAAGGTACAAATACTAATGACAATGTGAAGGTTAAGGAAACTCTAATATAGTGAAGGATCACTACACCGGATAAACCTTGCTGAGAAATAAATTTTGATCAAATTGTCGTTCAAATTCGATTGAGGAAAGACAATATGATGGGGTCCAACACCCGTACAACCTATGAAACAACTAGGACAAACCATGTGACCAATGACCTTAACATGATGCTTATAAAGTGGGTTGACCATTTGCTTTATCCTTACATCATGTGCATGATTATTTTGGAGCAACTCAACATCCTATTATTTTGGCACATGAATCACTCTAGTGCACATGTGGTGCTTAGATTATTTCAATGCATAATTGGCATCCATATTACTCTGATGCTTCATAACTCAGGTGCAACAAATCAACACCAAAGGTTTCAAAGCAATAATTCATAAGGTATTTTAACATCATTGATTCAACCACAAAGTCCTATAGAATTATTAATAGACTATTTTATCCTTCAATTGGAAATAAGACACACAATTAGTCCCATAAGAATACATAAAACCATTTCAAAATAGATAAATAAAACATCTTTTATTCACTATATCCATTATTAATATTAACATAAATATATATTAATACTTGGCATATAACTATATTAATTAATAAAAAATGGACAAAAAGGTGTTAGGCTATTGAAAATAAGGTAATTTTGCAGCCTCATCACTCCTGCCCACTCATTCTAATGCATGTCTTCGTGCACTTTTCCTTGTCAAAGTGGCATGTATGTCTAACTTCCTATCAAGACCATCATAAAATTGCACTTCCTAAGAGTGGTATCCTTTATTCTTTCATATATGTAGTAACCAATGCTTGAATTGATGCTCTGGTTGTTGCCTAGTTTCTTCATAAGGTGGAACAAGGGTGAGAATAGTATATGGAAAAAATTGAAGATCTATCCATTCATGCTTCAGTACCAAAATCACCTCAGTAATTACAATTTCCTACTTGTGGGACCACATTAAATTTACTGATGTGATCAACTCTTTCTTTTTCAAACTAAGGTATTTTATCCCACCTTTATCTACATGCAACTCGAGCCTTGTCAAAATTCTCTCGACATTTATTTTTTTTAAATCTGTCAAGCATGCATTGATTTGATGAAGGCACCTCTCCTTAATGATTGTAGACATGGAAAATTGACCCACTTGAGTGAGTCATTTTTCCTAGTCCCTCAAAAAGACCCTCCAACTTGCATAAAACAAGTTTGGACCTCTCTCTCCCCTCTTTCCCTCCTTTTTCCTTGCTTTGGTGAAATCGTGATCATCCCTTATAGGGAATATTTTGCCTAGTTAGGATTTTCTCTTAGGAAACCCTAATTTTTTGCTTAACCTTCCTTGGTTTCAAATTTTCCTCAATTTTCCTACCAATTATTGTTTCAAATATCTTATAAATAAAGGGTTTGAAACTTTGTTTTTTGAATCTTGGAATCCCAACCAATCTAATCTGATTTTTAGATTTATCCTTTTAAGTGAAGCAATCTACAAGATTCTAACAAGTGTTGATGCAAGTGCTAACAAGATTTTATTGAAGCTTTGATTGTGTGAAGATCTCTTCTACTGGATTGGATTGTGTGTTGCTACCCTTGGTGGACAAGTGTTGGAGCCCTAAGGAGGAGTCTACCATCTTGGAGGTCTTCATATTTTGATCTACTTTTTCGCTACCACCAGGTTGTCTTCACTCTTTTTTTTATTTTACAAACTGGTAATTTTGTATTTATTATTAGTTTATTTGCATTGTTCTGTTGTATTTTTCTATATTGTGAAATCATACCTCGTAATTATTAGGTACAATTTTTCCTAAGGCGATATCTCGATCACCTCGCATAGGGTACGATTTCATTGAATATGATCTTGGGGGTAGAAGTGCACCCTTAAACTTTAGGTCTACTTTTCATGATTCATTTAGGGTTTAATTACACAAATTGTATTTTTTTTATCATTCTATTTTGTTGCATTATATATGGCTTGTTCATATTCCAAAAAAGGTCAACTTTTGATTTTATATTTTAAAGGTCAGATAAAAGGACCTAGGAGGCTTAACTGCTATACCTCCAAGTATAGTCATATAGCAGCCTAAGAAAGCCCCCCAATGCTAATCATATTTTTCAAGGATTTTGTGAAGTTGTACTTGTAGGATAGAAGCTGAGGAACATTGCTAAATGCAATTTAAAGCTGGAAACAACCGTAAAAATAAGATAAGTACTCTAGTAGATCTTTAGGCTCTTTTTTGGTTGTTTGTATCCATTTTTGTTCTAAAATATAAATCTCAGGTGAGGAAAGCATTTTATTAAATTTCTTAGGCATTGAAAAAGATAAAAGCATATAGTGTGCATCTAGGGTTTTAACCTTGTTTGTGCATCTCTCTTGGACCCTTTCTTAAAGGATTTATTTTGCAATCCTAGGGTTAGAATCATTCAAGCAAAGAATCATTCTAGGGTTAGCTCTTATCTTCTTGCATCTTGTATCTTGCATTGTTTCTTGTCTTTTTATAGTATATAGAAAGGCTAAACATAGGTGACTATTTTAAATTGACACATCAAACATATTCCACCCCAAACTTGGAGCGAGTCCTAAAACTATTCTTGGTGAACCCTTCCCCAAGTTTTCCACCTGAGTATAGAGTTATAACATACCCCCATGGTTCACCTCAAGGTTTTATTGTGATTTTGGCCATGAGAATCGTATGTAGTAGGGCAGTTTTCCCCCTCTACATCTTTGGTGAACCCGACGTGAACATGCATCTTAGTGGTCAAATTAGGAAGCCTCTTCCTTGTGTGCTTTTATTTTGAAAACTTTTTAAACAAGACCACTAATTTATCTGCTTATATTAGAAAACACTTAATAAACATCTTAAAATCTTCTTGTGTGTCTTTCGTTGTTTTTTCTTCTATCCTTTCTCTTATTCTAATGGCTCCATTCCTTAGAATTTAGTGAAGGCAACTAGAGTCTGATCATGTTCCCCAAGAAGATGATCATATTGATAGATAAAACCATAACCTTGATACAGAAGAGCAAGAAGATATGGAAACTAAAACAAATTTTGATCCCCTTGAAGCACTTGATGGATGCTTCATCTTTAAATAATTTGAGCATGTTTGGGGTTTTATGAAACACTATAAGAAAGATTTGCTTGTAGCTATGGAAAATGAAGCTCAACTCGAAAGAGGTGAGACTCCCCCTCCTCCAACAGTCTCTTCTAAACACATTCATGCTAACTCTTTGTCTGAATTTTTGAATCATGGTAATCATGTCCATCAACCAACTTATGCCACTACTATAACCACCAACATTGGAGGGAGTTCACAAATCCCTCCAACTAGTAGTGTCATCCAAAATTATTTTTAATTTCCTCCTCAATCTACTAATCTCAACAATTTTGCCTTTTTGCCACCAACTATTATTTATCCTCTCCAATAATATACCACATATCACAATAATATCAATACCTCCAAAATAGGCCAAGTACCCATTCAATAGCCTACCCATCGCCTAGGGAACCTAGGGGTATTGCACAACAACAATCTAGAGGTGCAAATTTTAACTAATATGGTGAAACAAATGGTTTTAAGAGTTGATATGATCCAACCTCCTAGTTTCACCTATAGTTATAGAGAAATGTGCAATCAGCCCTTAGACCCTATAGTTATTGCTAAGCCTTATCCTAAGCATTTTTCCATGTCGGTTTTACCTATATAAGGGAATGGAAGATCCAATTGAGCATTTGAGAATGTTTAGAACAACTTGTCATGATATCATATATGATGATATGTTATTGCTAAAGACATTTCCTAAGAGTCTTGGTGGCATGGCTTTAGAGTGGTATTATTGGTTGCCCAACCATTCTTTGAGAAATTTTGAAGAAATAGCTGAATTATTTGTGCAACAGTTTGGTGCCTATGTTGAGAAGAATGTAACCATGAAATATGTTTACAATTATAAACAAGGTAGAGAGGAAAGTTTTTCAAAATTTTGTCTCGATGGAGGAATCTAGTTGGATGCTTGAGATATGATTTACCTCCTTGAGACATGCTTGAGATATTTATTGGAAACTTACAAGAACAATTGTCTTATGTACTGGAAACTACAACTATGATATCTTTTGATCAGGTAATTGACTTAGCAATAAAAGTGGAAAAATCTCTTATCATAAGAGGACAACTTAAAATAAAGGAAGATATGACCACTAAGAATCATTATAAGAACAAGATAGTAGGCTTGTTAATAGTATTATTAACAACCTACAAAATATGGTTCTTAGTCAACCCCCAAAACCTCCATGAAGGAATTTCACAAAGCTCAACACACCTATGAATGTGGTCCTAAAATAGCTTTTGGAAGCTAATATGATTGAGTTACCTCCTATAAGGCAACCAAATATTACAACTGATTAGTAAAAGGTAGGTCAACATTGTGAGTATCTTAGAGTGGAGGTACATTGAACAAATTCTTGTAAGAGGTTGAAACTTATGGTTTAGGACTTGATTGACGAAGGTCACCTTGTCATAGAAGGCCCTTGTCCACCCAACAACCAACCTCTTACTCAACAAGTTCCCACAACTAATCAAGATATGGGAATATTCCAATATAACCTACCTAAATATGAGAAGCATGCATTTAATCAAGTGTCATATCAGAATGTGCCACCTCCCTATGATAATATGGTTGGTATGATAGGAGTGACTACAAGGAAACAAGCTCAATATGAACCAACTCAACATTTTTGGTAAGAGACAAGCTCTTCGCCACCCATCCTGGTTTTGAAGAATGCTCAAAGGAAAAGTTTGAGAGTAAAAGCCCCACCTTTAGTGTTGAAATATCAACCTAAAATCTCCTTTGACATTCAACAGTAGTTAGCTAGTACCCCAACCAAGATCTCTATCTTAGAACTCTTACAAACTTCTCCTATTCATAGGGAAGCTTTGTTGGAACTTCTAAGACAACAATTTGTCCCTGTAGATATTTCCTCTAGTGTTGTAGCCAATGTTGTAGGTTCTCTTGGGATACATCACATCACATTTTTGGATGACGATATGCCTTCCTTAGACTTACGAGGGGATTCTTCCCTTTACATCACAATATTTATTGGGAGAACTTTTGTCAAATAAATCTTGATTGACAATGGTTCTTCCCTTAATTTATGCACTTATCAATTTTTCTAAAATTTTGGATTAAAATAGGAAGACTTAATTAAATCTGATATTATCATCAAAGCTTTCAACGAGTCCCAAGAGGTCTACAACACTATATCCCTTCCCCTTAGGGTTGGACCTCAGATCTTGGATACTTTGTTCTATGTGGTACCTTGCCCAACATCTTTCAATATTCTTCTCGAACATCCTTGGATCCATGTAATGAAGGTTGTCTCTTATACCTTTCATTAATGTTTGAAGTTCAAATTTAAGGATCAAGTTATCACTATTCTAGGTGACCCTCATGCATTTGAATATTATTTTATTATCTAGAAAGCTCAGGCCGATCTCAATATTTATCCTTCTATTTCATCATCTGTCTCTCCAAGTTCCTTATCTCAAATATTTGAGAAACTTAAAATTATAAAAATGAGTGAGGAACCTCAAATCAAAGTTTCATCACAGGATCAAGATAAATCGTTTCTTCAAGATCCTATTTTGGATCTAGCCAAGCTACCACCTTCACAAATGACTATGGGTTTACCTCGTAAGAAAGGTGAAGTTGTACACATTAGCACATGTACCTTTATCTCCATAGGAACAACCATCGAAGAAAATATCCATGGTAGCAACCCCTCTCTTGTCGAGCGTTCTTTTACCTATTGCTACTTGTCCAATGATTACCCACTCCCCAAGCATATCCTATCTAGCATGGGATAGGTTGGTAAAGGTTTGGGGCCATAATAGAAAGGCACTCAAGAGCCTTTGTGTGTCGAAGTCTAGCCTGGGAGGTGTGGAGTAGGCTACATTCCTAGTAAAAACCAACCTTTACCATTAAATAATGATGCTCACCTTAATAATTATGATGAATATATAGATCATAAAAAATTGAAGTGGGTTGATGAGGAAGAAGGACTTCCTTATCTCTCTAATGCTTTATTTTGTAATATGATAGATTGTGTACATTCTAATGATAAATCTATTGTTTTTCAAAAGGAACCTACACCATATTATAGATATCTTAGAAAATTAGGGATTACCCCTCCTTTTATTAAGAAACATGGTTTTTTTAGGGTTTGTGAAGACTTTCGTGCAAAGGCTGATAGCGGGAAAGCTACAAAAAAAACTCCTTATGATTTTGATCATCAGGAAAATATCTATTCTATATTTTTATTTGATGGATCGATTCCTTGCACGCTTGTTCTTTTTATTAAGATAGGAGGCACAATCAAACTATGTGTCAACTATCATTCTACTCGATAACAAATAAAAAATAAAAAATGAATAATACGAAAACATCACTTAGACATACCTTGCATCTGTTATCCACCTCATTCATTTGCCTTTTCATATTGCATGTTTTCCTATCATATTTTGCATTATTTGCTTGAAATTCTATTGCATATGCATTTCTTCCTATCAATAATTGTATTGTTGCTTGTTCATGACTACTTGATCATATAGTTTTCAAAGACTTTGTGATAATGGTACGTGATGACACCTAGTTAGGTCATAGCTCACATGCATTGCACTCTCACTAGGACTCTGATACCTAGTGAAGTACCTAACCTAGGGCTTCTTCTTCTTCCTTCTTCCTCTTGTTTTGTTTCTTTTCTTATTTTTTGGTCTTTGCTTTTGTTTTTCTTAACATTAAAAGTTTTATTGATGATCATCAATTTCTCCTCAGGTCAAAGAACACAACTCTTCTTTGTTTTTTTTTTTGCTTTCTTCCTCTCTTTTTTTCTTCTAGCACGCGCACAAACTCACATTCTATATTGCTCATATTTTGCACACACCACACCCCTATTGGGTAGCACTTGCTTTTATCATCATCTTACACACACAAAACACCCCATAGTGGATAGATTCATGGTCATGAGCTAGGAACAACCTCCATTCAACAATTTACGAGTATACATCCTAGTGGGTATATCTCTTGCTCATTTGTTCATGTTAGCGAGCACAACACCCATAGCAGGTTTCACTCCACAATTTTGACAATCTTAGTGAGTACTACACCCATAGCAGGTTTCACTCCCCTCATCCATATTTTGCTTTATGCATGGTAGGCCACACTAATCTGATACAATCTACATTGACTCAATCATCATATCTTGCACTCCTCTTTTCTTTTGTTGACCTTTTTCTTCCTTTTTCTTCCCTTTTCTTTCCTTTTCTTCCTTCTTCTTCTTCTTCCTCATTTTTTCCTTTTTGTCCTTTTTTTTTTTTTGACATCACACCCCATATTTATGGGTCATGATTTCACTCTAGCATTATCATGCTCCATGTTTATGGGGTATGATTTCGCCTAGAGTTTTTTTTATCCTCTTTTTCTTTCTTCTTTCTTTTTTCTTCTCCTTCTCTTATTTTTTCCTTTATTCTATCCATGCATTTTCATGTCATGCATTCACTCCATTGCATCCATACATGTATTTTTAGTCTAATTATATATCATACATAAAGAAAATTAAAATATTAAAATAAATAAAAATTTTAAAACACCATAAAAGAGACACACATAATCACACACATAGCACATTAAAAACATGGTATTACTTGAAAAAAATAGAGATACATAGGTCTGTCTCATTAGTGTACCACAGTACAAACCTAGTAAACTCGACCACCCCTAGGGATGCATGTCACACTACAAAATCAGCATGTCACCCCGATCCCCTCCCTAGCTCTAGGAGCCTATCTCCTCTACTCCACCCATCAAAGGTGGTCTTGGTGGGATATGTTCACAGACCATGAAATAATTCATTGATATGGAAATATGAAACGTGAAGCTAATTATTCTATTATGTGCACTAAATATATATACATGTAAGAAATCATGTAGGTTACAATGGTTGTAATAATTTTCCATGCAAGGCCAACCACCTATAACTATAAGATATGCAAGGGTAACCATCTGCTAAACATGGATGTAGATAAAATTACAAACTATTAGAAGATAAGGAGATCACTAACAACCTAACTATGCATCCTAAAAACTAAAAAACACATATCCAATGTGGGCATACTATACCTCACGTATTACAATGCAAGAAATAAGAAATAATAATAACTTAGGCTTATAATTAAGCCTAAGGTACAATCATAATATACTCAACACTCCTCTCAACTATAGAAGCATTGGATCCCAATGCTCTCAAAAAATGTGGAAATTCATGAGCCATATAATTGTGAGGGATCCAGCAAAGCATATATGGAAAGTGATTGTGGCAGACGATATATCGAAAACTCTATTTGTAATGAGTGAAAGCTAAGGATTAGGTTCCACTACTATTTTCGGACTAATGATAGGTTTAGGTGCCAAAGGAGGATCCTGATATGGCTTATCTAGAAATCATCGCTTATCTAAGGGGAGCCAAAATTTGTCTCCAACCTAAAATGGATGAGGAATGTGATGCTTTCCCATCGCTCTCTGTTGTTATTGTTGAGTCTTTCGTAAGTCCTGTGTTATCTTGCTCTAAAGGCTTTGTCGGTGTTGTATGAAGAAAGTTACCTTATATTACTCCTTCGTATGTGCAATGGTGGAAGAGGGAAATGCTAAAGGAAACTTCTATGGAGCAAGTGGTTGTGTGTTCATGGGTGTACCTAAAATTATTCCAATGGAATGGTTGGTATCTTTCTCATGAGTGAGAGTTATGGGTTCCTTAACCATGAGCTCTTATGATTGTACAACTTTTTTAAGTGAAGCTTATTTATCACGAGTCTTTGGAGGTGCTTGTTCTTTATCCTGTGTGGGAATTATGTAAGTAGGAGACAAAACATGTGCTTAAATTAATGGATTGCAAGCTTACCTTCAACTCAACATCAAATTTTATGTGGGTGTAATGCTTTTTTCAAATATGTTTTATCCTGCAAGTCCAATATGTATGTGTTTTTTTAGCATGATACACTGCATTCCTATCAAATTAATAGGGTTTACCATGCAATAGTCCACAAAAATCCATGTCAGTGATATCACTCTGTACCTTATCCACAAACTTGTCACCAAAAGAAAAATATAAGGTGTAAGAGTGTGTGATGTTGGATGTAGACTCTACATCCTTCCACCCAAGTGCATAGGGTTGAGGATGTGGCTTCATGGGAAGCTTAAAATTCTCGACAATGATCCTCACAATGAGATTATTTTATGAGCCATTATCTATGATACAATCCACATAGAAATCATGAGTAAGGTGGGCTCAGGTGACAAACAAATAGTCACCTTGTGCAAAAATATTTGACATGAGGGTAAATTTGTTTAGTTTACCCTTCAAAGTAGGATATTCTTCTTCTATCCTTGTAGTCACAATGGGACCATATTGTGGTTCCTCATTTGCAGGTTGTACAAGTAGGGACTTCTTTATTTTCAAATGTAAAACATCTAGATTTTGTATGACCATTATTTTTACAAAAATCACAATACAATACTGAAGAAGAAGAATTTTTAGAGTGAGAAGAAGAAGAATGTGCTTTAGGTGAAGTGGGAGGAGAAGAATAATTAGGGGAAGAAGAGTGAGAAAAGTTCTTTGCCTTTTGTTTATTTTGATTTGCACCTTTGTAACCGCTTTCTTGTGAAGTTCAAGATCTATGATAGGTACCAACTTTATCCTCTGCTAGAATGGCATGTTTGAATGCCACGTCCAAAGTGAGGAAATCATTGAATTTGATTTCCCTAAAAGATTGATCTTACAATCCATGAGTGAATTTGATAATCAAATCCTCTTCTAAATATTTTACACCAAGAATAACCCTTAGCCTATTGAATTGGAAAATTTAGTCTACAACTGACATATTGTAGGTTTACCTCAACCTAAACCACTTGGTCGTGAGGTCACTTTGATATTTTGGTGGGAAAAAGGTGTTCTTCAAAATTTGGATCAATTCTTTCCAAGTCATGGTAGAATTTTGGCTTTGTTTTTCTACAATAAATTTTTTGCTAAACATGTGAGTTTGACAGTGGCAAAAGCAACTTGTTCATCCACAAATAATTTTGCATAGGAGCACCAAGTCTCCAAATCTAGAATCCAAGTAGATAATAAATCCAAATCTCTTGATCCATCATACAATTTGACCTCATATTTTGCCTTATTGGCAAATTTGTTGTATATTTTGACATTAGAAATAATTGTACAATAATATCATTCATTTTGTCCACCAAAACATCTACTACAACAGTAAGATTTATCATATTTTTTTGGAGGTCAAAAGCCATTTGATGACATGTATATGCTAGACTAGGAGGATTCTAATGTGGTTGCAAGAACTATCTAGGTAATTTCTTAGGACAATTTGTGAACTCCTAAAGCAAAAATTAACCTAGATTTACAAAAATTGCCTTCCAATTTATAAAAGGGGCTAAATTTTAGTGCTTTACAAATGACATCAATTATGTAAATTACAAAAATTACCCTTCAATTTGAAGTGGTAAAATAAAAATTAGCACTAAAAATTCAAAAATTAGCCCTTAAGTTTACAAAAAAATATTTTTGGAGGTAAAATAAATTGACTTTGAGGCAAAAATACAATTTAAGGAGCAAAAATTACTAAATTTGAGGTCAAAAATGAAATTATACCTTCTCTACAATTTTAACACCAGAAATGTGAATTCAAATTTGAAAAAATAGCTCCAACGATCAAAAATTCAAATTATGGTGGGCAAGACTATCCTCAACGGCAAAAAAAAAGGTTTGAATCAACATGCTAGTCAACGGCATACAAGTCCAATGGTCAACAGGTAGAATTTTCAATGATCAATGAGAGAATTTCAAGGTCAACTGCAAATCCAAGATTTCCATATTATATCCTTGACACCAAGTGGACGTGCACAAGAGAGCACCTAGGAGGTGAACAACTCATCACCTCCTTAGGTGCGAGGGAGAGATTTTAAATAAATAAAATCCTCCTACACCTTATATGTGGGATAATCCCCACTATGAAACCATCATTGGATAGAAGCCTAGTGTCATCATTCAAAGAGTCATCAAACAAAAGCCTAATAGTTGTTAGACAGAAGCCTAGTGCCATCAACCATTGAGTTGAAGCATTATCGAATAGACATAGAGAACCATCTATCAGAGCATTACCTAATAGAGATATAGAGAGCCTCAAAGCCAAAACATTACTAGATAGAGATAGAGAGTTATCATTTGAAGCATTACTAGACAAAGATAGAAGCCAAGAGCCATCAGCTAAAGCAAAAATTAGACTTCAACATTCTAAATTTTGAGAGCACTAGAGAACATAATCATGTAGAGCATATAATAGAAAATTTGAAAGGTTTGAATAACTCATAATTATTTTTCTATTGCCACAAGCTGAAAGTAACAAACTATAATGTTCAAAGGTATTTATTATTGTGTTAAAACATTTGAATTTAATAGTGTTAAATACTACATAGGCATTACAAATAAAAATCTTCAGATCAACTATAAGTGTGCGAACATGAGCACATTTCTCTCAGATTTACCAAATAAATGTTGAGATAAGCATTATCATGTTTATTGATTATTATTCCGAAGTTATGGTTTATAAATGTTTTTTTTAACTTAGGATTAATATATAAGATGAAGATAAAAGGCTTTCAACTTTATGTTATTATTTAGGTGGGATTTATATGGGCTTCTACCATATTTTTAAATTTGTAAATAGGTTTTTACAATTTATTTGATTTTTGAAAAAATAAAAATAGAATTTTTCGAGAGATAAGGTTTTCTACTCCAAATTGGAAAACTTAAAATTTGAAAATTTAAAGAATTAGAAGATAGAAGAATTTAGAAAATTTGAAGATTTGAAAATTTTGAAATTAGAATTGAAAATTTTGAAGTTTATGAAATTTAAAGATCTATAATATTTAGAAAGATTTGAAAAATGAAGAAATTGCAAATGTAATTACTAGGGAGATAAAATGTTTACTACTTTAAAGGATTTGAAAACTTTGAAAATTTTAAATTTGTAAATTTATTTTGAAAAATAATAATTTGAAAATTTTGAACTTACAATTTGATTAACTCTAGAGGAAAAAATATTTCAACTTCAAAAGAATTGAATCATTGAATTACAAACTTTGATTATTATTGAAGAAATTATTAGAAATGCATTTAATGAAGATAGTAAGGAAATTTTGGACAAACTAAAGTTTTATTCCCAGAATCTGATAGATGATTTTGATAGAAAGAAGGAAATATCAAATGGTTTAAAGGAAAAATTATCTTTATTTCTCAAAGATGCAAAAGATGAAAAGTTCACAACACTTATAAGTTATCTTCATGAAAAACTATTTAGGACATGGTGGAATTCACAAAACACCATTATATTTTCTTCAAAAGAATGCTTAATGATGTATATGTCTTTACTTACCTTTGATATATTTCAAGGAAAAAACAAGAGAAGAAGGATGTCAATTGTGACTCATGACTTGAATGAATCTTATGTTAGCTTCAATAGGGAATCATTGAAATCCAAAATGTATTATTGTGATGATTTACTAACTCATTGTTTAAAAGTCACACCACCAGGTATATCACAACTAAAGATGAAGAAAATAAAAGCAAATAAGAAGAATAGAGGAAAGTACAAAAGGAAGGATAACAAAAGATATGAAGTAAAATTCGAAGAAGGATATTATATTGAAGATCTAGACAAAAGCCTAAAAGAAGTTGATTGAAGACTAATGTCTTTAATAACCAAATAATATAATACAAGGGGTTTTAAATAATATTACATTATTTGGTACATGCTAATGTACCTCCATGGTACCTTTATGGTACAAATGTAAATATGTAATAGATTAGGGTTTGAGTCTATAGTTTAGGTGAATGATTTATATTTCCCTTTATGTAAGTGTCTATGTGTAGGATATGCATAAGTATCATATAAGTAAGAGTCCAAGTATTTAATATGTAGGATATGCACAAGTATCATGTATGTAAGAGTGCAAATATGTAATGTGAGGATGTGCATAGGTATCATGTATTATGACTAAATATAGAAGTTTAAGTGTCATATGGAAGTGTGCAAGTGTTATAGAGTTAAGTGTGCAATCAAGAGTCTTGTATACAAGTGGCAAGATGAGAAGCCAAAGGACATGAGACTCTTGTCTTATTTAAAGAATAGGAAAGGTTAAAACTCTTGGATTTGTGAGGAGTGTAATAGTCAAGTATTGAATATTCACCTTTCTATGTCTATCTTATGGAGATAAATTTCCATTCAATGTATTAGAAAAGGATCTGAAATAAATCACAATATCAAGCATTTATAATATTGAAGCTTGTATACATATTTTGAGCAATTCTATTGTAAATATTCTTCATGATATTACATGAATTATTTTGACCATTTACATTCATATTTGATATTATTTTGAATGTTATTATAATTTATATTGGCCAGTAGATATTTTGATTGCTCTTATATTTAATTTTGCTCTTGATTATATATATTGGGACCTAAGATATAGTGGTTGAATATACTAGGACCTGAGATAATTTGTCTTAAAAGGCAACAATGGTATCAACGCTCATAGCTCGCTACTATAATATTTGGAGCTACTACAAGTAGTCCCTATTATTATTTCCATTAAATGAAGACTTTGATGTGATTGTTGCAAATTTTGATTTTGTAGATTGGTTAATTGATATTTGATAAGGTCCTCAACTAGAGTATTTCCACTTATAAGGGAGTGAAAACTAGGGCTCCATTTAAAGGCTTGCAAAGTAGATATTGAGGGGATAAAAGTCACCCTAATTTGTATGCTAGAGTCTATCCATGAACCTATGAATACAAGGACTCAACTAAAAATATTAAGGGCCAACTCTAAAGAAATTTGGACATGAGGGAACATTTAAAGTCACCCTAATTTCAATTCTCTAGATAAGAGGAGAGTCATATAATATATTATAATGATTTAAAACCACTATTGAAGGACAAATAAAAAATAGAAAGTCTTTATATGTATTGCACTAAATGAAGTGTCCAATAGCCAAAAGATAATTTTTGAGGTGAAAGAATCCTCATAGATATTTTTATATAAATCAAAGAATTAGAATTTTATGATAAGGCAAACAAAAATAATAATTGAAGGTATTTGAAATGATTAAAAAAAGTGTTTAAGCACCAAGAGTTTTATATAAGCAAGAATATAAAAAAGAAGATCTAAAGCATAAAAGGAAAAAATTGAAGAAAATATATTTAAGCACCAGGAGTGCTATATAAAGAAGAAAAAACACCATAAGTGTTTATATTCTAAGGTTGAGAAAGAAATGCTTCCATAGAAAAGTATTGTTGAGAGAGAAGCATTACATCTCTAGCCAAGTGAAGTACAATGCATTTAGCTAAAGTTTTACTAGATAGAATCATAGTGTATTTAGTTAAAGTATTGTTGTACAAAGTCATAGTACATACAACCACTATGTTGTCAAAAACAATAGCATATTCAATGTCACCTGATAGAGCCTAGCACCATCAATCAAAGAGATACTATATAAAAGCCTAGTGCTATCATTCAAAGAGTTGTCAAACAAAATCCTAATAGTTTTAAGATAGAAGTCAAGTGCCATCAGCCATAGAGGTAAAGCATTATTTGATAGACATAAATAGCCATCAATTAAAGCAATACCTAATAGAGACATACAGAGCCACCAAACCAAAATATTACTAGATAGAGATAGAGAGTCATTAGTCGAAGCATTACTAGACAAATAGAAGCCAAGAGCCATCAGTTGAAGCAAAAACTAGATTTCAACATTATAAATTTGCTCTAGAGAATAAAATTATCTAGAGCATAGAATAGAAAATTTGAAATGTTTGAATAACTCAATTATTTTTCTATTGCCATAGGCTAAAAGTAACGAACTAGAATGTTCAAAAGTATATATTACTGCATTGAAATATTTGAATTCAATAGTGTTCAATATTGCATAGGCGTTACAAAGAAACATCTTCAAATTAGCTATAAGTGCATGAACATGAGTGTATTTCTCTTAGATTTACCAAGTAAAAATTAAGGTAAGCATTAACATGAGTATTTATTATGAAGACAAAAACGAAACACCAAATATAGATAATAGAAAATGAACAAATAGTGATACAAGATATTGCACAAAGAAAAATATGTTATATTATTATCATCAGTGGATCTTTAATATAATTAGATGTGCCCTAAATAGGGGTTTACACTTTTTATTCTCTTGATACAAATAATATAAAATATTCTACAGTTCTTTGAAACCTTAGTCAATAATGCTTGTGGAGTCTTCAAATCTCGTCTTTACTCCCAAAAGAGGTGATTGGGCTTCAACTATCCATTGACCAGACTACTCCAGCTTAAGTAGCTGCAAAATACTTGTAAATCTCCATATATGCACACAGAAGATGACAAAAGAGCGTTAATAGCAACTGTGAGGGCTCTACTATGTGAGATCCTAAGAAATCAATAAAAACCCTAGTTATAAAATAACAATTCTATGAGCAAATATAGAAATGATGAAATCAATATTAAATAAAAGTGATTTACCTTGTGAACTCGTTGCCTTATAATTTCTCATCATTGTTGTTGTAGGAAAACTAGTGCACAGATGCCCTAGCAACACCTGAGGATTCATTGGTCTATAAATCTAGGGTTTGATATACCCACACGTGCTCAAGAATGGTGGAAAATGCCCAACAGTACTCGATAATAGCAAGCGGGCATTCAAGAGTAGTAGAGAGGCACTCAAGGGTAGTAGAGAGGTGCTCGAGGGCTAAAGTAGGTTTTTTTGCTTCATGCGAGGGATGCGGCGATGGATGCAAGGGTAAGGATGATGATGGACGAAAGGGATGGTGATGGGAGCTTGAGGACTCAGGTTACAAAGGCTCAAGGAAATCAAGGGATTCAAGGACTCATGAAAACTCTAGATTCAGGGCATGAATGGCTAGGATTAGACCAAGATGGATGGTTGGGATTAATTCACACATATGTATACACATTTATTAAATATATATTAAAATATAATATAAATTATTAATATTTAAATATATATTAAACAAATATATAAATATATTTAAATAATGGATAAAAATTATGGGAAGACCTGGATGGATGACAAGTGGCTAGATTTTGGTGTCTACAGATGCCCCTTTTTGTATTGTGTTGCGTGAAATACAATGCAGTGCAAAAACACAAGACACCTATTTTGGCTTGATGCAGAAGTAGCTTTTGTTGAGATGTGAAAATGACCTTGAAGATAAAAGAATTTTGATTGCGTAGCTTACCCCCTCAATTGGCGAATGAGTTGTAGATGAATCTCATGAGCCAATTCATAGATGAGTTTAAATGATTGTGCAATAGAATGATGTGATTGTGGATGATATGAATGATGTAAATGTGATACCATTTTTTCCCCAATGGTGAAATGGAGTTGGTGGAAGATGCATGTGATTGATTATGTTTTTACCCTAATAGAGGAAGGTTTTTTTTCCAAGTGTAGATGCCATGATCATATAAGATGTATCCCATTGTGGGAAAGTTAAAAAAAATGTGGTTACCCCAAATTTGGGGTGATTCGATGTTGTTGAAGAATGTGCCTTATGGCATCATTGATATGCAAAGATGAAGATGCAAAATAAAAATAGTCAACTTCGAAGGGCCTAGTGACTATTAGGTAATTACTTTGGTTGAAACCAATCACTAAGGCCAGTCACCATGATGACTATCTAGGAGATGGGAAATGATAAAATGTGGTTTTTCCATGTTTCAAGCCTCACGAACTAGGCCATCAATGACAACTTTTGTGCAAATTGTTCTTGGCATGATTTCATTCAAAATGTGAAGTACCAAAGTTTATTGTGATTTTGAACAAGGAGATATGGGATGATGAAAATGACCAAGTTCCCTTATTGTGATTTATTCATCTTATCAACTTGCATGGATACCAATCGTTGCAATTGCCAAGTAGATAGAATAAACCACTAGATATGAGGTTCACTTGAATTTTTGTGTGAACTTGGAAAATGTGCAACTATTATGATTGATGATTGGAAATAATGTAAGAATGAAGCATTGATGACGAGAACTATGATTATGGTCATTTTGTGAAAATTTGGACCATTTTGGAGCACTTTGGAATTTGATAAGTGATTTTGCTCCTTTTGGGCGTAAACAAAAAATTATGCATCCAAATTGGTTTGGACCTTCACAAAACTTGATAATATGATGAAATGGATGCATGGATGAAATTTGGAGTGATTTGGTGGAGGTAAGCCACTGTTTTACCTTGAATTTGTCTTTTTGTTAGTTTTGATGCCAAACGTCAATTAGCTCTTATGCATGTGCAAATACCCGCTAGTGTTTGGATGCTCCTCAAATACCACGATGTATTTTAATGCACTAGGAAATGCCTATGGGCATTTCAAGGTGATTAAAGTAGCTATAAATAGCTTATAGGATAAAAATAGAGCTCATTGTTGTGTTTGTAAATTTATGAAGTTGCGTCTGAGAGAATTGGGTGGAGTGGAGTGGAGTGAAGTGAGGTGGGGAGAGGTGGGCACGAAAGCTATGGTAGTGGAAGGTGTGGTTGAAGTGGAAGTACTATTTACCAAGGTAATTCCCTTAGTTAAAGCTCTTTTTATTTTTGTGCAAAACATTTATGTTTTTGTTATTTTTTTTTTTTTTTTTAATTATGTACAATGTATTAACAAAAATATTTTTGTGTTGTGTTGTAGCTTAGGATTTTGGAGGCTCAGCACTGGTTCTTGCCTCTCATTCCTGGGATGATAAATTCATTGTGGGGTGAGGAGTGGAAGTGGCTAGAGGCTATGGATATAGCGAAGGTAGCCCATATAGATATGGTGAGGGAAGACAAGGGGAACCTCTCTGCCCTAGTAGAGAGGTGGGATCCAGATAGGGAAACCTTTCATCTCCCCACTGGAGAGATTATCCTCACACTTGAGAATGTATATCACATCCTCAAGCTGCCTATGGATGGGATTCATGTCAAGGTTGGATATGATCGGGGACCAAATATGAGGAAGATGTTTGGAAATAGCTGGCAGAGTGTGGTGGTGACATGTGGGAGCATTTTGTACCTATCCATGTATGTGGACAAGACACCAGATGCCTTACCAGCTTTGGTAATGTTCATGTTGTCTAACATTGTGGTCCCAAATTGTACCGATTGTAGGTTCTCTTGGAACCTCATAGGGTTGGTGAACAATATGATAGCTATACCACAGGTGTATGCATGGGCTCATACCTTATTGGTGTAGATGTATCAAGAAATTTATGAGTTGAGGAGGTGGGGGAGGGAGGGATTGGGATGTAGTTTTTTACTATGTTTTTGGGGATGGGAGCATTTCAACATGGCTCGACTGGAGGGTCTACCAATTGTAGGTTAGGATAGGGAGTATCCCTATGTGAGGATATGGGAAATGGTATAGGAGGTATAGTTGAGTCATTCTGTGTGGATGAATCAGTGTTACAAGTATTTTTGGGTTGGATTGACATTTACCCAAGTTATATGGAGGCCATGGTGGGGTGCCATGTGGACAGGATATGGAGAGCAACTACGATGGGTTAGGCAATCTAGGTGGGTGGTTGGGAGGCATCAAAGTGAGGCTGAGTATATCTAGTTCTCATGGGTGCTCCATCAATTTTTCTTAATATAAGGGGTTCTTGATGATCCAGTGCTCTATAGGAGGTATCAGGATGAGATATGGTTACCATGTGTTAATGCATGGAAGGAGACTTATGATGATGACGAGGAGATAGATCTCCTCTTTATGGTCTATGTAGAAACTACTATATAGTATGATGCATGGTTCACTACACAACCATCATGGGTACTGACTCTAGTAGTAGTTGGTGGATATGGGGATGAGGTTGAGATCAAGGAGACTGATGAGGCTCCTAAGCGGTGGAGACACCTTCGAGGACTAAGGGTGTGGTGAGGCAAGCTCTAGGGAGTGGAGGAGATGGTGAAGATAGGGATGATGTGGAGGAGACTCTGGATGGACCTCCAAGTCAGAGCAAGGAAGATTTAGTGAGGTTGGAGCAGTTTATGATAGAGAGGGATGCGATGGTGATGGCTCAATATGAGAGGATCGTGAGGCTCTAGGTAGAGCTTTTAGAGAGATAACATCATCATAATCTTGATATAGCACACCTTCGATCTTGGTAGAGTTATATCAAGTAATGGGAGGATATGTTGATGGAGTATCATATTCCACTTCTAGATCCACCTTCCTTATCTATATTCGAGTTTGCTAGGCATAGCGAGTCTAGGCATAACTCTAGGTCTAGTGCTCCTTCTAGGTCACATGGGTCCTCTTGGAGATATTAGTTAGTGCTTAGAAGCACTATTTGTATATGATACTTGGCACTCCATTTTATGTAGCCTTTGGCAATTCATTGTATATGCAATATTTATACATATATATACATGGCTTTTACTTTTTGTGTGAGTGCTCTTGTGTATATGATTTTTGTGGAATGTAAATTTATATGGATGATTAATGCATATGATAATGTTATGGATGATTAATGCAAGTGGTAATGCGTTATGGATGATTAATGCAAGTTATGGAATGCAAATTTTCTAATTATTATTCATAGTTTAGATTTTTCTTGGCCATGTTCTAGCATTGTTGTTTAATAAGGGGCACCAAAATTGGTGGCATATGAAGTGGATGACTCATGAAATGACATGGATGTTGACATGGAAGAAGATTCGAATGCTGATATGGAAGAAGATATGGATGTTGATATGGAATAATATATGGATGTTGATATGGAAAATTGATTATTTTATAGAGACTCAGCTATACTATTGATATCAAAGAAACTCACTAAAATTATCTGATTCCTCTAGGACCAAATGTGTGTGTAGTGAATTCATTTACTGAAACATGAGCATGGTAATAACTCGAGGTAATCAAGAACCAATGTGTGTACAATTGAGTTCATTAACTCATATTGAGTAAATTGGGTGTAACCTATTATGGATGAAACCAAGAAACTAGCTTGTCCTTATGTGCGGTCAGATATCTCTTTAAAAGAGATGTGTCACCATGCATGAGTGTACTCCACTACCAGTCAAGTGTCTATAGCTCTGGTGGAGATTAGCTCCATAGTACAATATTTTTTATCTTTAAGTTTTGGGGATGACTACCTAACCGTCTGACTAAAAATGTAGTACAATCCTCACAACTTGCTAATATGTGGTGTATGATGTAAAAGATTTAAATTTTTTAGATATTTATCCCTACTCTATATTTTATTTTTGGAATTGTGATAGTGGTGAACACCACTATTTTTGTGGACTATGTTGCATGATGGTAAAAGCAAGGAATACCATTTTCACTTCAAGTTTCAACCCAAGTATGGTGTTATCCCTCTTTAACACAAGATGTTTTTCTAAGATGTGAAATTATATTTGGTTCAAGAATGTTTGGAGTCAATTCCTAGAACTCAATATTTTCATAGTGAAGATGTGTAATGGTCCTAAAAATAACTTTACATGTATTTGTGATTTGCTTAAAATACTAGGAGTGGCTGAGTGACCGAAAAAACCTAGGAATTATGGATGTATGACAATTTAACTTGGTAGAATGGTGTGGATGATGTTGTGAAGGTGACCCTGATTAAGGCAACATGACTTTATTGGACCAATTAATGAAATGTGAAATGTGGATGGAATGTATGAAATACAACTATATGAATGGAATTGTTGTTAAATGAAATGTGTGCAAATAAAATGTAATGTTTTTTTGTATTAGCCATGTATATATAAATTGTATTAAGCATAGAATGCTCTCAAGTGTATAACATTAAGTGGTTCAGGTTCTTCCTTCCCTCTATACTGGCAAGCCTATAAGTACCTTTACCCACTTTTTAAGTGATAATGTATGGACCCAACCAATTAGCCATAAATTTATCATGAAGATGCAACAAGGCATTGGTGTTTTGTTGATTCTCTTTAAGGACAAGATCTCCTACTTAGAATTCACATAGATGAACTTTGGTGTTGTAAGCCCGCTTTAGGCGATCTTAATAAACTCGTAAATGCTCTAAAGAATTGACTCACCTCTCATCAAGAAGTGTGAGTTTGTCAAGACCTGCTTGTCTAGCAGTGTTGTCATATATGAAGTCTTGCAAAGAAATTTACAAGGAGGGAATCTCAAGATCAAGAGGCATGATTGCTTTGGCTCCATAGACCAATGAAAATGGAGTTGCCCCAGTAGGCGTGTGGGCTTGTTCAATAAGCCCATAATTCCAAGGGAATTTCAGTATGCCAATCTCTATAATTTTTGTTAACCAGTTTCTTAAGAATAGCAATTAAGGTCTTGTTGGTAGCCTCAGCTTGTCCATTTGCTTGTGGATAATAAGGAGTTGAGAAACTATGTTTGATGTTGTATTTCTCATTAAGTGCTTGAAGATCCTTTTTCTTGAAAGACTTGTCGTTGTCAGAGAAGATTTTTGAGGGAATACCAAAATGATAAATTATATGATGAAGTATAAACATCACAATTGTAGGTCTTGTCAACTGGTTAGAGGAATTGCGTCAACCCACTTTGTGAAGTATTCAGTGGTCGTTATGATGAATGTATGTTGTCTCGAGGAAGGAGGTAAGATTTTGCCAATTAAATAAAAATCCCATTGTGAAAAGGGCCAAAGGCTTTGAATAGGTTGTAATGCTTGTGATGGTACATGATTTAAATTAGCATACTTTTGACATTACTTACAACGTTTGACATAAGTGCAACAGTCTCGTTTCATGGTGGGCTAATAATAACCCATTTATAGACCATCATGAGCTTTAGCTATGGCTCCTTGTGCTTCAGTAGACTCAAGACAACGGAGAAGGATTCCATTATAACCATGTTTATACAACATGTCCTCCAAGAGAATAAAATGAGCTACATTTTGCTTGAAGGTGTGTTTAGCAGTTCGTGACATGTCAGATGGGAGTGTTCCAAACTTGATAAAGGCTACTATTTGGCTTAACCAAGGCTCATATGGATCCGACTGGATAAAGAAAACATCCTTTTTATCCTTAGATTCAGCATGAACAATTATATATTTAGATATTATTATGATAATTATGGGTTGTACCTCTCCTGAGGAGTCTTTTGGAATCAATGATCCAAGAGAGGCCATCACATCTGTAAATCTATTAGTCGAACGAAGCAAATTATAAATTTCATACCATTCAAATATAGAGAGCAATTTCATTGGTACTTCATGATAAATTTTAATGGTAGGTTCTTTACATTGGTATTCTCCATTGATTTGCTTGACAACAAGTCAAAAATCACCAAATATCATGATACACTTTATGCACATAGGTATACCTAATTTAAGTACTAATATTAAGGTTTATGCATTGGAAGTAAAGTTTAAATGCTAAGGAAATAGGTACCCCCTGTGGTGTATGAAACACGACTCCAACAACTTGATCTTTCTCACACTTAGAACCATCAAAGAATAGTGTTATATCGATGTCTTCCTCTGGAATGATATCTTCTTATTCAGTGACAGTGAAGACCGAATCATCTAGAAGCTCAATAATAAAGGGATGATCATTGGGTAGAGAAGCTTCTACAATTTGATCAACTATGACCTGAATTTTAATGGATTTTTGGCTAATGAACTCAAGGTCAAATTTAGTAAGAAGCATTATCTATTTAGTAGTGTGTATGTTATTGTAAATGTGAGACATCATATAACGTAGAGGACTATCTCTAGCTATGACATATATCGTGTGACTAAGCATGTATTATCTGAGTTTCTTACAGACAAAAACCACTGCTAAGCACAATTTTTCCTTGTAAGTGTATCTATTTTTATAGCTTACCAATGATCAACTAATGTTATAATAAACTTGCTCTAAATTTTCTTCTTTCTTTTGTGCAAGCATTATCCCTAATGCAAAGTTCATTGCTAAAACATAAATATAGAAGGGGACCCCCAAACGAGGAGGAGCTAAGATTGGTGGAGAAGCTAAGTATTGCTTAATATCATCAAAGGATTTTTGGCACTCATCTATCCAAGAAAATGACACCCCCTTTTGTAGCAGGTGATTGAATGATCTACATTTGTTATAAAGTTGTGCAATGAAACAATGGATAGATTGGATCTTTCCTTATAAACTATGCAATTATTTTAAGTTTATTGAGGGAGGCATCTCCATGATGACCTTGAATTTGTTTGGGTCCACCTCAATACCTCTTTTAGAGACAATGAACCCTAGTAGTTTGCTAGAGGTAACACCAAAGACACACTTTTTTGGGTTCAACCTTACCTTATGTTCTAAAATTCAATCAAAAACTTTTTCCAATACACCAATGTGCTCTTGTCAAGTCTTGGATTTTCCCAAAAGATCATCCACATAATATTTGATAACATGATGCATATAGTCATGGAAAATGTATGTCATGGCACATTCATAAGTGGCGCTTGCATTTTTAAGACCAAATGGCATCACCTTATAACAAAAAGTCCCCTAAGATGTAGTGAATGTTGTTTTGTGTTGGTCGTTGGGATTTATTTGAATTTGGTTGTATCCTAAAAAATCATCCATGAGAGAAATCATTTCACGGCCAGCACATTTTTCAACAAAATTATCAATGTTTGGAAGAGGAAATTCATCCTTAGGATACGCTTTGTTGAGATCTCAAAAACCAGTACAAACGCGTATCACCCAGTTAGACTTGCGAACAGGTACCATGTTTGAGAGATACTTAGGATAGTCAATGGGTACAATGAAACCCACATCTAATAGCTTTTGGAGCTCTTCTTTGACCAAGAGGTCCATGGTAGAATGCATCCTTCTAAGTTTTTGTTTGACAGACTTAGCATCAGGGTGCAAGGTGAGATTATGGACAACCAAGTTAGGGTCAAGGTCAGGCATGTCTTTGTAAGACCGTGCAAAAATGCCCTTCTTCTTCTTGCGGAGAGCAATTAATTTCTCTTATTCATCAGTGGATAAAATTTTACCTATTTTAAAAATTTTGGGATTGTCTTTGTCTGAACTAAGGTTCACATTGATGGTATCTTCAATTGACATTTTAGAACCTTTCTAAATTTTATGGGGCATTGGGATCAGATGAATGTTTTCTATGATGTCATCAAACTCTTTTGACTTATCCTCATCTACATTTGCTTAGAAAACCTTGATATTCGAAGGTGAAGGTGTAAACGCAACTATATGCAACAACTACTTTGATGTTTAAATGCACACTAGAATGATTATTTTTAACAGATATATTATTATGTTCTTTTTAATCCAATATTTGAAATAAAATAAAAATATAAAATATAAAACGTAAAACAAAGATTAGGGTTTCAAGGAAAGCTTACAGAGAAGCCTATGTATTTTTCCTTCTCTCTGAAAACACCACTCTATGCTTCAAAAACATCCTTGGATGTTTCCTGAATATCCCATGAGCATCCCAAGGCATCTACGCACCTTCTATAACTTCAGCGTTGTTCCAGAAATCTAGATTCTACAAAAATTACATGATTCATGTTTTTAAAAACCTGTAAGATAATATAGAAAGCAACAATTTAGATAGCAATATAAATCAAAGTAAGAAACCCTTAGGAGCTCCCATTGTGATCGCCATTTGTGAAGATAAAAACAAAACACCAAATATAGATAACAAAAAATGAACAAATAATGATACAAGATATTACACAAAGAAAAAGATGTTATATTATTATCATCGGTGGATCTTTAACACAATCATGTGTACCCCAACCAAGGATTTATACTATTTATTATCTTGATACAAATAATACAAAATATACTAGGTTTATCTAAAATCCTAGTCAACAATGGTTATGGTAACTTCAAAGCTCGTATTTTCTCCCAATAGAGGTGAGTGGGCTTCAACTATCCATTGATCGAACCACTCCAGCTTAAGTAGTTTCTAAATACCTGTATATCTGTAGATCTACACACAAAAGATGACAAAAGAGGGTTAATAGCAACTATGAGGGCTCCACTATGTGAGACCCTCAGAAATCAATAAAAACCTTAGCTATCAAATAACAATTATGTGAGCAAATATAGAAATTATGAAAATAATATTAAAAAAAATTGATTTACCTTGTGAACTCGTTACCTTATGATCTATCATCATCGTTGTTACAAGAAAAGTAGTGCGCAAATGCCCTAGAAACACCTGAGGGTTTGTTGGTCCATAGAGCTAGGGTTTGAGATGCCCACAGGCGCTCAAGAATGGTGGAAAATGCCCAACAATGATCAAAAATAGCAGTTAGGCATTCAAGAGTAGCAAAGGGGCACTCAAGGGTAGCAGAGGGGTGCTCGGGAGCTGAAGCAGGTTTTGGTGCTTCACGCAAGGGATGCGACGATGGATGCAGGGGCAAGGGTGATGATGGACGAAAGGGATGGTGATGGGAGATTGAGTACTTAGGGCACAAAGGCTCAAAGAACTTAAGAGATTCAAGGACTCAGTAAAACTCTAGATTCTGGGCGTAAATTGCTTAGGGGTTGAGTCATCAAAATGACTCCTATTTATAATCTTCCCTAGGGCACATTAGGGTTTCAACAACACAATTTTTGTGGTCAAGATTAAAACGTGACGGAGGGTGGAGATTAGATATGGGTAAGTGGCATGGATTAAGGTAGATGAATGGCTAGGATTAGACCAAGATGGATGGCTAAGATTAATTCACACATATGTATACACATTTATTAAATATATATATAAATATAATATAAAATATTAATATTTAAATATATTAAACATACATATATATATGTAAATAATGGGTAAAAATGACGAGAAGACCTAGATGGACGACAAGTGGCTAGATTTTGGTGTTTACATTGATTATTATTCCTAAGTTAAGGTTTATTAAAGTTTTTTCAAACTTAGGATTAACATATAAGAGGGATATAAAAGGCTTTCAACATTATATTATTATTTATATAGTATTTATATGGGCTTCTACCACAATTTTTAAATTTGAACATTTTATTATTTGAAATAGGTTTTTACAATTTATTTGACTTTTGAAAAATATAAAAATAGAATTTGTAAAGATAAGGTTTTCTACTCCAAATTGGAAAAGTTAGAATCTGAAAATATGAAGAGTTAGAAGGTAGAAGAATTTAGAAAATTTGAATAATTATAAGGTAGAAAAACTTAGAAAATTTGCAGAATTAGAAGGTAGAAGAATTTAGAAAATTTGAATATTGAAAATTTTGAAATCAAAAGAAATTGAAAATTTGTATGAAATTTGAAGAATTATAAGATTTAGAAAGATTTCAAAATTGAAGAATTTAAAAATTTAGTTATTAGGGAGATAAAATATTTAGTACTTAAAAGGATTTGAAAATTTTAAATTTGCAAACTTATTTTTTAAAAAGAAGAATTTGAAAATTTTGAAATTACAATTTGATTAACTCTAGAGAAAAAGGATTTCAACTTCAAAGGAATTGAATCATTGAATTACAATCTTTGATTATTATAAAAGAAATTATTAGAAATGCATTTAACGAAAATAGTAAGGAAGTGGTGGACAAATTGAATTTTTATTCCCAAACTTTGATAGATGATTTTGATGGAAACAAGGAAATATCAAATGGTTTAAAGGAAAAATTATATTTATTTCTCAAAAATGAAAAGGATGAAAAGTCTACAACACTTATAAGTTATCTTCATAAAAAACTATTTAGGACATGGTGGAATTCTCAAAATACCATTATATTTTCTTAAGAATAATGCTTAATGATGTATGTATTTACTTACCTTTGAGATCTTTCAAAACAAAATAAGTGAAGAAGGATGTCAATTGCGACTCATATGACTTGAGTGAAGCTTATGTTAGCTTCAATAGGGAATCATTGAAATCCAATATGTATTTCTATGGTGATTTACTAACTTATTGTTTATAAGTAACACTACGAGGTATATCACAACTAAATATGAGGAAAAGAAGAAAAAAGAAGAAGAATAGAGGAAAGCACAAAATGAAGGATAACAAAAGACATTAAAATTTGAAAAAGGATCTTATATTAAAGATCTAGACAAAATTCTGAAGGAAGTTGATTGAAGACTAATATCTTTAATAACCAAATAATATAATATAAGGGGGTGTTAGAGAATATTACATTATTTGGTATATGCTAATGTACATCCATGGTACCTTTATGGTACAAATGTAAATATATAATAGATTAGGGTTTGAGTCTATAGTTTAGGTGAATGATTTATATTTTACTTTATGTAAGTGTCTATGTATAGGATATGCATAAGTGTCATGTAAGTAATAGTGCAAGTGTTTAATATGTAGGATATGCACAAGTGTCATGTATGTAAGAGTGCAAAAATGTAATGTGAGGATGTTCACAAGTGTCATGTATTATGACTAAATATAGAAGTATAAGTTTCATATAGAAGTGTGCAAGTGATATAGAGTTAAGTGTGTAATCAAGAGTCTTGTATACAAGTGATAAGATAAGAAGTCAAAGGACATGAGAATCTTGTCTTATTTAAATAATATGAAAGGTTGCAACTATTGGATGTGTGAGGAGTGCAATAGTCAAGTATTGAAGAGTCACCTTTCTATATCTATATTATGGAGACAGATACAATGTATTGGAAAGTGGTTTGAAAGAGTTCACCATGTCAAGTATTTATAATATTTAAGCTTGTATACATTTTCTGAGCAATTCTACTGTAAGTATTATTCATGCTATTACATGAATTATTTTTACCATTTACATTCATATTTGATATTAGTTTGAATGTTATTATAATTTGTACTAGTCAATAGATATTTTGGTTGCTCTTATATTTAATTTTGCTCTTGAATTTATATATTGGGACCTAATATATAGTTGTTGAAATATACTAGGACCTGAGATAATTTGTCTTAAAAAGCAACAATGATAATAGAGCTATTTACTATAATATTTGGAGCTACTACGAGTAGGCCCTATCATTATTTCCATCGAAGGATGACTTTGATGTGATTGTTGTAAATTTTGAATTTACATTTTGATTAATTAGTATTTGATAAGGTCCTCAACCAATGTCTTTCCACTTATAAGGGAGTGAAGACTAAGACTCCATATTAAGGCTTGCTAAATAGATATTAAGGGGATAAAAGCCACCTTGATTTGTATTCTAGAGTCTAGCCATGAACTTGTGAAGACAAGGACTCAACTAAAAATATTAAGGGCCAACTCTAAAGAAAGTTGGACGTGAGGGACATTTAAATTCACCCTAATTTGGATTCTCTAGATAAGAGGAGAGTCATATAAAATATTATAATGGTTTAAAATAATCATTAAAGGATAAATTTAAAAAGATAGAAAGTCCTTATATATATTGCATTGAACTAAGTGTCTAACAACCATAAGATTATTTTTAGGATAAATAATCCTTATAGATAATTTTATATAAATCAAAGAATTGGAAGTTTATGATAAGACAGACAAGAAGATGAATTGAAGGTAGTGAAAAGGATTAAGAAACGTTTTTAAGCACCAAGAGCACTATATAAGCAAGAATATAAAAAATATCTAAAGCGTAAAATAAAAAGTTTAAGAAAAGATATTTAATCACCAAAAATGTTATATACAAAATAAAAAGCACCATAAGTGCTTATATTCTAAGGTTGAGAAAGCAACACCTCCATATAGAAGTATTGTTGAGAGATAAGCATTACATCTCCAACAAAGTGAAGTACGATGCATTTAGCTAAAGTTTTACTAGACAAAATCATAGTGCATTCAGTTAAAGTATTGTTGGACAGAGTCATAGTACATCTAACCACTATGTTGTCAAATAAAGTATAACATATTTAGTGTCACTTGATAGTGTCTAGTGCCATCAATAAAAGAGACATTGGATAGAAGCCTAGTGCCATCATTCAAAGAGTCATCAAATAGAATCCCAACAGTTGTCAGATAGAAGCCTAGTGTCATCATCCATAGAGGTAAAGCATTATCATATAGACATAGAGAGCCATAAGCTAAAGCATTACCTAACAAAGACATAGTAAGCCATAGAGCCAAAGCATTATTAGATAGAGATAGAGATTCATCAGTCAAATCATTATTAGAAAAAATATTGAAGCCAAAAGCCATCAACTAAAGCAAAAATTAGACTTGAACATTCTAAATTTTGAGAGATCTAGAGAACAAAATTGGGTAGAGCATAGAATAGAAAATTTGAAAGGTTCAAAAAACTCACAATTATTTTTCTATTGCCATAGGCTAAAAGTAACGAACTAGAATGTTCAAAGGTATTTAGTAATGCATTGAAACATTTGAATTCAATAATGTTGAATATTGCATATGCATTACAAAGACATATCTTTGAATCAGCTATAGGTGTGCAAACATGAGCATATTTCTCTTATATTTGCCAAGTAAAGGTTGAGATAAGCATTACCATGATTATTTGATTATTATTCCTAAGTTATGGTCTATTAAAGTTTTTTCAAACCTAAGAGGGATATAAAAGACTTTCAACTTTATAATATTATTTAGGTGGGAGTTATAAGGGCTTCTACCATATTTTTAAAATTTGAAAATTTTATTATTTGCAAATAAGTTTTTGCAATTTATTTGATTTTTGAAAATATAAAAATATAATTTTGGAGAGATAAGTTTTTCTACTCCAACTTAGAAAATTTAAAATTTGAAATTTTGAAGAATTAGAAGGTAGAAGAATTTAGAAATTTTGAAGATTTGAAAATTTTGAAATTAGAAGAATTGAAAATTTTGAAGTTTACGAAATTTGAAGATCTATAATATTTAGAAAGATTTGAAAATTGAAGAATTTGAAAATTTAATTATTAGGGAGATAAAATATTTAATACTTCAAGGACTTGAAAATTTTAAATTTTAAATTTTATTTTTGAAAAAGAAGAATTTGAAAATTTTGAAATTACAATTTGATTAACTCTAGAGAAAAAAGGATTTCAACTTCAAATGAATTGAATCATTGAATTAAAACTTTTATTATTATGAAATAATTTATTAGAAATGCATTTAATGAAGATAGTAAAGAAATGGCGGACAAACAAAAGTTTTATTCCCATAATTTGATATAGGATTTTAATGGAAAGAAGGAAATATCAAATGGTTTAAAGGAAAAATTATTTTTATTTCTCAAAGAAGAAAAATATGAAAAGTTGACAACACTTATAAGTTATCTTCATGAAAAACTATTTAGGACATGGTGGAATTCTCAAAATACCATTATATTTTCTTTAGAAGAATGCTTCATGATGTATATGCCTTTACTTGCCTTTGAGATATTTCAATAAAAAAAAAAAACAAGAGAAGAAGGATGTCTATTGCAACACATACGAATTGAATGAATCTTATGTCAACTTCAATAGAGAATCATTGAAGTCTCATATGTACTACTTGTCATGACCCTCCTTTACAAGACTTATCATGGATGTTGATTATGCATTGATGTGTGGATTTTCAATACCAAAAGTTTTGCTAACTTATCATAATTAAGTGCAAATTATGCTTTGATTTTATTATGTAATAATATGGTACTATTAATGGAATCTATGGTTACAAGACTGAGTACTCTCATAGGTGGATTGACATGGACAACCATCGAAAAAGAGAGACCAAAAATGGAAATGATGGTGATGACATGCTCATCAATAGCTCCAGGGTAACTAAGTACCCTCATGTAGTTGCATTTCATAACTACAGGTTTTGGTATAATTACACCACTAGTGGGGATTTTGCTTGGGCAAATAAGTCACCCTTAGTAGTCAGGTGATGACATGGTAGTCATGATAAATCCTGCTACTCAAGAGCAAAAGGTGGTATAATATAATTGCTTGATGATGAGAATTTCTTTTGGTATGCCTATGCTTGATGAATATTTACCACAGCTTTGTATATGGGTGATGCTTGAATGAGTATGGTAAATTTTTTATTCTATGGTTATAGGAATGCTTGTTTGTTTGAAAATATGATTTAATCAAAAAGGTATGGATAGTATTAAGGTACTATTAATAACCAAAGCTATTTGATTTATGGTAAATGTGAATACATGATATTGATTAAAAATTAATTAAAAATATTAATTAATTTAATTATTAGATGTTAATTAGGTCCGAGGTGTAGACCAATTGGTTCAAAAAAACCCCATAAGGGGGGCAAAGGTCCAAGGTTCAAATCTCGGGCCTCACCGGACTGAACGCTTGTCCCTTTCCTAGTGCTTTCAACGACATAAAAGGTTTAAAATGATTGTAGTATGGTGGTTATAGAGGTGGACTACGTGAAGATCTGTGTGGCGTCTTCTAGAGCAGACATCATAGAATATTATGGTGGTCATAAAATCCAGATAGTTTACCCAAATTCATGGTGGCTACCGATTCCACCATGTAAATTTTTAAAAAAAAATATTAGATGTTAATTTAATTAAGGGGGTAAATTAAATTATTAACTAAATTATTAATTTTTTCTAAATACATGTTTTCCACACTAACTTTAGAAAAATCCTAAAAATTGAAAAGCTAACTTTAGGCAAGACGTTACTTTGGTATATTAAATGATTTTTTCACAAAAAAGAAAGAAAGAGAGGCATGGAAGAGCAAGGGTTTTTGGAGTAGGGGTATTGCATGTTTTTTTGGAGGGAGTGAATATATTTGACTTATTTTGGTGTAACATACCCAAAAATGTGCCCAAACCAAAAATATATATATTTTTTAGAAGTAAAAATTAAGTTTGCTAAGATGTTACCAAGAAAGGATTTCAACATTTTGTGTAGGGATTAACCTTGACAATGTTGAAGACGTTGCTCGAGTGGACAAGAGTGGCCATTCTCCCATAGATTACTTTGGGTTGTACCTAGTACACCTCCACGGTATGCAAGGCATCCTAACATGGTTTTACCATTTCTAATATTTCTCCCCGAAAGAAGGATATTTTAACCATAACGTTGGATTAACCCTTTCTCTATCCTTTGAGATCAAGGGATGCATATTTCCAAGAAACATCATAGATCCTTTTATGATGTTACTTATTAGCATAAATCCCTTCAAGTCTAGATGATATCACCTCTATGGTGTACCTCTAACCACACTGTTCTTAGCTATTTTCATCTCCTTGATGTATTAACTAAGCTGATCTCTACTTTGCATACATAGCCCACATGGAACCCTTCAGCCTACCCTGCCATGGTTCCACCACAAAATCCATAGCTACAATGAGATCCAATCCTCTATAGATGAAAGGATATTCTAGGTTACACCACCCAACTCCTACTTCAAAAAAAATTCTCCTTGAAAACTTCTCAAAGTTCCTTCATTAAGAAGTGCTCATTGTGTGTCTCCTAAAGGATTACACATCCAAAAACTACTTTAGGAAGTTATATCCTTTGTTGTAAATATATTGAATATTTTCAATGTTATTGAGAAGGTGTTAAATCTAAAAGAACTTTACACTCTGTAAAAATTTCCTTGTTGATTTTCAAGGTCGGGTTGGGCCCCAAGCGGGGGTACGGGGGTGGGAAAGGTTTTTGGGGTTTAATCTATTTTTAGACCCATATGGGTGTTTTTGGGTTAGTGTAATGTTAGCCCCTGGTTTTGTGCCCATGGTATTGTAAAACCCCTTCTTATGTTTTTGGTATATAAAGCAACACTTGCATGAGGGTTTGGTAATGAATTTACAAGAAATATAATTGTAAGCGAAAATCGAGCAAAAGGATATTATTGTATTGGATATGGTCAAGTTTATACAATAAGAAAATATTCTTGCTAGGAATTTTCCTAAAAGGGTTTCCAAGGATAAATTCTTGTGTAATGTGTTCTTCTTCTCTGTTTTTCCTTTGATTATGCAATTACTATTTTTTTCTAGAATTTGTTTATCGGGGGGTTATTTCTCTTCATTTGGTATCAGAGCTAGGTTTTAGCTTGATTTAAGGAATAAGGGTTTCAACCCTAGGATAAATTGATTCTTGAGTGGGAGTAGTGCGTGAAAGAATTTGGGTGAAGGAAAATGATAGGAGGCACATAGGTAGGGATCAAAAAATTTAATGGACATAATTTTGAGTTATGCGAACTCAATATGGAGGATTTGTTGGTGAATAAATATCAATGGATTGCAGTCTCAAGAGTAAAACCAACAAGAATGACAAATGAGGAATGGCTAAAGATCAATTGGAAGGTAATGAGCTCTATCAAATTGTGCTTATCTAATTCAGTATTATTGAATGTCTAGATAGAGGCCACGATAAAGTTGTTATAGAAAAAGCTAAGAGCACTATATCACACAAAGTCACTGGTAAATAAACTCTTTATTTAAAAGAAGCTATATTCTCTTCGGATGAATGATGGTGACTCTGTGATTGAACATCTCAATAATTTTAACACTGTGGTAAGTCAATTAAACTCTGTAGATGTAAAAATGAATGAAGATGAAAAGTGTATTACTTTACTTTGTTTATTACCTGACTCTTGGGATAACCTAGTTATGGCTATCTCCAATACTATTTCTACATTGGAAGTAGAGGATATAGTAGGATAATTGCTATCTGAAGAAATGATACAAAAATCTTATAAGGATTATCATCAGAATGATGCTTTGGTTGTTAGAGATCATTCTCAAGAAAGAAGTAAAAATAAATTAGGAGAAAGGAGATTGAAATATAAGGGAAAATCTATTGTTCCTAACAAAAATAAATGCTGGAAGTGTGGTAAAATAGGGTATTATAAAAGAGATTGTAAATCTAAAAAGGCTTATGAAGGAACTTTTGCAAAAACAAATACCACAAATGAAGATTCATGGGACCTATTCATATTTGTATCATGATCAAATGAACACCATGATTCATGGTTGATTGACTCAAGCACTTCTTTTATATGACTCCTCATAGGAAGGGGTTTTGTGAACATGAAAAGATAAATGGAGGTGAAGTCTTCTTGGGAGACAATTCGACATAGAAAATAATAGGTTGAGAAAGATTCAAATTGAGATTAAAATATGGAAGAGTTAAAACCCTTCCTAGTGTGCTGCATATACCAGGTTTGGTAAGAAATTTGATATTTTTTAGTAATATGAATGATGCGGGTGTGACTGTGGAATTCAACAAGGATAGTTGCAATATGGTTCATGGATGCTTAGTGTTGGCAAGGTGATTTCATACAGGAACTTTGTTCAAACTTGAGTCTACAACTATAAGTATTGATTGCAATAACTCTTCAGTTGTAGAGGAAATCAATACAATAGAAGAAGCTCCAAGTATTCATGTATCAAATACAATGTTGTGGTATCAATGCATGGGGTACATTGGTGAGAAAGGTCTTTGAACATCATAAATGAAAGGTATGGTTGAAGGAATTTATGATTACCCATTAAAATTTAATTTTTGTGAGCACTATGTTTTTGGAAAGCAAACCAAAGTTAAGTTTTCAAGTAGTGCTACAAGATCTGAAGGAATTTTATATCTAGTTCACAGTGATGTGTTTGGACCTGCAAAAGTACCATCATTAGGTAAATCCATCTATTTTGTTACATTTATAGATGACTTCTCAAGAAAGACCTAGGTATAATTTTTACGGTACAAATATGATGTTTTCAATAAATTTAAAGAGTTCAAGGCTCTTGTAGAAAATTAGATAGAGAAAAAGATAAAGGTTTTGAGAAGTGATAATGGTGGTGAGTATTGCTCATATGAGTTTGAGTAGTTTTGCAAGGATTGTGGAATATAAAGGCATAGAACAACTCCATGTACTCCATAATAAAATGGAGTTGTAGGATAGATGAACAGGACATTGATGGATAAGGCCAAAATCATGCTAAGTAGTGCAGGGTTAAAAAATAATTTTTGGGCAAAAGTCACGTTAACTACTTGCTACCTCATCAATATATCTCCTACCTCAACTTTGGTGGATAAAACTCCATAGGAAGTATGGACTGGTAAGAAACCCTCTCTCAGTAATATAAGATTTTTTGGTTGTGAAGCTTATATGTATGTATTAAAAGAGAAAAGGACTAAGCTAGACTATAAATTTTAGAAACATATATTTCTATATTATAGTACTGGTGTGAAATAATATAAGTTGTGGAATCCGAAAACATAGAAGATTACTTACAATCGTAATGTGATCTTTAGAGAAACAAAAGAGGTTCTAAAATAGGAAATGCAACCAAGTAAAGAACCAAAAATAGTTCAGTTAAAATTGAAACAGGAGGAAGAACTTGTGATAGAACCTGATGCTATAGAAGAATATGAATTACAGAGTCTAAAGAGGAATATTCAGAGGAATAATGTGAGGAGGAAGTTGAATATGCAGAACCTAGAACTCCAATTTTGAGGAGATAAAATCGAGTGAGAAGACTCCCAAAAAGGTATAGCCCTTCAAATTTTTATTTTCTATTTAATTTATTAGTTACTGGTGAAAAAACCAATACTATAAAAAAGGCACTTCATTAAAGTGAGAATAAGTCTTGGAAAAGGGTTATGGAAGAAGAAATGAAGTCCCTAAATAAAACTAATAAATGGGACTTGGTGAAATTACCCCTTGGTAGAAAACCTATTGGTTGTAAGTGGTTATTCAATAAGAAGTACAATGTAGAAGGAAATTTGGAGAAGTACAAAGCTCACCTGATAGCAAAAGGATTTTCTCAAGTTGAGAGAATTGACTTTGGTGAGATTTTTTCTCCTATGGCTAAACTAACATCAATTAGAGTTTTGTTGGCTATTTTTGTTGCTTTTGATTTTGAAATAGAACATATTGATGTAAAGATAAATTTTCTACATGGTGAACTTGATGAAGACATATATATCTATATATATCACAACCAAAATGCTTCAGGGTAAAAGGTAATGAGGACTTGGTATGCAAGTTGAAGAAGTCTCTTTACAAGTTGAAGCAATATCCAAGGATGTGGAACCAAAAATTTGATAGGTTTGTTTTGACACTTGGGTATGGAAAAAGTAAAGCATATCCATGTGTATATTTCAAAAAGGAAGGTGAAAATTTTGTTACCATTATATTGTATGTGGATGACATGTTAATTGGTAACAATGAGGATATGATAAAGTTACTAAACTATTAGTTATATTTTAAATTTGAAATGAAGAATTTGGGTGTTGAAAAATCTATTTTGGGTATGGAAATAATAAGGGATCGTGCAAAGATAAATTTGTCGTTAAATCAGAGGAAATATGTTGACTTGCTACTATAGATTTTTAGGATGCATGATTGTAAACTAGTATGTACTCCATATCTGGTTGGTCAAAAGTTATATGCTGAACAATATCCTAAAACAGATGAGGAAATTGAAAAAATGCATCATTTTCCTTATGTTAGTGTTGTGGAAAATCTGATGTATGCAATGGTCTATACTATACCTGATATTACACATGCAATGGGAGTAGTTATCATATATATGTCCAATCTAGAAAAGGAACATTGGACTATTGTGAAGAGGATCTTCGGATACTTGCATGGAACTACAAATTATGCTATCTATTATGAAGGAAAATTTGGAGGTAATAATATTGTAATCTACAAGGGTTTGTGGATGTTCACTGGGCTGGAGATCTTGATAATATAAGATCCATGAGTGCTTATGTTTTCAGGCTGTTTGGAGAGGCAGTAATTTGGATGAGTAAAAAGCAATCAGTTGTTTCTTTGTCCACTATAAAAGCAAAGTACATTGCAACAACTCATGCCTATAAATAAGCAATGTGGCTATAGAGATTGTGTTCAATAGTTGGTATTAAGCAAAAGGTTGTAATAATTGGCAATGATAGTCAAAGTGCAATATTTTTGGTAAACAATCCTGCTTTTCATGATTGATCAAAACATATTGATATCAAGTACCATTTTGTGAGAGATATGGTTGAAGAAAATTGGGTGATATTGGAGAAAGTTGATATAGAGAATAATGCTTTTGATTTTTTAACAAAGGTTTTACTTGCTCAAAAATATTCTTGGTGTAGAAGATCTATGGGTATGGTTGCCCTTGACAGTTGACAATGATAGTTATTAGCCCCTATGGAAAGTATTCAACAAGTGGGAGAACGTTGAAACTATATTGAATATTTTCCATGTTATTTCAAAGGGGTTAACTCTTAAAGGACTTTACACTCTATAGAAATTTCCTCATCGGGATTCGGGGTTGGGTCAAGCCCCGAGCGGGGGTACGGGGGTGGTCCCGAACCCCCATATGGGTTTAATCTATTTTTAGACCCATATGAGTGTTTTTGGGTTAATGTAATTTCAGCCCATGGTTTTGTGCCAATGGTATTGTAAAACCTCTTCTTGTGTTGTTGGTATATAAAGTAACACTTGAATGAGGGTTTGTTAATGAATTTGAAAGAAATATAATCGCAAGCAAAAATTGAGTGAAAGGATATTATTGTATTAAATACGATCAAGTTTATACAATAAGGGAATATTCTTATTGGGAATTTTTCCAAAAGGGTTTCCTAGGATAAATTCTTGTGTAATGTGTTCTTCTCTATTTTTCCTTTGATTCTAAAATTACTATTTTTCTGGAATTTGTTTATCGGGGTGTTATTTCTCTTCATCGCTAAGTGCTCATTATGTGCCTCCTAAAGGATTACGCATCCAAAAACTAATTTAGGAAGTTATATCCTTAAGGTTACTCTATAAGTAAAATCTAGGTTCTACCCTAACCCAAAACATATCCCAATCCAAAAGGAAACCTAAAAATAAATAAACATTTTTTTTTATATATGAACACTATCCTTCTTTGATTAATTTAAATGCACATATTAATTAAAATCTTCATGATCCTTCATAATGCATTATAAATATATTCTAACACTAAGGTTAAATAAAGGGACCTTAATAATATTTCTTCTTAATCCACTTAGGTCCATTCACCTCATCAATGAATAATATATCTCATCCATATAACTAAAATACCCATAAATAACCAATTAAAATGATAACTCTTTTCAAATTTATTGTCATATATAAAAGCTAATAAGCCATTAGCAACAATACATATGGGTAAAGGTCTAAGGTGTAGACCAATTGATTTGACCAAACCTCATAATGGGGCAAAGATCCAAGGTTCAAATCTCGGACCTCATAAAATTGAATGCTTGTCCCTTTCCTGGTGCTTTCAGTGGTGTAAAAGGTTTTAAATGATTGTGGCATGGTGGTTATAGGGGTAAACTGCATGAAGAACTATGTGGTGGATTTCGAGGAATATGGGGTAGAATACTGTGGTGGTCATAAAAGTCGAACAAGCTACCCAGATTCATGGTGGCTACCGATTCCACCATGTAAATTAAAAAATAATAATAATACATATAGGTCATAATAAACAGCTTGTTGGTTCAAATCTAATTGTCCATCATTGATATGCTTAACATAAAATTCAACAACTAGATATTTTTCAAAGAATTCTCTCTTCTCAAGAGAATTCTAGCAACAATATTTATTACAAAGAATACATCCAAGTATCCTATAATCAAATGAATATACAATGCTTACAAAGTCCATTCCAAACATGGACTAAAATAATATCAACAGAAACTCTCTCTATTGTTTTATGCTCATGTGCTTCTTAAGTCCCACCTTCTTTGAGTTCTCTTTTAAACCACCGAGAAGGAGATGTATTAAGGGATCAAAAACAACTCCTTAGCATGAGAGTGCATTCCTAAATGCATGTATATCCTTTTTTATTACAAACTGTTTTTCATAGTAAACCAAGACACTCTATTATGTTATTTCTAATAAAACTATAATTTTAAGTATGCTCATTTCTTTTAAAAGAGAGTTTAATAATAACCCAAAAGAAACTTGTAGGAACTTTTTACATTTACCCACGATAAGCTATTAGCAGTTATTTATTTTATTTTCTTTTTTAAATAAAACTAGAGACCATCAAAGGTTTTGTCAGTCCTGATAAAATGAAGATGCAAAGACTAAAATTTCAAGCCTAGAGGTATGATCGAAAGTAAAGAAAAGTGAAGAAGGAATTATCCTTTGAGCTTGTTGAAGCATCCATGCCTGATCAAAATCCATATAAGGTACGAAATCCTAACTTGCCATCTAAAGAAATAATCAACTGTAACTTGGAAGATTACCAATATTCATTGGGGTGCTAAAACGTCACAACCCGTTACCCTCGAACCCTATAAATGGTATATTAATTGATCTTGTGATCAATTAATGTTCCATAGAAAGATATAATAGACCCTAAGGAATTCTATAAAATTCCAATTTAGGAGGGAAAATAATAAAAATATAATTAGGCATGTATAATGTTTAATGACTAGGATAATTGCATCTAAATTTTAATGCAATTAAAAGTCCAATTTTTATTGGACCAAATTAGACACTAGTATTATTTAATACTAAAATCCTATCTTATTTTCCCTCATGGCATAATCTAATTGGTAGAGAGAAATTCTCATCAATTTTTAATTGGAGGTGTCTTGGAGGGATGTGAATCATAAGGGACACAAAACAAAAATAAGGACAATCACCTTATCTCTAGTGGATCCTTTTTCTACTTTTGGTTATACTCTATAAGACATGATAAGTCATAATGATAAATTGAGGAACCTGAGGCATATTAACTAATTAATACCCTTTTGGATAATCACTTAATTGTCTCATGTGCTATACATAAGGGATGCCTAAAATAAGGGGAGAACAAATAAGCCTTGATATGTTTCAAGCAGTATAGTCATGCTTAAGGGAACATTCCAAGGATTATGTAAGTGATTTTATTGTCTTAGTGACCCCATCAAAAAGATGTGGGTGGGATCTAAGATTCATGATTGACCTTTGTTGAGGTTATATCATGTAATATGGGTTACCATCTTCAAGGCATTCACCTACATACTGATCTTGGTGGACAGTATGGTTGATGGTGATTTCCCTATTATGAGGGATGAAACCTAATGCTTGGCCAACATTCTCATATCCGAGTGGTATGAGGGTTTCGTAGAAGCTGATCACTTCTACTCAAGAGTGACTCTGATCAAGTCTTAATATCTCTTGATGCTATTTGCCTTGATAACTTACAATCCAATTGGAATGGTTCTACCTTAGATCATGATTATGTTCCTTGCCTCATGAAATATAAATGTATATAAATAAATAAATAAAAAATATATGTGGTTGAGTAGTGACAATTGGGGTTGTTGCAGTTGGTATTAGAGCCCAGGCTAACTAATAGATTCTAGTTAGATCTAGGTTAGCAAAATATTTGGGCATGAAACAAAACATGAGAAAACTCAAAACATAAATTCCACAACTCTAAACAATGCACACTTGGTAAGGACAAGGTCAAGTGCTTGAGATTATGATGTCTGAGTTCCTATCCCCCATGAGTAGATCCACAGTCGTTCGAAAGTGGAAGAGCTAAGTGAACCCTCCTGCATGGGTTTTAAGCGGTGTACCTTAGACTCTTTTGGGAAATTACTCGACATCTATATCTTTTGACTTACTTACTCCTTATTTTCAAGTGTGTATGAGTCAAAGGTTTAGATTTACTAAGGGTTCACTTGAACTATAATTGTCAAACCAATTTGGACAACTTAAATGACTATAGTCATGAATAGAAGTGAAACCTTAGGATATGCAAACATAAATTCAACCATGTAAGTTAGTTGAAAACTAACTAGTGGAAGTTTAAGATAAAATTCAAACAAAACAATGTTTTCTTTATTTTCATTTTTGATCAATGTTACAATACACTCTAGAATTTTCCAATCAGAGGTTATGGTGCAATGGCGGAAGAAGTCGCCCGACAACACCAAAACCTGAAACTCCGTTATGTTGGAGGAGAACAAGGATGGTGAAACCTCACATCTAAGTATGTAAATCCCCCAAATCTCACCAGACTCATCTTTGACATGAGTATTAGGGAACTCCACCAAGTAAGCCCTGGAATCCCAAGTGTCACCGCCACATGTAGCTTCGCCAACCTCCCTAAGTATCCCGACTCCTCAGAAAAGTATGCACCCGGCCACTCGGGTGGTGGTTGAAAGAAATAATGGGTGTTAAGCTATTTAAAATGGGAACTGACCACTATGCCATGCATGTGGTATTAAAACTTATAAGAAAACTAGAGTGTAGTTTTGCAACAGTTGTTTGAAGCGCAGAAAACTACGTATATGAAACCGATGTAAACCAAATACCGAAGATAGAAGTAAGATGATACGAAATTAACTATAATTCTACCATATGATAATAAAGTCAATATGGGTACACTTTACAGTAATAGCACCGTGCGATAGATGCATTTTGCCAACAGAGAAATAAGGTACAAAATCATCCATTGGAGTCATCGAAGGGTCGATGATGGGATGTTATACAAATTAAGGGAAGGACACATGGGTTATGATGATGTGTTCTATGCACATAGAAAGAATATTACTCCCTTGGGAATTGGAGAAGAACCCAATAACTCAATTTGATTGATCTACGAATCTACGAAAATAAATGGACCTCGAAATACTATCCAACAAATGAAATCGAGGTAAAACTCCAACATCGCAGAATGGATAAAATGGTGTAGATTTTATCCCAATTTTAGATACAAAAATAACCTAATCACTATTCATGGTAGTGAATATCATATTGCTCATATTAGGGTTTACCCTATTAGTACTAATGATCTCGGGAACGAACATCATAGTGTGTCTCGTAATTATCTTATTCCTGCTAGCCGATCTGTTGGTACATACTCTTTGAGTTATGGCTTCTAAAAATGTTAGAACTAGCAATAGTAATCCTATGGAAACATCAAAAAATTGACCATTAAAGATCATCAGGGTATGGTATCCTTTGAAGATGATCTTTCAGAATGCCAGGGATAGGTTGGATGCGAGCGACTGGCAATGGTTGAAAGAAGTAGGATTTGAAGGAGCGGCTCGACTAGAGCCAATATGTGTAGACAGATGCTATCTGTCTACCCTAGTAGAAATATGGGATCCTAGTAGAGGGACATTCTAGTTACCCACTAGAGAAATGACTGTTATGTTGGAAGACATATACAGGATATACCGGATACTGGTAGAAGGTCGTACAGTAACCATTGCCAATGAAGCAAAAATGGGGTATATTCTGGAAAGAGTGTTCAGAGTAGAATGGAGGAGTGTGAACATCGATAAGGGGCATATAGAACATGAACTTCACTATGTGCAGGGTAGACTGACACATAAGCATGCGGTTATAATGGAGCTCTTATCGGGTGTCATTTTACCCAAATCAAGAAGTGCACGATTTCCTTGGAATTTATTGGGAATCATGCAGGATATAGTTGAAGAGTCAGTGGTGTATGCATGGGCACCAACATTATTGGCCCAAACCTACAGAGAGTTGTTCGACTTAAGAACAATGATGAAAACTGGATTGAACTGTAGCACCTTGCTACAAGTTTGGGCATGGGAGCACATAGTGGTAGCAAGACCCCAAGGGCTACCTTATGATGCACACAAATTTATGGGGCCAGAGATGCCTTATGCATTAAGGTGGCAACAAAAAAAGGAATGGTCTAACCACAGACCACTTGAAGGCAATAGAGAGTGATTTCGCTCTATTTGGGAGAATCTGCACTCCCGTGATATTATTTGGAGACCTTGGAGAGAGGGCCCAGTTTGGGCAGAAGATGGTTTACAACTCGCTCATGTGAGACGAGCAAGATGGATGATCGGACGTACCAGTATGCAATACGAGTATTTTCAATATACTTGGGTATTGTGATAGTTCGGTATTATACAACGGATATCGGACCCATCCATGGTTTATACGAGAAAGGGACGAACAGTCATGATACCTCCACCAATGGAACCACTAGCTTTAGAGCCTGATGAGGCTATATGGACACTAGAGGAGGATGATGTGGGCACAACCCCTGACTACGATATTTGGTGGGCCGTGCAATGACAACGCCAAGGGGAATATTCCAGTGAGGAAAACAATAGTAGAGAAACAACTAAGGTTGTAGAGGAGGAGCACTCATCTAGAAAGAGAGATGAGGAAGAATCTTCCAAAATATGTGTACGCCAATGGTTGGATATAGGAGCTGGACCATCCAACATAGGAGAAGATGAACCTGTGAGAAAAGTGCAACACGAAGTGGAGGTGCTGAAGAAGCAAATTTGACTGTTAGAGACCCAATAGTTGAAGTTAGTAGACAAATGGGCACAACAAAGGTTTAAGTTGGATACTGAGAGAGAAGCTGCCATCTCAGAGCGAGAGAGGTTTCAATTAGAGTTAACACAAATGCACTACTAGAGAGATACAGTAGTGATAGCCTTGCAAGTAGAAAATGCACAACTACGCCATGCAAGGGATATCTATAGAGCTGCATTCTTGACTTCTTGTATGGATGCACTTATAAGCCATGGTTTACTTCTTCCATCACAACCAGCTATTGAGGGACAACGTGAACATGGAAATACAACTTGAGCAACTCTGGTAGGAATAGAACCCGAGCTACTTCTCGAGCAGTTTCTCCAATAGTTTCTCAAACTGGTAATGTAGGTATAGATCCGATGGGTGAAATATCCGAGGAAGAACAACCTTGAGATCTGAAGCCACTACTCTAGGAACTATATGTATTAGTATGCCAAGGGATTTGGCCAATTGTAATTAGAAATCATTTGAATTATATATTCCTGTTGTAAAGATGAAATATTGTGAACTTAAAGTCTTCTATCATAAAACTCAGAGTAGCTTATGAATATTTGTAGATTTTGTTTATATTCATAAAGTGAACTTGTTTAATTAAAAGAAAACTAAATGAATTTGAAGAATGGATTGGTGTCCATTCTTCGAGAAGGTATGGGACTTCTCCATGATGATATAAACCAGGAGACATCTGGGTGGATGCTCTGGTATTCAAAATGCATATTAGGATATATGTGAATATCCTAAATTGAGATTCTGAAATTATGATGTGTCTTTGTTAACACTTAATTTTATCAAGTTAACTCATGTTAGGGGTTAACAAATTATACTGTGATACTCCTTGGTGGGAGTTTTGATAAAATTACTAAGACTCTTTATGTCTAATATAGTACAAAAGCATAATTTCATGATATCTCTGTAACACCATTTTGCAAATTCTATTATTACAGTTCTCTAGATTCATTGTTTAAGCAACATAAAATGATGTATTGATGATGTTTTCAATACTTTTTGTTATGCAAAATGGATGTTATGTTGTTTATAAGGACATGGTACTGCTGATATTTTACATTTTTGCAGGTCTAGGTACTCTCATGGATGGAATATGAAGCTTACCATCAAGATTGAAGTGCTGGATGAAAGAAGAATCTGATGATTCAGATTGTAAAACAACAGGATAAATACTAGCTTTTGCTAGACAAATGTGTTTTTGTAAGGTAATTGTTCAAACACAGAGGACTATGTTTAATCTAAGGGGGGTGTATGTCACGACCCGTTACCCTCGAACCCTATCAATGGGACATTAATTGGTCTTGTGATCAATTAATGTTCCATAGAAAGAGGTCATAGACCCTAAGGAATTCTACAAAATTCCAATTTAGGAATTTTGAAGGGGTTTAGGAGGAAAATAATAAAAATATAATTAGGCATGTATAATGTTTAATGACTAGGATAATTGCATCTAATTTATAATGCAATTAAAATTCCAATTTTTATTGGACCAAATTAGGCACTAGTATTATTTAATACTAAAAGCCTATCTTATTTTCCCTCATGGCATAATCTGATTGGTAGAGAGAAAAGTGAGATTCTCTCCTCTATTTTTTAATTAGAGGTGTCTTGGAGGGATGTGAACCATAAGGGACACAAAACAAAAATAAGGACACTCACCTTATCTCTAGTGGACCCTTTTTCTACTTTTGGTTATACTTTACAAGACATGATAAGTCATAATGGGTCCAAGGCATATTTTTAATATTATTATAATGTGGCCACTATTTGGCCCATGAGTGGAGAAGTGTCCTATAAATAGAGGACATTTTATGAAGAAAGGGCATCTAGGAAATCTTGGAAGGCCTAGGGAGTATGCTCTCCACCTTGGGTGGATTAGAAACCAGAAGGCTAGAAATATATCGTAGTCATAGTGTGGATCAAACCTAGGATATTGGAAGGAGCCAACTCTTGGAGAAAATCATGAGACTCAGGAAGCACTTGGAAGTTTCAAGAGAAAATAGATCAAGTTGGATCTTTATACCTTGATTAGATTTTAACTAAACATTGTTTGTCTTATTTGGATGAAGTCCTATGCTAGATAGAAGTTTCACTATAACTTCATTTGCTATTGATTGAACGGGTTATAGTTTCCTATTTTGAAGCCTATTGTATAAACTTCATTTCTTATAAATTCACCTGTAGCTTCATTCATTTTATATAGGATTATGGCTTACCCCATTTAAAAGCTTGTGAAATCTTATTGATAAAACATTGCCTTCTAATGACTCATATATTGTAAAAGCCATGATTTAAATTTAAAAGTGTTTAACTCCATGGGATAATCCATAAGGGGGGCCTTAACTATGGACATCACCCATTTAACTCGAATTAATATGTATGTTTAAAAAAAAAAATTATGTAGTGTCTTCGAGGAGAATCGACCTTGCAACCCCATGGGAGAATACTTTCTAATATAGAGTCAGTGTCCATCTGTCTAGTAGGGATGGACAAAACTAAAAATGTGGATAGACTGAATAAGTCAGTCATGGGCATAGGTTGTTGGAAAATTTTGCTCGAAATTAACCTCCTAATAGCCAAAATTTATGGAAGAAATATAAAATCGCATGTCTTACACTGTCATTTTTTTCCTAAATCGATGGATAGTTTGTCTATAATATAATTATTAAGGTACATAATATGATAGGAGGTCTCTGATTCTCATAATTCTTGAGTTATGTTGGCCCTGTGCATGATTCCAAATCGTGGAAGCAAAACCCTGGTCTCTACCTATCATCTAATCGATTCAAAATCCCCTGATTGTGTTAAACGACTACTTTGTCGATGAATGGACCTAAAGAAGGGGTAGAAGGAAGAAAATTTAATGCATATACCTTCTTATGTTTTGCAATACCTGATCCCTAGCTTAATGTTAAATAGATAGGTTCTTCGACCATTGATTCTCCAAATCCTGTCTACATGGTACTGGGGCCTTACAATCATCGATGTTATTAACTTATCTGTTCAAGATAAATCAAGGTCATATAATTGGCTTTAATAAAGTTGAAGGGTTATTTGGTACACTACAATGAGCCATCAAAATATTAATACTCATGAAGACATCGTTGCACTCACAAGTTTGAAAGATATTAGAACAATCAATCTGATTTACCTAAAAATCCCCTGCTAGTCGAAGCCTCTGTGACTAGACTGAGTAAGTCCTCTCTGCTTGTAGATGCACTCCAGGAAAACTGTGTCCATGGATCTATAATGCACCAAATTATACCCTTTGTGAACCCTTCATGAGGCATCCTGTCCTAATCAATATTTGACACTATAAATTATGAAATACCTACATCATCCCACATGGATCAAGAAAAAATAGAGCATGGGGCTCCAAATATAGATACCTACCCTAATAAGGTGTCCACTCATGATCAAACAGGTGAGACTCATGTTAGTGGGTAGCTAAGCCATCCTCTCCACCAAATGAATCCTAACATGTGGCTTGAATTTCCTCCTTGTGGAATAAATTTGATGTCAGTAGCAATGCAGTGGTGATATTTAGCTTTCTTCAAGGCCACCTCGTGTATACTTGCTTACATAAAAAGAAACCATATTTTGTGTAGATTATAAAATTGATTGTGACATCCATTTGGAGCTACAATCCAGCGTGACGAATCTTTAAGAGGGTCGTTGGACCACCTTTTAACCATTGCAATTTTATAATTAGACCCCATTCAGTCCATATTAAGTCAAAAGGATATTAATTTAGGATTTTGACATCCATTTGGAGCTACAATCCAGCGTGACGAATCTTTAGGAGGGTCGTTGGACCACCTTTTGACCATTGCAATTTTATAATTAGACCCCAATCGTTCCATATTAAGTCAAAAGGATATTAATTTAGGAAAATATTATGCTTAAGCTAAGTCCTTGAGGCATCAAGGATTTATTTATAATTTGGGTAAATAATGGGAGGTAAAAATATGGTTAAGTCATGGACATGGGTTGTCACCACTAAAATAAAGAGGAAGTAGTGGTAGGCTAATTCAAGAACTATGTAGTAAAATATTTATATAAATGGAGGTGAAGAATTGTTAGAGACCATTCTCTTAAGAGATGAATAATATTGAGGTGCTAAAAAAAATCTAATTACTTAGTAAATATGAGAACAAGTGTTCATGAATTAAAGTATATTAGTTTATATTATAAAATAAGTAGGTTTTATATTATCAAATAAATGATAATATGTTCATTTCACGAATTAGAGGTATGGGACTTTAATTCGTGGGATGATTTTAAGTCAATTTCAAAGAATGAATTTGATATTAATTTTCAGGGAATTTATGAAACTATGCGATTTCTCAAAAATATAGTCCAATGATTATCATAATGACATATGAGATGTTATATTTGTTAGAATGGCGTAAAGAAAGGAAACACTAGAATTCCTTAATTACATCATGAATTTGAAGGAACAATTGGATTCCTTATGGGTATGAAAAGTACCTTCATGTTATAATGATGACTTAGAGAAAGGAATTGGGAAAATTCCTTAATTGCATTGTGAATTTATAAAGGGACAGTTGTATCCCTTGATTTGTATATTGATTAAAAGGGATCCATAGATGCCATTTTTTATTTGTAATATTTTACATCTCAAGTTTATGAATAGGAGGAAGAACATATTTGGAGGTTGGGTTTATTCCACATGAGGGTTCTCAGGATAAAAAATGTGTCAATAATTCGTGGTTTGCTTTATTATTTTTGGTGGATGTTGCATTTATTTCCAAAATGAAAATGATATAAGTTAATGAGATGTTAGATGCTTTGATGAAATGTTATGCATATCTTCAATTATGAAAATGTGTTCATTTGGTAAACATGATGTAAATAATGTATGCTTAATTTTCAATATGTTAATGATATACGATTGTGTCATTTACTTTCTAAAATGTAATGGATAATTATGAATGATGTACTTAGTTAATTTTACCTTTCAAGAAACTGGCACTTGATGTACTCAATGATTGTATGGATGCATAATATAAAATGTAATGGAATGTAATCCTTGTTTGGATAAAAACCTTATGTGTTTAAGGATATGATGTAATAAGATTTAATCCTAAAGGAGATAATTGAATGAGGTTGACCTGAAATTTACATAAACATTCATGAATGGTATAATCTAAGCAACTTGATTACAAATTATGGATTGATCCGAGTTAAAACTCGAAGTGGGTGGAACCCATAAAAATACAAATAGGATTTGAGTTGTGGATCAAGTCCTACCTCACATTCTGAGTTGATAAATTGAGGAACCTGAGGCATATTAACTAATTAATACCCTTTTGGATAATCACTTAATTGTCTCATGTGCTATACATAAGGGATGCCTAAAATAAGGGGAGAAAAAATAAGCCTTGATATATTTCAATTAGTATAATCATGCTTAAGGGAACATTCCAAGGATTATGTAAGTGATTTTATTGTCTAGTGACCCCATAGAAAATATGAGGATGGGATCTAAGATTCATTATTGTCCTTTTTTGAGGTTATATCATGTAATATGGACTACCATATTCAAGGCATTCACCTACATACTGATCTTGGTGGACAGTATGGTTGATGGTGATTACCCTATTATGAGGGATGAAACCTAACGCTTGGCCAGCGTTCTCATACCCAAGTGGTACGAGGGTTTCATAGAAGCTGATAACTTCTACTCAAGAGTGACTTTGATCAAGTATTATAATCTCTTGATGCTATTGCCTTGATAACTTACAATCCAGTTGGAATGATTCTACCTTAAATCATGATTATGTCCCCTGTCTCATGAAAGATAAATGTATATAAATAAAAAAATGGTTGAGTAGTGACAACTGGGGTTGTTACATAAAAATATAGACTAAGGCATGAGACATCCAAAATAGTTGTATCCAGATGAAGTACCTTAAAGTGCACGCTTGGCCCTACTACTAGAAGGTAAACTTTAGCAAAATTGGCTATCTCTCAAAGATGCTAAGAGATTCACACTCAATCGGTATCCGGTAGAGTTCCCAAGTTTGGCACATTTAGAGATGGCAAAAAATATAGGCTGCTAGATTGTAAAAATGGCCAAGTGCTGAGAGTACCGAAATATTAGTACCTAGTAAAATCCTAACATGATACCAATTCTTCGCCTAGAAATCGAAAGCTCAAAAGGAAGAAAGTGAAGAAAATTGCTAAGTGTTGAGGGCATGGGAACACTTGCACCTGGTTAAAACCTCATAGTGTGTTAAAGGTCTAGAATTATTAGATGTAAAAAACTATCCAAGTATAGAGAGAACCAAAATATCTACACTCGACCGGTACCTAACAGAGTTCCCAAGATCCAACACATAAGAAGATGGAAAAAAATGGCTATGTATAGAGAATGCCAGAACATTGGTACCTACCTAAAGCCTAGAATGATACCAATTCTCCACCTAGAGACTAAAATCTCAAAAGTAATAAAATGAATAAAATCACTAAGTGTTGAGGGTGCCAGAATATTTACACTCAATCAAAACCTAGCAGGGTGTTAAAGGCTTGGTGTAGAAATAAGTGTTCAACCAAATGGTAGAGCTATTGAAAGGCATGTACATGATTAGAAATCATTATATTCCTAAAGAGGTATTGCCTCTTAGAGGAAATAGGCATGCAAAATATTTGGCAGTCACTTTAAGACAAGAAGTGGGACTTTATACCACATCGCTTACTAGACAAAATTCCTTGTCAGATGATCTTAATGGTATGAACCATCATACATACGACAAGGCAACTGAGTTGAAAATGTCAGTAGATATCTAGGGACCAAATGCAACTAGCAAGTTGGTCTTATATTTAAGAAAACATAGATCTCAGTCACATTAACAAACCATGATTTGGTAGTTGAAGCAGCCACACTTTCAAGCATTATAACAAGCTGGTAGACTTTTTGACATAACAACAATCCATTTCTAATACAATGATGCTTTGAAAAATGTAATGTTGTAAAAGGTCTATAAATACTAAATATGTGAAAGAAAAAAAGGTCAACTCTTAGGCTTTTACAATTCATATGTAATGAGGATATTTTTTGCATATCAATACAAGGGGATTGTTGTTTGGATTCTGGTTCATTTCATTTGTAGAACATGTATGTATAAAGGACTACCTATTTCTAATTTAGGCCTATCAAATGCTCATGGTACTTACTCTAAATTTTGAATTTGTGCTCATGTTCATTTATTGGTTTTGGAATTCATAGTTTGATTAGATACAAAACATTATGACTAACTATTTTGTAGTTGATAATCAAATTGGCTAGTATGTTAGGCAACTTTCTGGGTTGTACATATAATTTTTTAATATGCATATGTCTTGATGCTACTTAATCTACAACACTATAATTTCTATATTTAGCTCCTTTTACTTCTTTTAGCACCCTTTCCCCCCCACATTCTAGTAATAGTCAATTGGAACACCAAGGAACCAGCCTCCTTCGGAGATTGACCATTGAAGCCTTCATAGCTTCCTGGTCATTCAATGTTGGTCAAGGTCTATGGGCGCACAACCTTTTCATTAGATATATTTATAGACCAACAGTTTTTGGCATACTCGGTGGGATGTAATGGTCCCATATTTTAGATTAATCAAATATTGGTGATGCTTTGGTTTATACATACTTTGTTTTATCACCTAACGACTCCTCTCCATGATGAACCTGATTCTTATGATCGGTTGCCTTTAAATTCTTACAAAACTTGGTGATACTTTATTTTTTGACATTTATTCTCCAATTCACCTGGTGACTCTACTACAACCATGATCCAGATCCCATGATTCATTACCTTTACATTTTTTCATTATCTCTCAAAGGATACAAGATTTGTCGATCAATCATGACCAATATGCAGAGTAAGTATGCTCATCTAGTGACTTCCCCCTAAAAAGAGAACCCAAAATTTATAAAATATCAATGATACACTTGCATCAATGGTTCAATGACATTATCCCCACTAGAATGATGTGGGACCCCTAAATATTAGATACATTCAAGAAATCCCTAAGGCTGCTCTGAAGACATTATCCAACTTTTATGGTATAGAAAGGACTACATATGAGCATTGCCAAGACATAGCCTCTTTGGGTACCCTCCATAACATTGCATATAAGGATGTGATGATCAAAATACTCACTCTATCTCTCAAGGGTAAGGCATTTTTATGGTATAATTATCTAGAGCAAGGAAGCATACACACATGGGTTGATTTGGCAGAAGTGCTCATAGATGCCTTTGATGATACAGGAGATCCTTTTCTTTTGCTTACTCAATTTTCATTCATCAAACAATCTCTTCGGGAGAGCATAATTTATTTCAATATCTGGTTCAAAAGAACATGGATAAGGATCCTAGGAATTCTAGCTATCTCCTACATATGCATATATTTACTATGTTCAAGCTTTTCACCCTGATATCAGCATCCTCATTCAACAGTCTAAAGAGATAAGGTTCCCTTACCTTTTCTAGGAAGCTGCACAAGCTAAAAATATGTTGATTATGATTTGCAAAATCCCACCTAAAAATATAGCATACTCTACAACTCCATATATAGGCTTCTCATTACTCCTATAGGCAACAAGATCCAACTCTTTGTGCCACCCTGAAGATAACTGGTCTGGTTCTTCATCAGAGAATCATCAACAATCAAAACAACAACTAAGAATGATGATCGAAGAGATGACCAAAGAAGTTGAGGATATTAATATGTGACTTATACAATCCAAAGTAAATGTTCCTAAGGTTCATGAGGATGTAGAGTTATGTGATCCATGTCAGTTTATGGAAACCAGATAATTAGAGGAAGGAGCTCAAGAGAAAGTACAGTGTAATCACATCTATCACAAGAAAAATGTAATGGAAATAACTGAACTGGCTAAACCTCCATCACTAGATGAATTTTATCCCTATGAATACATGTAGCCCAATAATTGTCAGTTAGTATCCTTGGTAGAAAATGGGATAGCCCTGACTTCCATGAGTGATAAAAATAGTGGACACATACATATGTTGTGAAAATAAGCTAGATTAATTACCTTAATAGCATCCTTGCACAATTTTCAATAGACTAAGGAATAGATGAAGATATCCAAGCAAGCACTCAGTTCTCAGCTATAAAATTTCCATATCAAAATAGAATTGAGGCTTATATAAAGTTGTGCTTCCCAATCATTGACATCAAAAAAGAACAAGAAAGGTTGAACACTTTTAGAGTATGCCTGAAAAATATCCCTCATCATCTGTCACATTTAGGAAAGATTTATTAGTATCCAAGAAGGTAAACCTGGTAGATCATTCCATCCAATGGATATTAGAGATCGAAGACTCACTCAAAAAAGGCTCATGCCTAACTATTTTAGAAAACCATCCTCTCCCATTCTATCTATATATTATCTTAGAAAATCATACATTGCACAACTATGTAGTGGATACAAAGGCACAAGTGTCAATTATGCCATTAGAAGTCTATAAAATTTTGGGACTAAGCCCAAAAATAGAACTTGGATTATCATGATATGTGGTCATCCAAATTTGGCTATGACTCAAGATATAGTAATAGTTGATGTGCCCCTATTATTTAGGATTTTTTTACCTTGGTATGCCCTGATATAAATCAAAGGATTAACCCAGATGCAATATTTGATAATAATTCCATGGGCTAGGGGGATTATTAATATATCAATATAGGGGGTGCAAAATTTTTGTATTAAGGATATAAAAGGGTCAAAAACATGTGTTACGTGGGAAGCTATATATGATACAATCTTAGAATCAGATCACCTAACAGGCTCAAGGATAAATCAACCTGGTAAATTTATCAACCTGACTCTGTATGAGCTTTTATTAATTGATCTAGAATCTTAGTGGGATATAGTATAGTATGATTCTTATGATTGTTGGATCACCACCTTTAATGGAGCCACCATATGGGAAATCAAGGAAGAGGTGGTAGATTTGTTAAAATATGGGTAGAGAAACATTCACAAATGCAATAAAATGAATCAATGCATAATTGGTAATACATAGAAGCTTGGTCAAATGTTGTAAACCAACACTTAGGTATTTCAGACCTTGGGTCAATTTCAAACTGGTACATGATTGTGTATGATGATAATGGAAACTTTGGGTGAACTGAGTACAAGGAAAGGGTCAAGTTCAATGTTGTATGATCAAGATATTGTAGAGTTTTGGGATAGTTTACATAATATATTTTGAATCAGGCGTGACATACACACCATATTTTTGTGTAAATAGGTGATAAGTAAATAAGATAGTACAATGATCATAATTTTTTTGCAATATATTGCATCACCCTGTATACTCGAGGTAGATGATAAAGATATCAATGATGCATTGGAGGTGATGACTGCCTCACCTCCAATAAAGTTCGATAAGCTGCAAGGATTTGATCAAAGTAGATCAAGATTGCATGTAGTAGGAGTTGCAATGGACACATCGACTTTCTAGCAAGAAAGCTTCCCCACCACTCCATTGTGATTGTTTGCAAATGGAGTATAAATGAAATGAAATATTATTAATATCCATATTGGGTCAAAAAATACCCAAGGGACTATAAAAAGTACAACAATAACTACCAACGAGCAGTCCAAAGTGCACAAAAAATAAAGAAACTAAGATAAATACAAAGACATGACCCGATAAGCAGGCCAAAGGAAATGGGAATAGAGAAAAGAGGAAAGGGGTGGGTTGCAGTCCAAAAGAGTGGATTGCACACCAAGAAGAATGAAAAAATAGCGAGAGCAAAGGGGATCAGCCCTAAGGGGTAAACTCCACCACCTCCAAAAACTAGTCTTTCTTTACAGTCAAGGCTGAAGAATCTATGTTGAATAAATTCATGATTTGTCTCTATCCATCACTAATCCGAGGCTCCAAAACATTGTGGTCGCACTATCTAGTGACCTTACCTCTATTCGAATAGGTTGAAATGGGGTGTTTTTGTTTTGTGTCACTCGATCCATCAGAGCTGGTGAAGTAGGTTGTGATGGGTCGATGGTGAGGGGAGCGAGATCCATCCGAAGGAGAGATTCTCTATTGATGAAACTAAATTCTCCCTAAAAAATAGTGTGAGACATCAATGGTCTGGGTATCTAAAAAAGGTTGATAGAGATTAAAAGTTATCCCTAAAAAGGCAACAAAATTTGCTCGGATATCATAGTATATGGGACATCCAAAAATAAAGTGATGCAGGGTTTCAACTTCTCCCAAGGAACAAAAATAAAGTGTGCTCTTCCATTGGAAGATAGTGATCTGACTCAACCTGGAGTTGGTGGGAGCACATCCTGAGTTGTCCAATCAAGATTTGAATGTTATGCATTGTGTGCTGTTGAAGTTACTGTATACTGGTAGAAATATAGTTTGGGGGAAAGAGGGCCAGTGGGAGAGATCCATGTGCAATTGGTAAACTCTTGTATATTTATTATATCATTATCTCTAAATTTTCCTTCATAACAGATAGCATAATCTATAGTTCCACACAAGTATCTAAAGATCCTCTTCATAGCATTTCAATATTTCTTTCCTGGATTGGAAATATATCTGCTAACTACTCCCACTACATGTGAAATAAAAGGTTTAGTACAATATATTACATGCATCATACTACCCATAGCACTAGCATAAGGAACATGATGCATTTTTTCAATTTCCTCATTTGTTTTAGGATATTGTTCAACAAATAACTTTTGACCAACCAGATATGGAGTACATACTAGTTTACAATCATGCATCACAAACCTTTGTTGTATCAAATCAACATATTTTGTTTGATTTAACCACAACTTTCTATTTGCATGATCCCTTATTATTTTCATACCCAAAATAAATTTTGCAGTACCCAAATCCTTCATGTCAAATTTAGAAGATAACTGAGATTTTAGTAACTTTATCATCTCCTTATTGCTACCAATTAACAACATTTCATCCACATACAATATAAATATAACAAAAAATTTACATTTCTTTCTGAAATATACACATGGAACTGCTCTACCTTTTCCAAGCCTAAGTGTCAAAATAAACCTATCAAAATTTTGGTTCCAAATCCTTAGAAATTGTTTCAACCTATAAAGAGACTTCTTCAGCTTGCATACGAAGTCCTCCTTACCTTTTACCCTGAAGCATTCTGGTTGTGACATATATGTCTTCATCAAGTTAACCATGTAGAAAAGCTATCTTTAGATCCATCTGTTCTATTTCAAAATCAAAAGTAGCAAAAATAGCCACCAAAACTCTAATTGATATTAGTTTAGCCACAGAAGAAAAATCTCACCAAATTCAATTTCCTCAACTTGAGAAAATACTTTTGCTACCAGGTGAGCTTTGTACTTCTCCAAATTTCCTTGTACATTGTACTTTTTCTTTAATAACTACTTACAACCAATAATTTTCACCAAGTCCCATGTCTTATTTTTATCCAAAGACTCTATTTCTTCTTCCATAGCCCTTTTCTAAGACTCACTCTCACTTGACTAACATGCCTCCTTTACAGTCTTGGGTTCTTCATCAGTAACTGATAAATTAAATGCTAAACAAAAATTTTAAGGGCTATACCTTTTTTTGAGTCTTCTCACCTAACTTGATATCATCAAAATCAGAGTTCTAGGTTTTGCATCTTCATCTTCCTCCTCACCTTCTTCCTCTAAATATTCCTCTTCAGACTCTCTATAATTCAGGTTCTACCACAGGTTCTTCCTCCTATTCCAATTTTACCTGAACTATTTTTGGTTCTTTGCTTGATTGCATTTCCTATTTTGGAACCCCTTTTGTTTCTCTAAAGATCACATTATAACTGTAAGTAATATTTTGTGCTTCTGGATTCTATAACTTATATCCTTTTACACCAGTACTATAACCTAGAAATATGCATTTCTCATATTTATAGTCTAGCTTAGTCCTTCTCTATTTTGGGACATACATATAAGCTTCATAACAAAAAACCTTTATATGACTGAGAGAGGGTTTCTTACCAATCCACACTTCCTATGGAGTTTTATCCACCAAAGTTGAGGTAGGAGATCTATTGATGAGGTAACAAACAATTAACATGGCTTCTATCCAAAATTTCTTTTGTAACCCTACATCACTTAGCATGCTTCTGGCCTTATCCATCAATGTTCTATTTTCGTTCTACAACTCCATTATTTTGTGGAGTATATAGAGTTTTTCTATGTCTTTCTATTCCACAATCCTTGCAAAATTGCTCAAATTCATTAGAGCAATACTCACCACCATTATATCTTCTCAAAACCTTTATCTTTTCTCTGTCTAATTTTCTACAGGAGCCTTGAAATATTTAAATTTATTGAAAACATCATTTTTGTATTGTAAAAATTATACCCAAGTCTTTCTTGAGAAGTCGTCTATACATGTAACAAAATATATGAATTTACCTAATAATGGTACTTTTGCAAGTCCAAACACACCACTGTGAACTAGATGTAAAATTCTTTTAGATCTTGTAGTACTAATTTGAAACTTAACGCTGGTTTGCTTTCCAAAAACACAGTACTCACAAAAATTAAAATTTATTGGGCAATCAAAAATTCCTTCAACCATACCTTTCATTTTCAATTTTCGAATGCCTTTCTCACAAATGTATCCCATGCATTGATACCACAATATTATCTTTGCTACATGAATACTTGGAGTTTCTTCTACTCACAAAAATAAAAATTTAATGGGAAATCAAAAATTCCTTCAACCATATCTTTTATTTTCAATATTTTAAGGTTTTTCTCACCAATGTGCCCCATGCATTGATGCCAAAATATTATCTTCACTACAGGAATAATTGATTTTCTTCTATTGTATTAATTTCCTCTATAATTAAAGAGTTATTGCAATCAATACTTATAGTTCTAGCCTCAAGTTTCAATAAATTTCCTATACAAACTCCCCTTGCCAACACTAAGCATCCATGAACCATCTTGCAGCTATCCTTATTGAATTCCACAGTCACACCTGCATCATTCATCTTACTAATGGATATCAGATTCCTTGCCAAACCTAGAATATGCAACACACCAAGAAGGATTTTAACTCTTCCATATTTTAACCTCAATTTTACTCTTCCTTGACCTATTATGTTATGTGTCGAATTGTCTCCCAAGAAAACTTCACCTCCATTTATTTTTTCATATTCACAAAACCCCTCCCTATGAGGAGTCATATGAAAAGAATTGCTTGAGTCAACCAACCATGATTCATGGTATTAACTTGAGCTTGTTGCATCTACGAACAGGTCCCCTAAGTTTTCTTTATTTTTGTAGATATTCCTTCATCAAATTTTTTAGATCTATAATCTCTTTTATAATGTCCTGTTTAACCACACTTCTAGCATTTTCTTTTATCATAAACAATAGATTTTCCCCTAGATTTCAATCTTCTTCCTCTTGATTTATTTTTTCTTCTATCTTGAGAACTATCTCTCACAACCAAGGCATCCTTCTGATGATAATCCTCAAAATATTTTCATCTCATTTTGTTAGATAGCAATGTTCCTACTATATCCTCTACTTTCAATGTAGAAGTAGTATTAGAGATAGCCATAACTTGATATTCTCACAATGACACTGAGAGGGGGGGGTGAATCAGTGTAACTACTTAAAAACTTAAATCTGCAACTTTTAAAACTAATGATGCAAGCTTGAAACTAGATAATGCAAGTATCACACAAGAGCATCACACAACACAAGATTTTACGAGGTTCACCGATGTGGCTACTCCTCAAATAATGACTGTTTGGACTTCAATCCAAATCCAAGTCTTTGCAAGGATTCAATATTTACAATTGTTTACCAGAGACCCACTGGAAGGAGCACCAACCCCTGATTTATCTGCTGCAACAGATAGGAGCACCAACCCCTTTATCCAAGCACCAACTTGGATTTCTATTTTGCAAGATAAATGGACATAAAAATGCCTTCTCTTTTGCAAGACCCTTACTGGTCTACAACACATACAAAAATCTCACAGAAGCATAGAGAGAATTATTAGAGACTCAATATCTTCTGATCTAATCTAAAACCTTTCTCTTGAATATTCAATAGAATTGCAGGTTTTGATCTAAGGCTGTTTTCTTACAGCACCCTTACTAACTGAGACCTTTTAAAATGCACAATGAAAACACAGACACAGTAACCTTCTCACTATGCCAATTCGATCCTTATATACTTGATTTCTTCGAACGGCTCAATTTCAAACGGTTTAACTTTCCCTCCAACATTTTCATGCATTCTCGGCTGTAGTTGACGTGTCAAATCCTTCTCTGACCTGATCCGCCTTTTAGCCGCTTTCTTACTGACATTCTGACGTTCTGACAGCCTTTTTCTCTGCACATTCTGACATTCTACTCTGCTGGAGCTGACAACCCTTCTACGCGTTTCGATGCTCTATTATCTCTACGTATTGCTCTTTCAAATTCTTTGTTACTGCTCTTTACGCCAGCTTGCAGCATCACGGCCCTGCAACAGCCGTTCTACAATCAATGCTGAGTTCCGTGGCTACTCTTTGTAACTGCCACCTTTGCCAACCATGCTGCAACACGGCCCTGCAACAGCCGTTCGCGTCTTGAATGCACTGTCTAGCCACTTTCACTTGTCACTACAGTTAACTGCAGCATGAATTTCTCCCATGCAATCTCACCACTTGTCACTTGGAACTGTCGACCTTACTCTAGTTAACTTTTCGTAACTGGCGCCTTTTTGACACCTGTCACAATGCATGTATCTTTGACTTTTTCCCGCCAAAACATTACCTGTCGTGATATCGCGACGTTTTCCGCTTTGCTGACGTCATCCTCAACTTTGTCGCGATATCGCGACACTTTCGGCTTCCTGAGGCTTCTCTGGCAACTTGTCGCGATATCGCGACATTTTTGGTTTTGCTGACGTCATCCTCTAAGATGTCGCGAAATCGCGACGTTTCTGGCTTCATGAGGCTTCTCTGGAAACATGTCGCGATATCGCGACATTTTCTGTCTTGCTGACGTCATCCGCTAAGGTGTCGCGAAATCGTGACGTTTCTGGCTTCATGAGGCTTCTCTGGAAACATGTCGCGAATCGTGACATTTTTTAAAAAAAAAAAATTTTTCTTGTTGACGTCATCCGCTAAGGTGTCGCGAAATCGCGACGCTTCCGGCTTGCAACGGCTTTTTCGGCAACTTGTCGCGATATCGCGACATTTTTGGACTTGCTGACGTCATCTTCAAAGATGTCACGAAATCGTGACGTTTTCGGCTTGCAATGGCTTTTCGTTCACCCTGTCGCGAAATCGCGACACATTTTGGTTTTGTTGACGTCATCTTCATTGCCGTCGCGAAATCGCGACGCTTCTGGCCTCCGTACAATTTTTACTCCATGCAACCGCGAAAAACCTTACATGTAGCGAAATCGCTACACCATTGTTGCCTTAGCATTTTTCTTTGTTGCTTGCTAGTGAAACTCCGACGTGTAGCGATATCGCTACACCTTTCCAACATGTGTTTCTAACCTGTAGCGAAATCGCTACACCTTCGCATTATGCACTTTTAACTTGTAGCGAAATCGCTACACCTTCTGCACTTGCATTTTGAACTGGTAGCGATATCGCTACAATTCTTCGCCTTGCATCTGGGACTTGTAGCGAAATCGCTACATTCTTACACTTTGTATTTTAGACTTGTAGCGCTATCGCTACGTCTTTCTGCCTTGCACTTTGACCATGTAGCGAAATCGCTACAACTTTTCACCTTGCAACTCGAGGCTGTATCAAAATCGTTGCACTTTTGTTCTTAGTGTCTCAAGCTTGTAGCGAAATCGCTACGCTTTTCTCACTTGGTGCTTTTTCTTTGCTTATGCTGGCGAAACTCAGACATGTAGCGAAATCGCTACGCTTCTTCATCAACTTTCTCTTTCCTCCGATGTGTCGCGAAATCGTGACATTTTTCATCCTTGGTGCCTTTGCTTCAAACTTGTCGCGAAATCGCGACAGTTTCTCGATTTGGCTTCTTTCCTTCCAACATGTCGCGAAATCGTGACATTTTTCCTTGCACATTCTCTCTCCTCCGATATGTCACGAAATCGTGACATTTTTCAATGCACTTTCTCTCTCCTTCGATATGTCGCGAAATCGTGACATTTTTCTTTGCACTTTCTCTTTCCTCCTTTTTGTCGCGAAATCGCGACACTTTTGCTTGCGCCTTCTCTCTCCTCAGCCATGTCGCGAAATCGTGACATTTTGGCGAGCTTTTTCTCTCTCCTCGGATATGTCGCGAAATCGTGACATTTTCTTATGGACTTTCTCTCTCCTCCGGTATGTCGCGAAATCGCGACAGGAACCATGTCGCGATATCGCGACAGTTTTCTTCCTTGTCTTTTTCTGCAAAATTCTGGATCTGGGTCCCCTCTGTTTTTCTTGAGATTTTCTGCACTTGATCCGACTGACCTCTGGAACTCGCTTCAATCGCATCACTCTGTCCGTGTTGACAACAATTACAATCCTTTTGCATCGCTTTTGCTGCACCTTGCTCAACAATCTCCCCCTTTGGAATTGTTGGCAACACTTTGTAGCCTTGCTCAAATTCTTCTCCCCCTTTGCCAATAATGCCAAAGGGCTGCACAACATTCTCAGGCATAAATAACTTGAATGCTCCCCCTGAGAATGTATTTCCCATAGCTAGTCAGTGCTTGGGAAGTGTGACTACTCCCAACTTCTTTCGAAGGTATTCAAATACTTCCTTTGGTAAGGGTTTGGTGAATATGTCTGCTACTTGCTCTGTAGTGGGAACAAACTCTAATCTGACTTCTCCTTCTGCAACCTTATCCTTCAAGAAGTGATACCGGATTGCAATATGTTTGGTGCGGGAATGCATTACCGGATTCTTTGAAATGTTGATTGCACTAGTGTTGTCACATTTGATTGAAATGGGCTCATTGAAGTGAATTCCTAGATCTTTCAATGTTTGTCTCATCCAAAGTATTTGTGTACAACATGTAGTAGCCGCAATGTATTCGGCCTCGATTGTGGATAAAGAGACCGATTCTTGCTTCTTACTCGTGCCATGCAACCAATTTGTTTCCAAGAAAGAATGCTCCTCCACTTGTACTTTTTCTGTCATCAATGCATCCTGCCCAATCAGCATCAGAGTATGCAAAGAGAGTGAAGTCTTTTCCTTTTGGATACCACAGCCCATACTCCATAGTACCTTTGAGATACCTAAAAATCCTTTTCACTGCTGTCACATGAGTCTCTTTTGGGCTAGCCTGAAATCTTGCAACCATGCAAACAACTTGTAAGATATCCGGTCTAGTGGCTGTCAAATACAGCAGGCTCCCAATCATTGATCTGTACATTGTTTGATCAACATCCGGAGATTTATCATCCTTGCTCAACTTGCAGCTTGTTGTCATGGGGGTGCTCACTGGTTTACTATCTTCCATAGTGAACTTTTTCAGCATTTCTTTCACATATTTAATTTGAGAGATAAAAATTCCCTTTTCTGTTTGATTAACTTGTAATCCAAGGAAATATGAAAGTTCACCTATCATAGACATTTCAAACTCTTTCTGCATTTTGTTTGCTATGTCTTTGCATGATTCATCATTGCTACTTCCAAAAATTATATCATCTACATAAACAACAAGAACAATGAAATTGCCATTTTCAGTTTTCACATATAAATTGCTATCCACCATACCTTTCTTGAATCCTTGCTTAGTGAGATAGTTGTCCAGTCTTGCATACCAAGCTCTAGGTGCTTGTTTCAAGCCATACAATGCTTTCTTCAACTTGCAAACAAAGTCAGGATTATCACAAAGTTGAAAACCATCAGGCTGTTCAATATATACTTCTTCTTCAAGATTTCCATTCAGAAATGCTGATTTTACATCCATCTGATAAACCTTGAAGTTCTTATGAACAGCTAAAGCCAAAAATAGTCTTATTGCTTCAAGTCTGGCCACGGGTGCAAAAGTCTCTTCAAAATCAATCCCCTCAACTTGGGCATATCCCTTACAAACTAATCTTGCTTTATTCCTTACAACCTGTCCATCTTCATTCAGTTTGTTTCTAAATATCCATTTAGTACCAATTATGTTTTTATTTTCAGGCCTTGGTACTAATTCCCAGGTTTTGTTTTTCTCAATTTGATCTAGTTCTTCATTTACTGCTTCCATCCAGCTTTCATCCGTGCTTGCTTCAATAATATTCTTGGGCTCAATACTGGATAACAGAGAATAGTTATTTACTACTCTTCTTCTTGTCTGAATGCCGACTGTAGGGTCCCCAATAATCTGTTCTTTGGGATGATTTTTCTGCCAACTGCCTATTCTGTATTTTCTATTTTCATCTCTTTCTAAGTCCTCTGAATCTGATTTCTGTCTCTCTTCTTTTTCTTGATCTTCATCTTCTTCAATAAATTCTTCATAGGTTGGGTAGTTTTCATTATTGCTGATTTCTTGTTTCCTGCCTTCATCAACCTTCACATCCGCACTCTCCACTATTTTCTTAAGTCTTTTGTTGTAGCATGTATAGGCTTTGCTTTTAGTTGAGTACCCAAGGAATATTCCTTCATCAACTCTGTCTTCAAACTTGCCAAGATTGCTTTCGGTTCTCTTAATGTAACACTTGCTCGCCAAACACTTTGAAGTATTTTGCTGTAGCCTTTTTGCCAAACCACAGTTCATATGGTGTTTTGCTTTCATGCGGCCTCAACATACACCTATTCTGAATATAGACTGCAGTATGGACTGCCTCTTTCCAGAACCTGTCAACAATTTTGCTCTCTGTTAACATGGTCCTTGCCATTTCCTGTACAGTTCTGTTCTTTCTTTCAACTACTCCATTCTCGTTGAGGTGTTCTTGCTACTGAGAAGCTGTCTTCTTATTCCATGTTTTTCACAGAATTCAGCAAACTCATTTGAAATAAACTCTCCTCCTCTATCAGATCTCAAACATTTAATTCTTTTTCCAGATTGATTTTCAACAAGATTTTTGAAGGTTTTAAACATCTCAAAGGCTTCTGACTTCTGTTTCAGAAAGAGTACCCATGTCATTCTGGAAAAATCATCAATACACAACATAAAATATTTGTATCCATTTATGCTTTTTGTCCTCATGGGACCACACAAATCAGTGTGAATCAGTTCTAGTGGCTTGCTTGTGAAGTACTCTTTTGCTTTGAAGGTAGATCTGGTTTGCTTCCCCTTTTGGCATGACTCACAAATGTTGTTTGATGGTTTGCCAATAGTGGGTATGTCTCTTACTGCTCTTTTCGAGCTGATTTTTACCAGATTATCAAAGCTTATGTGACCGAGTCTTTTATGCCACAACCAGTTTTCTTCTTCCTCGTCCAACCAAGCAAGCTCCCTCTCGAAGTCTCCGAGAGAGTATACAAATTTCCAGAAGTTCTCAGTCCAGTGGCTATTAACTTTCCATTTGTTGTCTTTCTTACTTCACAGCCCTCCTTCTTGAAAATTACTTCATGACCTCTGTCACAAATCTGACTTACACTCAGTAGGTTATGTTTCAGTCCTACCACAAAAAGAACTTCCTTAGAGTTGATTTTACCATCACTTAACTTAACTGATCCTTTACCCACTATCTTTGCTCCATCATTGTTTTCGAATTTCACAGAACCACCTTCGTATGTCTGCAGCTTATCAAACTTCTGTTTGTCTCCTGTCATGTGACTGGAGCATCCACTGTCTAGAATCCAGGGAGCAGATTTATTCTGTGCTTTGAGAGCTGTTTGAACGATCAGGGATTCTTTGTCTTTCTTCGGTTGTCCCTTTTCTTTCCACTGAGTTTTGACAGTAGATCTGGTTACTTTCTTCACCTTCTCCCTTTCATTTGCTTGTGATAGTTTATTGGGAAATTTTCTGTACTGTTTTGATCCAGTCGATTGATATTTTCTTCCCTGGTATGTATTTCCTGCAAAAGAGCTACGACAATTTCTTGCAATATGTCCGAAGTTATGACAGTTATAACATTCTACAGCATAATCTATCAAAGGTGAAAAATTATTTCTGCTAGTGAAATTTCTTTGTTCTATATTATATCTACAACTAGAAATTTTATGACCATATGCATTGCACTTAAAACAATAACCAGAAAAGGAACGAGTGTACCTGGGAAATGGTTGTTGCCATGTGGAGGTAGGAGCCATGGGTCTTCTCCTTCTTTGATGAGAGACTTTGGTGAATCCATCATTTGTAGCACTCCTTTCGAACTTGGACTTGTTGTTTTCTTTTGCCTGATACGGTTTATCTTTATCAACCTTGATCTTGTCTTTATTCTTTATTGGTTCTACAGTTATAGCCTTTGAGTCCATTGAGGATTCTCCTTCATCAAAGCCCAAACCAAACTTGATACCCATGGGCCTTTGATTATTCAACATTTTGTTCAGCTTCGCAGAACTGTCTTCAAATTTATGATGACAACTCAGTTTCGATTCATTTCTTCTAGCTGCAGCCTTAATCCGACTATATCTTCTTCTAGCTTGTTGCACTCATTTATTTTCACGATTAGCTGTGCTTCAAATTCTTCAGACTTTTTCTTATGCTCTTCAGTTTGTACTTTCAAACTGATTATTACATTGCTGGCCTCCTCAAATTTTCTTGTAATCTTTTTATTTCTTTTCCTTTCTGCACTTAACTCTTCAAGAGCAGCAACTAACTCACCTTCCAGATCTATCTCAGCCTCATCTTCTAATTTTTCTTCACACTCCTGTGTTTCCTCATTTGTTTGTTCTTCAAAAGCCATGAATAGGGCTTCACCAGTTTCTTCTTTTGATTCCTCACTGGAACTGTCTTCAGAAGAATCGATATTCTGGGAAATGAAACTCTTCTTCTTGAAGTTTCTTTTTCTAAACTGCGGTTTCTTTTTCCAGACATTTCTTTCTGGATATGTTCCTTCATCATTTTTATTTTTCTCCTTCATTGGGCATTTTGCTGCAAAGTGCCCGATGCCTCCACAGTTAAAACATTTGAACGACAACTTACCTCTGTACTTTCCTTTTCCCTTTACTAATTTCCTAACAAAGTTTGCTTCATTTTCATCTCGTAGATTCTTCTTCCTCTCGACTCTTGTTTAGATTTTACATTTTTCCGTGCTTGGAAGGTTGCTTCTCTGTCAGAGGGCTTAGTTTGTCCAATCCTCATTTCATAAGCTGTTAGAGAACCATGCATTTCATCCATACTTAAAAAAATTTAAATCTTTTGCTTCTTCTATGGCAGAAACCTTTGCATCAAACCTTTTGTTGAGAGTTCTCGATACCTTCTTCACAACAACAGCATCTTCCATTTCTTCCCCAGATCCTCTTATTGCATTGATGATTCCGTTTACTCTCAGCATGTAAGCTTCTATGTTCTCATCATCGGTCATCTTTAATGCTTCGAACTGGGCACGATGTGTTTGCAACTTAGCTTCCTTGATTTTGTTGTCTCCTTCATGAATGCTTTGCAGTTTGTCCCATATGTCTTTAGCAGATTTGCAGTTCATGATGCGTATCAACTCACCTGTCGACCAATCCACACATAATAGCATTCTTGGCTTTCGAGTTGTTCTCAAACTTTTTCTTTTCGATCGCATCTGTTGGAGGAACAAGTGGGAGTGGTGTATCCATTTTCAACAGATTCCCAAATGTCATAACCCAATGCACAGAGATAGGTCTGCATTCTGAGCCTCCAGAAAGAATAGTTTGTTCCATCGAACGAGAGGAGCTTTGTTAGAAGAAAAACCTTCACCACCGGCCATTGTATATCTCCCAAGAACACCTTAGCTGATTAAGCTTGTGCAGGTGCCTGGCTCTGATACCAATTGATATTCTCACAATGACACTGAGAGGGGGGGGTGAATCAGTGTAACTACTTAAAAACTTAAATCTGCAACTTTTAAAACTAATGATGCAAGCTTGAAACTAGATAATGCAAGTATCACACAAGAGCATCACACAACACAGGATTTTACGAGGTTCACCGATGTGGCTACTCCTCAAAGAATGATTGTTTGGACTTCAATCCAAATCCAGTCTTTGCAAGGATTCAATATTTACAATTGTTTACCAGCACCCACTGGAAGGAGCACCAACCCCTGATTTATCTGCTGCAACAGATAGGAGCACCAACCCCTTTATCCAAGCACCAACTTGGATTTCTATTTTGCAAGATAAATGGACATAAAAATGCCTTCTCTTTTGCAAGACCCTTATCGGTCTACAGCACATACAAAAATCTCACAGAAGCATAGAGAGAATTGTTAGAGACTCAATATCTTCTGATCTAATCTAAAACCTTTCTCTTGAATATTCAATAGAATTGCAGGTTTTGATCTAAGGCTGTTTTCTTACAGCACCCTTACTAACTGAGACCTTTTAAAATGCACAATGAAAACACAGTCACAGTAACCTTCTCACTATGCCAATTCGATCCTTATATACTTGATTTCTTCGAACGGCTCAATTTCAAACGGTTTAACTTTCCCTCCAACATTTTCATGCATTCTCGGCTGTAATTGACGTGTCAAATCCTTCTCTGACCTGATCCGCCTTTTAGCCGCTTTCTTACTGACATTCTGACGTTCTGACAGCCTTTTTCTCTGCACATTCTGACATTCTACTCTGTTGGAACTGACAACCCTTCTGCGCGTTTCGATGCTCTATTATCTCTACGTATTGCTCTTTCAAATTCTTTGTTACTGCTCTTTACGCCAGCTTGCAGCATCACGGCCCTGCAACAGCCGTTCTACAATCAATGCTTAGTTTCGTGGCTACTCTTTGTAACTGCCACCTTTGCCAGCCATGCTGCAACACGGCCCTGCAACAGCCGTTCGCGTCTTGAATGCACTGTCTAGTCACTTTCACTTGTAACTACAGTTAACTGCAGCATGAATTTCTCCTATGCAATCTCACCACCTGTCACTTGGAACTGTCGACCTTACTCTAGTTAACTTTTCGTAACTGGCGCCTTTTTGACACTTGTCACAATGCATGTATCTTTGACTTTTTCTCGCCAAAACATTACCTGTCGTGATATCGCGACGTTTTCCGCTTTGCTGACGTCATCCTCAACTTTGTCGCGATATCGCGACACTTTCGGCTTCCTGAGGCTTCTCTGGCAACTTGTCGCGATATCGCGACATTTTTGGTTTTGTTGACGTCATCCTCTAAGATGTCGTGAAATCGCGACGTTTCTGGCTTCATGAGGCTTCTCTGGAAACATGTCGCGATATCGCGACATTTTCTTCTTGCGTATAAAAAAAATTTTTCTTCGACGTCATCCGCTAAGGTGTGCGAAATCGGACGTTTCGGCTTCATGAGGCTTCTCTGGAAACATGTCACGAAATCGTGACATTTTTTGTCTTGCTGACGTCATCCGCTAAGGTGTCGCGAAATCGCGACGTTTCTGGCTTGCAACGGCTTTTTCGGCAACTTGTCGCGATATCGCGACATTTTTGGACTTGCTGACGTCATCTTCAAAGATGTCACGAAATCGCGACGTTTTCGGCTTGCAATGGCTTTTCGTTCACCCTGTCGCGAAATCGCGACACATTTTGGTTTTGCTGACGTCATCTTCATTGCCGTCGCGAAATCGCGACGCTTCTGGCCTCCGTACAATTTTTACTCCATGCAGCCGCGAAAAACCTTACATGTAGCGAAATCGCTACACCATTGTTGCCTTAGCATTTTTCTTTGCTGCTTGCTAGTGAAACTCCGACGTGTAGCGATATCGCTACACCTTTCCAACATGTGTTTCTAACCTGTAGCGAAATCGCTACACCTTCGCATTGTGCACTTTTAACTTGTAGCGATATCGCTACACTTCCTGCACTTGCATTTTGAACTGGTAGCGATATCGCTACAATTCTTCGCCTTGCATCTGGGACTTGTAGCGAAATCGCTACATTCTTACACTTTGTATTTTAGACTTGTAGCGCTATCGCTACGTCTTTCTGCCTTGCACTTTGACCATGTAGCGAAATCGCTACAACTTTTCACCTTGCAACTCGAGGCTGTATCAAAATCGCTGCACTTTTGTTCTTAGTGTCTCAAGCTTGTAGCGAAATCGCTACGCTTTTCTCACTTGGTGCTTTTTCTTTGCTTATGCTGGCGAAACTCAGACATGTAGCGAAATCGCTACGCTTCTTCATCAACTTTCTCTTTCCTCCGATGTGTCGTGAAATCGTGACATTTTTCATCCTTGGTGCCTTTGCTTCAAACTTGTCGCGAAATCGCGACAGTTTCTCGATTTGGCTTCTTTCCTTCCAGCATGTCGCGAAATCGTGACATTTTTCCTTGCACATTCTCTCTCCTCCGATATGTCGCGAAATCGTGACATTTTTCAATGCACTTTCTCTCTCCTCCGATATGTCGCGAAATCGTGACATTTTTCTTTGCACTTTCTCTTTCCTCCTTTTTGTCGCGAAATCGTGACACTTTTGCTTGCGCCTTCTCTCTCCTCAGCCATGTCGCGAAATCGTGACATTTTGGCGAGCTTTTTCTCTCTCCTCGGATATGTCGCGAAATCGCGACATTTTCTTATGGACTTTCTCTCTCCTCCGGTATGTCGCGAAATCGCGACAGAAAACATGTCGCGATATCGCGACAGTTTTCTTCCTTGTCTTTTTCTGCAAAATTCTGGATCTGGGTCCCCTCTGTTTTTCTTGAGATTTTCTGCACTTGATCTGACTGACCTCTGAACTGCTTCAACTGCATCACTCTGTCTGTGTTAACAACAATTACAATCCTTTTGCACTGCTTTTGCTGCACCTTGCTCAACATAACTAGGTTTCCAGGAGTCAGGTTATGAATAAAGTAAAGTAATACACTTTTCCTTTTCATCCATTTTTACATCTACAGAGTTTAATTGACTTACCATAGTGTTAAAAAAATTTAGATGTTCAATCATAGAGTCACCACCATTCATATGATGAGAATATAGCTTCTTTCAAAAAAAAAGTTTATTTACCAGTGACTTTGCCTGATACGATGCTCCCAATGTTTCCCATAACAACTTTATTGTGGCCTCTATCGATACATTCAACAATATTGAATCAGATAAGGAAAATATGATAGAGCTCCTAGCCATTCCTCATTCATCATTCCTATTGATTTTAATCCTGAGACTATGACCCACTAATTTTTATCCATGAATAAATCTTCCATATCGAGGTTCCATAACTCAAAATTTTATCCATTAAATTTTTTGATCTCTACCTGTGTGCTTCCCATAATTTTTCCTTTGCCTATATTCTTTCGTGCACTATTCCCACTCAAGAATAAATTTATCCTAGGGTTGAAAACCTTATTCCTTGAACAAAGCTAAAACCTAGCTCTAATACCAAATGAAGAGAAATAATACCCCGATAAACAAATTCTAGAAAAAACAATAATTGCATAATCAAAGGAAAAACAAATAAGAACATATTACACAAGAATTTATCCTAGGAAACCCTTTCAAGAAAACCCCCAGCAAGAATATTTCCTTATTTTTTTTGGTAGGTTAAAATTATATTAAAAGCGGGTTTTGAAAGGACCCCAAAACCTTTTTACAACAAGTCAACCGACCAAACCAAAGGTCAATAACAATTAATTTGAAGAATCCCTACAGCAAAAAATAGACAGTTTGGAAAAACCCGCCCAGTGGGAATAGACAATTTTGAAAAATCCCGCCTAGCGGGAAACCACCAATTTTGAAAAATCCCGCCTAGCGGGAAACCACCAATTTTGAAAAATCCTGCCTAGCGAGAAACCACCAATTTTGAAAAATCTCACCCAGTGGAAAACCACCAGTTTTGAAAAATCCTGCCTAATGGGAAAACATGCAGGATGATGAATTAATTCCCGCCTAGCGGGTAACAACCGAAAACCACCAGATTGGAAATCCCGCCTAGCAGGAAAACCAGTAGATTTGGAAAATCCTGCCTAGTGGGAAACCACCATTTTTGAAAAATCCTGCCTAACGGGAAAACATGCAGGATGATGAATTTGAAAATTTTGCCCAATGGGAAACAACTGAAATCCACCATATTGGAAATCCTGCCCAACGAAAAAACCAGTAGATTTGGAAAATCCCGCCTAGTGGGAAATCCAACAGAAAAAAGAAAATGAGAAACCCTGCCCTGCAGGAAAACTAACAAGTATGGAGAGTCCCGCCCAACAGGAAAACCAGCAAAAAAATGGGTTTGAAAAATCCTGCCTAGTGTGAAAACCAGCAGGTTTGGAAAATCTTACCCAGTAGGAAAACTAGTAGAATAACGGATCTGGGGAACTGCAGCACTGTAATACCACCAATAGGAGTACAAGGAAGCCGAAAGGAGCTAGGAAAAACAAACAGAAGCACAAAGAAAGGATCCTAAAAGCCATAAAGGACCAGGAACCCACTATCCTTGCTCATGAACAGTTCCAAGGAAGTGGAACTAGGACTAGGAACAACTCAGGAACAAGAAGAGGCCCCCCCGAGACCAAGAACAAGCTCTGAGAGTCCACTAAGAAGCAAGACCAGAAAGTAAAAGTCCTCGAATAGGAAACTAAAACGAAAACCTATGAATCCCAAGTAGAAAGTATTAGCAAACACAAATATGGAATCCATGAAAGCCTAAACTGAGGAATCCAAGGGTCTACATGCATTTATCATAGGTTCCCCCCCAATATTGAGACATGTAGAAGAAAACCCAAAGCACCCTAGCAAAAATGACCAGGATTCCCCATCCTTGCACACGAACAGCTTCAGGGAACTGGGACTAGGGCTGGGAACAACTCAAGCATAAGAAGAGGCCCCCCAAGGCCATGCAAATGCTCAAAGCATCCACCAAGCAGCAGATCTAGCAAGAAGAAGCCTTCAAATAGGAAATAGAACATGGTCCCACCTAAAGGGACGAGACCACCAGCAACCAATGGCATCCTAGAGAGGAAACATGAGTAAATAGGAAACTAGCCCCCTATACCAACCTCGATGAAGAGAGAACCTCACGGGATGCACCAGGAAGCAAACTAGAACCCAACCTACAACCACCACAGATCGAGAAAGCCTTAGGAACCGGATCCCAGTGACAACCTACAAAAAAATCCCAAGGGAAATCCTGAGGGAGATCAGGGACAGGATCCCAAGAACATGCAAGAAACCCCAAAGGATCCTTGGGAAGCACCAGGCCCGAGACTCAAATGAGGAAACCCCAAAAAACTACTGGGAAAGGAGTAGAAAGTGGGCAAGGATCTCCCCCCAAGGAGATCATCTACTACAAACCATTCCCATAGTAGGATGACCTGGGATAAATCAGGGACTAGATAAGAACTAGGGAAGGGGGAGCAGGGAGAGGGAGCAGGTCCCTCCCCCTCTCCCCCATGGAGATCAATCACAACTAGAATATTTTCTTATTTTATAAACTTGATCCTCTTCAATATAATAATATTGTTTCGCTAACTTTTCGCTTGTGATTACATTTCTTGTAAATTCATTACCATATCCTCATGCAAGTGCTACTTTATAAACCAACAATGCAAGAAGGGGTTTTACAATACCATGGGCACAAAACCATGGGCCAACATTACATTAACCCAAAAACATCCATATAGGTCTAAAAATAGATTAAAACCCCCAAAAAATAGTGTAAAGTCCTTTCAGAGTTAACCCCTCCTAAATAACATGGAAAATATTCAACATAATTCCAACAATCTATTTTGTATATATTATATCCAAAGCTTCAGCAATATCATCCTGTAGATTAAAAATACAACGCCAAACAAAAATAAAACCACAATAATGGAATACAAGAAAGTTGCACAAAACAAACAATTTTTATTAATCAGTGGAGTTTAAAAACTCCTTTTGAGTACAACAGGGCCTGTAACCCTTTTTGTGATACACAAATTACAATTTGTGCTAGGGTTCTCCGAAACCCTAGCTGGCATAAAGTGGTGGCATTTTCGAAGACGTATCCTTAATCCCAACAAAGTGAGTGGGTTTTGTTGTATCCTTTTGGCTCGGACCACTCCAGCTTAAACAGCTGCTATCAACACACCAAATCTGCCATTAAAATCCTGCACACATTAACACTATCAAGGAGTTAGAAATTAATAAGAGGGCTCCACTGTGTGAGCCCTCAGAAACAATTTAAAACCCTAGAAAAATAGAATGCAGGAGTTCAACAACAGATTAATAAAAGAAAAGAAGTTACTTGCTTTAAACTGATTTATACCTATTCTCTATTAACGCGGCTAGACCAGGCGGCACCTGGAAGTAATGTGGGTCGTCAAATCGGCTGCAGAAGGCGCCCTGGTGCACTCGCTGAACGCCCGCGTGCTTTTGGATCAAGGTTTCAGACGTCGGTCTGAGTCTGTGGCTGCGGGTAAACGCCCGCGGGCACTTGCGACAAGAATGGGGGATTCTGTAGAATGCTGCAGAAGGGATGGCGGCGAAGTTGGCGATGGATGCGACGATGGATGCGACGAAAAGGGACGGCGATGGATGGGTAGGTTTAGCTGAAGAAGAGATAGATAGCGATAGAAAAGAGATAGTAGTAAAAGAGATAGGGTTTGAGCCATCAAGGTGACTCAATTTATAATCTACTCTTAGGGCACACTTTAGGGTTTTAACGACACTTTGAACGTGTGGCTAAGATTAAAGTGGATCCAAGGGTAGAGAATAAATCTAGGTTGTGAAACGGATTAAGATGGATGGACGGATGAGATTAAATGAAGGATGGACGGCTCAGATTAAATCACTTAAACTATTATTTATATATATATAAAATATATTAAAATATTAAAATATATATATAAATATTAATTTAAATAAATTTGGGGATGAAAAATGGCGGGAAAGGTGAAATTGGGCCAAATAATGGCGGGAAAGTGTGGATTTGGGCCAAATAATGGTGGGAAGGTGGATGACCGACACGTGGCTAACAGGAAGGTATAGATGACTTGCAAGTGGCTGGATTTTGGTGTCTACAGATGCCCCTTTTTGAGCTGCTTTGTGTGAAGACACAATGCAGCACAAAAACTTAAGACACCTGAAAAGCTGGATCAGACGCAACTCTCTCTCAAGACTAAAGCACAACTTTGAAGACCAAAGAATAAAAGAATATTTAAAATTTTATCAGCTTACCCCCTCAATTGGCGAGCGAGAATGGTTCTCACAAGCCAATTGGAAGAAATTTGGAAGAAAATGAACCGTTTTTGCCCCAACGGTGAAAAAAAGGGGTTGGTGTATGAACCATCTCTTTATGTCCCAACGAGAAAGGGGTTGGTGTACAAACCAGAAAAGAATATGATTGAAGACGATATGAGTGATGTGAAAGATGGACCGTTTTCCGCCCCAAAGGTTATAAAGGGATTTTTGCCAAATTGTAAATTCCATGATCATGTAAGATGAATTCCACTATAGGAAAATTAGAAATTGATAACGGATGCCCCAACTCCCGTGTGTGAATCCATACTCGTTGATGAAATTGCCTTGTTGGCGCCATTGATATGCGAGAGATGAAAGATGCATGAAAGAGTCCAGAACTCAGAGATGCTCCTAGTGATTGTATGGATAATTCCTCGGGTCGGAACCAATCAACCTAGGTAGCCTCAATCTCTAGCAAGACTCAAAATAATGATGATATTAAAGATTGTCCATGTTTAAGGCCCCATGAACTAGGCCATCAATGACAACTGTTGAGCAAATTAATCTTGGTATGAGGTCACTTGAAAAGTAGAATACCCAAAATTGATTTCCAATTTTCAAACAAGTGAAATAATTGATGATGATAAATGGTAAGTGTCCTTATGGTGGTTTAATCCTCTTACCGAATTGCATGGATGCAAATCGTTGCAATCGCCAAGGTGATAGAATATACCACTAGATACGAGGTTTACTTTAATTTGATTTGGCAAAAATATGCATGATGAAAGAAGAATGAATGAAATTGACGATAGATCAGAAGAATTGATGAATGTGGTTAATTTTGTGAAGGTTTTGAATGTTTTTAACCCAATTTGTAAAACAATGATGAATGATGCGCTTTTTGAGCGAAATGACAAAATTTGTGTCCAAAACTGTTGTAACCTTCACAAAATGTTTTATTATGATAAGAAGAATGGATGAATGCAATTTGATGAAATTTGGAGGAGGTAAGCTTCAATTTTGCAAGTTTTGTTCCTTTATTCAATACTGACACCAAACGCCGGTCTGCATTTGTGGTTGGCAGAGACGCCCGCCGGTGTTTAGGCGCTCTACAAACGCAGGACTGCGTCTGAATGCGCCATGAAACGCCCCACTGCGTTTCAGGGCGCCAAAACCAGCTATTTAAACAATTTCAGCGAGAATTTCGCTCATTTGTGCGTTCGAGCTTGAGAGAAGTGCGTCTGAGGGAGTGGAGTGAAGTGAAGTGAAAGGTTGTGTGGGAGAGTGAAGCACGCGGGAGCTATGGCGGAGATGGGAGCGGACGCGCCAGTGCAGCCAGCTGAGGTATTTGTTCATTTAAGCAAGTACTTATTATGTGTTTTTTTTTTTTTTTTTTTTTTTTGAAAAAAATTTGTAACAAATTTTTGTTTTGTTGTTTTGCAGCTTAGGGTGTTAGAGGCACGACACCGATTCTCCCCTATCATTCCGGGGATGAGGAGGTCGTTGTCCCAAGCATACTGGGAGATATTGGAGGCAGTGGGGCTAGCGGAGGCAGCCCGGTTGGAGGTAGTTCGGGCGGATGAGGGGTACCTCTCGGCTTTGGCCGAGAGGTGGGATCCAGATCGGGGGACGTTCCAGCTCCCTACTGGAGAGATGACGTCGATCTGATAGTCGAAGGCGAAAGGGGAAGATGGCACAACAGGCTCCGGAGAGCGAAGATGACGGGGAGGATGACGGAGAGGGCCTAGGAGAGGCTAGGGAGGTACCCCCTAGCGGGCACGAGGATGAGCTGGCACAGCTACAGCAGCAGATAGCAGAGCGCGATGCTATGCTAGCTACCCGAGATGAGAGGATAGCTCGGCTGGAGCAGTAGGCAGCAGAGCGGGATGCCCTGTTAGCTGCTCAGGAGGAGAGGATGGCCCAGCTGCAGGCGAACTTGGATGGAGCGACCAGGGTGCCCCAAGATGACAGGGTGACGAGACTCCAAGCAGAGCTAGCGGAGCGGGAGCGACGACACGGGATAGACATAGCTAGGCTTAGGTCTAGGACTCGTTATATTGAGGCTCTGGAGGACACATTGTTTAGGCATCACATTGTGTTGCCTGATCCTCCATCCTCCTCTGTCTCTAGGCGTAGTGAGTCTAGGCACACCACTAGGTCTAGGGCTCCTACTAGGTCTCGGGGGTCCTGTTTTGATGGTTAGCTTAGTGCTTAGATGCACTCTTTATGAGCCTTGGTGCTCTATTGTATATTGTAGCCTTTTGGCATTCCTCGTACGCTTTGTCCTTTATACATATATATATATACATGGCTTTTATTTATTTGGTGTTTTACTCTCTTTTGTGTGAATGCCTATGTTTTTGTGATGCATGTTTTTATATGTTTTAATGTTTTTGATGCATATGTGATGGAATGGAATGCAAACTTATAGATGATTAATGCGGCAAGAAAACAACAAACAGAGACGAAGACTAAGTAAATGAAATATGCACTAAGAAGCACTCATACTTTTAGATAGTTAGATTTAGCCAACTGTTATCATAATTGTTTAATCAGGGGCACCGAACTTGGTGGCTTGTGAATGGATGACGTATGGAATGACATGAATATGGAAGAAGATATGGAGGGTGATATGGAAGAAGATATGGAGGAAGACTGTTTTACAAAGACTCAAACATGCTAGTGGTATCAAACAAACTTACTAATACTGCCTAATTCAACTAGGACCAAATGTGTGTGCATGCGAGTTCATTAACCAAATCGGAAGCATGGTAGTGACTCTAGGCAATCAAAAACCTGTGTGTGTGCAAGTGTGTTCATTAACCTCATCTTGCATAAATTAGGTAACCCTGTTATGGAGAAGACCCCGAAGCTAGTTTGTCCGTATGAGCATTCGGAGGTCTCTTTTTGAGGAGAGACATGTCGCCACGCAATGAGTATACTCCACTCGCCAGTCAAGCGTCTATAGCCCCGGTGAAGGTTAACTCCATAGTCCATGTTGTTTTTGACCTTTGTAAGCCTTGGGGATGACTACCTATCCGTCCGATCGGACAAGTAGTACGATCCTTACAACTTATTTGGGATCGGTGGTGTGTGAAAAATGTTCATTTCCTTAGAGCTTTGGGGAATCGGATTCTCAACCGAAGTATGATGAGAATTTTACCCTATCCTTACTACTCTGTTTATATTTATATTTTGTGATTGCTTGTGATAGTGGTAAGAACCACTGTTTTATGGACTATGTTTGCATGATAGGACAAACGAGGATTACCCTTTTCACTTCAAGGCACAACCCAAGGATGGTGTTATCTCTCTTTGACACAAGATGTTTTTAAGATGTGAAAATGTGATAGGTTCAAGACCGCTTTTGAAATCATTTCCCAATACTCAAGATTTTATTTAGTGTAATTTGTGATATGGCCCTAGAGAACTTTGACATGCATTTCAAAGTTTGCTTAAAACACTAGGAATGGTTGAGTGACTCGAAAACATTTTGGCAATGTAAATATGTGCAAATGGAAAATGGGTGTACGAATGACAATTCGGTTTGATGGATTTTATGAAGGTGCCCCCGATTAAGGCAACATGACTTTTGCTTGACCAAATTTTATATCCAAAAGATAGAATGGTCTCTAACATGATATGCAACTATGGCTGAAAATGAAATGTTATGGTTTTCAATGAGATGTATGCACATGAAATGCAATGTTTTTGAATGAGATGTATGCAACTAACAATGAAATGCAAATTCTTTTTATTTTATTTGTTTTTTTTTTTTTTTTTTTTTTTTTGTTGTACAAGCCATGTATATATGTACATATAAAATTCAAACTATGCGTAGAATGCCCTCAAGTGTATAACATTAAGTGGTTCGGGTTCTTCCTCTCCCTCTAAACTCGGCAAGTCTATAAGTTCCATTACCCACTCTTTCAGTGACCATATATGGACCTAACCAATTAGCCACGAATTTATCTCGAAGATGCGGCAATGCATTGGTGTTTTGTTGATTCTCTTTAAGGACAAGATCCCCTACTTGAAATTCTCTTAGATGAACTTTGGCATTGTAAGCACGTTTCAATCGGTCTTGATAAACTCGCAAATGCTCTAAAGCATTGATTCGTTTTTCATCTATGAGTGTGAGTTGATCAAGACGTGCTTGTCTAGAAGTATCATCATCGATAAATTCCTGCAAAGAAATTCGCAAGGAAGGGATCTCGAGCTCAAGAGGCATGATTGCTTCAGCTCCATAGACCAAAGAAAATGGCGTTGCCCCAATGGGAGTTCTGATGCTTGTTCTGTAAGCCCATAATGCCAAGGGGATTTGTGTATGCCAATCTTTATGATTTTCTTTAACAAGTTTCTTAAGAATAGCAATTATGGTCTTATTGGAAGCTTCAGCTTGTCCATTGGCTTGTGGGTAGTAAGGAGTTGAGAAACTATGTTGGATATTATACTTTTCGCAAAGAGCTCGAACATCCTTATTCTTAAAAGACTTGCCGTTATCAGAAATGATTTTAGAGGGAATACCAAAACGACAAATGATATGGTGAAGTATAAACTCCACAATTCTAGGACCTGTCGTACTGGTTAGAGGAATAGCTTCAACCCACTTTGTGAAGTATTCAATGGCTGTAATGATGAAAGTATGTTGTCCTGAAGAGGCAAGTGAAATCTTGCCAATTAAATCGAGACCCCATTGTGAGAAGGGCCAAAGGCTTTGGATGGGCTGTAAAGCTTGTGATGGTATATGGGTTAAATTAGCGTGTTCTTGACACTTTTTACATTGTTTAACATATTTGCAACAATCTTGTTCCATAGTGGGCCAATAATACCCCATACGTAAAATACGCTTCGCAATGGCCATTCCACTAAAATGACCACCACAAGTACCATCATGGGCTTCAAGCAATAGCTCTATGTGTTTCACCTGCTTCTAGACAGCGGAGGAGTACTCCATCATATCCACGTTTATACAACACATCCCCCAAAAGAACAAAACGAGCTGCCTTTTGCTTAAAACAACGACGGGCAGTTCGAGACAAATCAGATGGGAGTGTTCCAAACTTGAGGAAGGCTACTATCTCACTAGACCAAGGCTCATATGGATCCGAATGGATAAAGCAAACATCTTTTTCATCCTTAGACTCAACACGGACAATTGCAGACTTAGAGATTGTGGAAATGATTAGGGGTTGTACCTCTCCAAGGGAGTCCTTTGGAATCAATGATCCAAGAGAGGCCATGGCATCCGCAAATCTATTAGTCGAACGAGGCAAACTAGTGATCTCATACCAATCAAACTTAGAGAGCAACTTCATTGCTACATCATGATAAAGCTTAATGGTAGGTTCTTTGGCTTGGTATTCTCCTGTAATTTGTTTAACCACGAGTTGAGAATCCCCAAATATCCGAATACGCTTAATGCTCATAGCTATGGCTGATTGAAGACCTAAAATTAAGGCTTCATACTCGCTGTATTATTGGTGCATTGGAAGTCTAGTTTGAATGATAAAGGGATGGGAATCCCTTGAGGTGTATGAAACACAACTCCAAGCACCTTGACCTTTCGCGCACTTAGAGCCATCAAAGAATAGCGTGATGTCAACATCTTCCTCCGGAATGATGTCCTCTTCTTGTTCAATGATAGCAAATACCGAATCATCTCGGAGCTCAATAATCAAAGGATGATCACTAGGTAGTGGAGCTTCCGCAAGTTGATCGGCTATAACTTGACCTTTAACAGATTTTTGGCTAATGAATTCAAGATCGAATTCGGTAAGCAACATTATCCATTTAGCGGTACGAGTGTTATTATAAGTGCGAGACATCATATAACGCAGAGGGTTTTCTCTAGCTATGACATATGTTGTATGGCTAAGCATATAATGACGAAGTTTCTTAGTGGCAAAAACCACTGCTAAGCACAACTTTTCCACATAAGCATATCGGGTTTCATAGCTTACCAATGTTCGACTAATATAATAGACAGCTTGCTCATGATTTTGTTCATTCTTTTGTGCAAGCATTGTCCCTAAGGCAAAGTCCGTTGCTGAGATATAAAGATTGAAAGGGACCCCTGGACGAGGCGGAGCTAAGACTGGCGGAGATGCTAAGTACTGCTTGATGTCATCAAAGGCTTTCTGACACTCATCTGTCCATGAAAATTGTACCCCCTTTTGTAGTAGGTGGCAAAATGGCCTACATTTATCGGAAAGTTGTGCAATAAAGCGACGGATTGAATTAATCTTTCCTTGCAAACTACGCAACTCCTTCAAATTAGTTGGGGGACACATTTCCATAATGGCTTTGACCTTGTTTGGGTCCACCTCAATACCTCGTTTAGAGATAATAAAACCTAGGAGTTTGCCTGAGGTAACACCAAAGACACATTTCTTAGGCTTATCCGGATCATATGGATTATGGAGCGGGGTGAATAAGTCTTCGAAATTCATTGTCGACTTATGGAAGAAAGGATGGGCGGAATGGAAGGGAAAACCGGTGAAGACCTCGGAAGACCTGAGATGCAAAACAACATAGTTTTTCAGTTTTTTTTTTTTTTTTTGTAGTGGTGAAAACCACTATTTTAGTATATACATATAATACAGGTTTGGATTATGGCTTATGGATGTGGCGGAGGGGGTGGTTCACCTCGTTCTTGTGGAAGAAGCAAGCGAAAGATGGCCTCTTGGAGAGGGAACAATTGGAGATAAAACTCGTCTTGTTTAGTGAGGGGAACAATGGGCGCCGACTCTTCTTCGGATTCATCACCATTTGACATGACGTCAAATTCTTCATAGGCTTCATCTTCGGATTCGTCCGGGTGGAGGATTTCTTCTTCCGAATTAAGATTAATGCTTTGAAAAGCTCGTTCAAAAGAAGAAAGGGATGGAAGTGGTTGGTAGCCCAGACCAAAACGCTCAGTGGGTCTCTGATATGGCATATCGATGCGTTCAGTTACCCCTTGCTCGTATCGACCTAGGCCAAATTGCTGCCAATTATGTCTGTGGAAATAGCGAGAGGGAAAACCCTCCATCCTTTCGATATTGGCAGGGACTCGGATGCTTAGGTTCTAGTATGGTGGTAGGACTAGAAGATGACTCTATTCCCCCATATACAAAATTAATGGAATTTGGCATAGAACCCATGTTATAAACCGATCCAATGGATAAATGTTGGTCATGTGGACGACCAAAATCTTTAACTGTTTGCACATTGAACGGTGTGATGTGGACATCTTGGATGGCATACTCACCAATACCGCATCGATGAGATGGACCTTGACTTGGGAGGGAGATGGACTAGATGATGGAATAGAAGAATGTGGGATAGAAGAATTGGAAGGATTTGGTTGGGTTGATGCTTCACTAACTTGTGAAACATCACTCGGTGATGGTTGGGAAGATGGAGGAATAATAGGTGATGTTGAAGAAGGTGTAGAAGAAGGGGGTAATGACGTGGAAAGAGATGATTGGTCATGGCCACATGTGCATGTGGTCACTGATGAAGAAGAAGGAAGATTAGGAGATGAAGAAAGTGGTGAATGAGATGGAATAGCGGAAGAGGAAGATGGTTGCGATATGATGGGTAGCTCCTCAAGAATGGGAGCTTTAGAAGAAGATGGTATAGAAGAAGTAGATGGGGTCAAGAAAAGATGAGTGGATGGCAACACAATCTCATAAGGATTTGAGACATAGTTGCAATGTTTGAAGGGTTCAATGTCAGCAGGTACACAATGAACTCGTCCCTCATATACATACTTCAGACATTGATGCAGTATAGAAGGGACACATCTCATCTCCCTAAGCCAAGGCCGTCCAAGCAATACATTGTATGCCATGGACCCTTCCAAGATGTGAAACAAGGTATGCAAAGTTCGGGCCCCTACCTCAATGGGCAAGATAACCGTGCCAACCGTGGAAGATAAAGCATCATTGAATGCTTTAAGAGTAAAAGTCGACTTTGTGATAAGGGATGGCGACAACTTTAGATGACTCAACGCCGATGTTGTAATGATATTGATTGAGGAACCGGTGTCAATTAAGACTCTCTTGAATGGCTTGTGATCGATCTTGGCCATGATATGTAGTGGAGGATCTATACTTTCTGTTGACATAGGTTTGATTTCAAAATCATAGAAAGTGATGGAGGGCTCCATGCATGTTTGAATACTCCCCACAAAGTTGTTGAAGGCATTAGTATCTTGAGTTTGAAGCTCGATTGACTTTAATATTTCCATTAATGCCTCTCTATGCGGGGGAGATTGTTGAATGAGGTCATAGATCGATAACTTGGCGGAAGCCATTTTTAAACCGGTAGTTAACCGGCTACTCAATGACATGATGGGTCGTTGGTGTTGAGTAGAATGATTTAGCGGTTGTTGAGAAGTACTAGCACGTCGTTGGGTCACCGTTACCTGAGGTGGACTGGGGGTTTGTACAGGTGGTTGTGGTTCAGCCTGATTTGGTTGGTTCGCCCTTTGACCCCGGGTTACTACGTTAATAGTACCCACAAAACCTTGGTATTGTTGTACATGGTTGACTTGATTAGGAGGAGTTACCTGAGTTACTCCCCTTGAAGTTGTTGGAGCTTCCTCCCGATGTGGAAGGGGTGTTTGAAATATACCAAGATTTTGATTTTGTTGGGCTAAGGGGCTATCCAATTTAATGGCTCCAATCTCAATAAGATCTTGGATCACATGTTTGAAATCTGTACAATTATTGATATCGTGCCCATTTTGCCTATGATAAGGACAAAATAGGTACTCCTTGTAATACTTCCCCCTTCTAGATGGTTCTAAAGGTTTAAACTCAGGTAAAGTTAACTGATTTGTGCTATATAACTTGTTGAATATGACCGCATATGGTTCATCTAAAGGTGTGAACTGTCGCTTGGGACGATTGTTTTGCCAAGGTCGAGTTTCCATGGTTGGCCCAGTATTGGGAGCTGGTTGAGGAGGGGCGGGTACCGCATGATAAGCAATTGGTTGCGGTTGACTTTGCATTACTTGTTGTTGTTGAGCCATTACGGGCTGGCTCGCCACCACTTGATTAACTTGGTTAACATTTGAGGTCGTACTAGCCTCGTGCTTGTTTGTTTTGGCCATAATTATTATTTCGTTGTTGGCCCTTTTGTTGCCATTCTTTTCTACGGGGTTTTAAAACACCCTCTTGGACTTTAATGTCTTCTATGATACTTGCTTGGGCCAAAGCCTCTTCAAAAGTCCTGTATTGTTGTAATTGGAGTAACCAAGAGATAGGTTTTAGACAACTCTGGGTGAACATTTTGGTTAACTCCTCCATTGGTAGGGAGAATGGCAGTTTATTAATGATAGCCCTCCAACGGTTTCCAAAGTCATAAACAGTCTCATCGTCATGTTGCTTGAGCTTGTATAAGTCGGACAATGAAACTCTCCTTTGTACATTTAGGGAGAATCGTTCTAAAAATAGATTAATCAATTGCTCGTAAGCATAAATGCTATGGTGAGGTAAATGATTGTACCATTGTACAACATCTCCTCCTAATGTCTGAGGAAAAGTTCTGAGCATAAGAGCATCATTATTTTGGATTCTAAAGCAGGCATGCATGAATGAGCTCACATGTTCATGAGGATCCTCAGTTCCTCGAAATTTGTCAAACTTCGGTAATGTGAAATCAGTCGGATATGGCGGTGAAGGTACCGAAGGATGAATTGGTTGATTGATCAATGACCTTAGCGTAGGTTTCTGACTAGATGAGCCAGGCATGTTGAGCATAAGGTTGTCAATCTGTTGTTGCATAGCATGGAGTCGAGAATCTTCATGAAAATTTTGACTTCGTTTGATGATTATGATGATGCAATGGAGGAGTGGAAAAATGATGAGATGGGATGAAATTGCCTGGATTAGGCGGTGTGGAATGGAAAGGTTGTTGGTATGGATGATACCGAAAAGAAGGTGATTGGGGTGAATGATGAACTGGACTGGGTTGGGAGAAAGGTGGGGTAGGAATGGACACCACCGAAGATTGGGGTACCTAGGTGGGGCCTGAGCTAAGAAAAGTTGGCTGGGTAGAAATTGGTTGGGGTGTAGGATTTACTACGACAGGTGGTTGAGCATTTTGTTGCTGTTGTTGCTGAAGCAACTTGTCGAGGTACTCCCTAACCTTATTAATCTCTAACCCAAGGGAGGTGGGATGATTGGATGAAGGTGGAGGGCAGGCTGCCATGGTAGTCACAGGAGACTGCATAGCAGGGGCAATGAAGGTGGTTGAAGTAGGCGGTACCTGGGAAGAAACAGTAGACTGTGCCCTAGGTAGGGTGAAACCATAAATGGTTTGGGAAGAAGAGGGTTGAAATTGGTCATGGCTAGAGGAGGTTCCACCAACCTCATAGAGAGAATTGGTGTACACCCGGGTAAATGGAGGAGAAAGTGGTCGGGAAGACACTACATTTGTCTCCAAAGGAGGACAATTGAGCATCTGGGAAGATGTTGGAGATGAAGCCGGTTGAGCAGATACAACATTAGCCTCAAAAAAAGGGTTAGTGTAGACCTGAGTGAAACCAGCAGGTATGGTTGATGCAATATCCTACTGAAAAATAGAATCTTGCATAGGGGAATCTTGGATTGGCTCAAGGACATAACCAATGCCATCTCTTAAGTGAGTTTGCACTTGGGCCATATCAATGTGGGTAATATGACAGGAATTGTCTTCCTCCATGGGCATGGCCATGTGATAGATGGTAGAAGGACGTGAAAGACCTACAGGCGAACCTGCCTGAAATTCACTAGGATAAGTGGCCATGTTGGTGGTGGGGATGTTCTGTGAATTACCCATTTGATTATTTAGATTTAACATTTTAGATTGATTCCTTGTTAAGACCATAGAGAAATAAATCTAAACAAATTCAAAAAAGAAGAATGCAAAACTAGAATGATAAATTTACACTAAAGAAATTATCGGAAAACAGATCACAACCTAGGTTTCAACCAATGTGTCTTACCTCGCGGTTAATTAATTATTTTCTCGATCTTAATCGCAGTAAATTTTAAGTGTCCGGTTTATGAGTTTTGCATGTGATCTAATCTTGAATTATTCACAAAAAAAGGTAAAAACTATGGCTAGGAAAGGACAACGAGATTCTTACTCGGTGATGAAATCCAAGCAAGTTTGCTCGGGGGTGACCTATGGTGTCTGAGGTGAAAGTTTAATAGATGGAGATGAATTCCACCGTCACTAAACTTCAAGCAATACCTAGTGATGAAATCCAGATATTACTGTTTTAAATGCAATATGAAATGCAATGAATTTTTATTTTAAGTGTTTTAGTTGTCTAATGTATACATACAAAGCTATAAATCAAAAGTTCTAATGATCTAAGCAAGAGGCTACTGAAAACATGCCATTTCCTCTGAAGAAGTGGAGTACACCGTTTAAAACCCCCTGCCTACCAATGATATCAGATATCAAAGGAGCAACCGGAAGGTTCGTCCACTTCTCTCGCTCGGAATCACCCAATGGCGGGAGTACTATTGACATCCAATCAATAGTCCTACTTAGATAACTAAAACAGATAATTCGTAGCTATTCTAATATGCAACTAGGTATGCAATTTTTTTTTTTATGCAAGCAACAACCAATAATGCAATGCAAAAAATGTAATTAAAAAAATATATAATAACTGTTCTTTTCCAGATTACTTAGTTTTTGTTCATTTTAAAGTAATGATCTTGAAAAAGAAACAGAATATAACAGAAAAACCAAAAACGTAAAAAGTACAGAAAAAAAACTTACTCGGAAGCCTACGCTTTCTCGTAAAACTGCCTTCAAACGCCCAAGGGAGTCCGCGCAGGCTGAAACGCACCTCTGCGTTTCGGATCGGACTTCCAGACGCCGCTCTGCGTCTGCTATGTTTTCTGCAAACTCCTCAGAAACCCTAGTTCGCTGGAACAACGAATTTCGCGATTTTTGGAACCCCAAAATAAAACAAAAAAGAATAGATCAGTAAAGCAAGTATTAAAAATATGAAACCCTAGGGGGTCCCACCGTGATCGCCATTTGTAGACTAAAGATACAACGCCAAACAGAAATAAAATCACAATAACAGAATACAGAGCAGTTGTACAAAACAAACGATTTTTATTAATCAATGGAGTTTAAAAACTCCTTTTGAGTACAACAGGGCCTGTAACCCTTTTTGTGATACAAGATTACAATTTGTGCTAGGGTTCTCCGAAACCCTAGCTGGCATAAGTGGTGGCGTCTCCGAAGAATGTATCCTTAATCCCAACAGAGTGAGTGGGCTTTGTTGTATCCTTTGGCTCGGACCACTCCAGCTTAAGCAGCTGCTATCAACAAATCAGATCTACCATTAAAATCCTGCACACATTAACACTATCAAGGAGTTAGAAATTAATAAGAGGGCTCCACTGTGTGAGCCCTCAGAAACAATCTAAAACCCTAGAAAAATAGAATGCAAGAATTCAATAACAGATTAATAAAAGAAAAGAAGTTACTTGCTTTAAACTAATTTATACCTGTTCTCTGTTAACGCGGCTAGACCAGGCGGCACCTGGAAGTAATGTGGCTATCAAATCGGCTACAGAAGGTGCCCTGGTGCACTCGCTGAACGCCCGCGTGCTTCTGGATCAAGGTTTCAGACGTCGGTCTGAGTCTGTGGCTGCGGGTAAACGCCCGCGGGCACTTGCGACAAGAATGGGGGATTCTGCAGAATGCTGCAGAAGGGATGGCGGCGAAGTTGGCGACGGATGCGACGATGGATGCGACGAAAAGGGACGGCGATGGATGGGTAGGGATAGTCGAAGAAGAGATAGATAGCGATAGATAGCAAAAGAGAGATAGTCAAAGAGATAGGGTTTGAGCCATCAAGGTGACTCAATTTATAATCTACTCTTAGGGCACACTTTAGGGTTTTAACGACACTTTGAACGTGTGGCTAAGATTAAAGTGGATCCAAGGGTAGAGAATAAATCTAGGTTGTGAAACGGATTAAGATGGATGGACGGATGAGATTAAATGAAGGATGGACGGCTCAGATTAAATCACTTAAACTATATTTATATTATATTAAAATATATTAAAATATATTAAAATATTAAAATATATATATAAATATTAATTTAAATAAATTTGGGGATGAAAAATGGCGGGAAAGGTGAAATTGGGCCAAATAATGGCGGGAAAGTGTGGATTTGGGCCAAATAATGGCGGGAAGGTGGATGACCGACACGTGGCTGACAAGAAGGTATAGATGACTTGCAAGTGGCTGGATTTTGGTGTCTACACATCCAATTGCACTCAAAGAGCTATAGGCTCACAAATTAATTCTCATACAGTCCACTTCCAAAAAGGGAATTCATTAAACCAAAAGTTCCCAAAGAACCAATCTAGAGGGTAGTGATAACCAAATTCTAGGTTTTATTCTAATTGTGATAACACGTACCCAAGCCAGATAAAATAATAACTAAACACATATAACAAACTAATAGATATGAATAGAAACATTTTCTCTTTTCTTTTAGAGTAGAATAAAGGTTCTCGGTCCAACGAACCATACAGACTGTGATATGCATCAAATAAAGTTGGAATTAAAGAAATCATCACTTCAAACTCCCAAACCAAAAAAGTAAGCTTTCGATGCCTACCTAGAAATCACAGTAAGACTTCAACAAGAAAATCAAGTAACATGATCACCTTTTGGTTTTCTAGCTACAGTTTTTTCCTTCCTTAAATATCTCGAATCCTCTTCTCCCTTCTCTCATTTTTTATATCCTCCCTTTTCTTAGATCTACCTCTAAGAAAAGTACCACCTCTTTCCCCATTATTCAACTCTATCGGGGCATTTTTGTGGGTTGTGTGTTATCTCAAACAAACACTATGCGCATCCCCTCTCATTCAGAGTATGATGGAGTAATACCAACCAACAAGCATAATAATATATTTACCAAAGTTCTTACCACAGTCATAACTGGAGATTTAAATATTATTATTTTCTTTGATTGCTAGTTTAGCAACAAACTTACCATAAGGTAAAATAATAACTCAATTAACCAAACACAAAGTCATTAAGTCCCCACTTAATGAACCTCTCCATCAAGAAGTACTTTTTTTCTATGGTAGACGAAAACAAGAATCATTAATAAAAATATTAATAAAAATCCTTAATCATTATTGAATTCAAGCAAGCATAATAATAATCCTTCCTTATTAATTCCAAAGCAATAATGTCAATCAAAAGATAAATCCCTTATATATTTTTTAAATAAGAAACAATAAAATAAAACATTTATTCTTGTTTGCAATGAACATATTTATATCAAATAAAAATATCATCTAAAAGAAGATTATAAAGCAACAAACAAGTTTCATCCAAAACTTGGTACATTTTCCTCATGCAAATCATGATATGCAACTACATGAAAAGAGTATTCATCCATGTTACTCTGAGTTATTTGATGAATAAATAATCCACATCATTTCCCTTTCTTATGGCATCCCATTCTCAATGGTTAATTCTTTCTTCCACCCACGAGAAATCTTGTTCTTGCAAATGTGCAAATCCATTAGCAACATCATATTCTTTCATAAAATAGATGTTTACAAAAACTAAACATAAAATAGTCATACATCCCATCAATAAGATAACATATCAGTTCATAAGTCCATCATATGAATAAGTTTGCCAAGGGAGGATCATGATATTTGGGCTGAGAGAGGAGGCAACAAAAGGGTAAGGGAGAAGGAGAGATAGTAGGAGGATAGAATAAACATGGGAGCAAGAACTAGAGAGGAGGTTGGTTGGTTGTTGCATTTTTTATTTCACTACTACATTTTTTCGTTGGAATATCTAGCAAAAGGGTTGATGATTGTTCTTATTTCACTGCTGAAATTTCTCCTTGGAAAATCTAGCAAAAGGACTGTTGATTGTTCTTATTTCACTACTGCAATTTCTCCTTTGAAAATCTAGCAAAAGGGTTGTTGATTTCTTTTATTTCACTGCTCTAATTTTTCCTTGGAAAATATAGTAAAAGGGTTGTTGCATGTTTTATTTCACTGCTGCAATTTTTCCTTGGAAAATTTAGCAAAAGGGTTATTGATTGTTTTTTTTTTTTTTTTTTTTTTTTTGAATTTACATGGTGGAATCGGTATCCGCCACGAATCCGGGCAGGTTGTCCAGCTTTTTATGGCTACCATAGTATTCTACGTTGTTCGCCCCGAAAGCCGCCAAACAGATCTTCGCGTAGTCCACCCCTATAACCACCATGCCACAATCATTTTAAACCTTTTACGTTGCTGAAAGCACCAGGAAAGGGACAAGCGTTCAGTCCGACGAGGCCCGAGATTTGAACCTTGGACCTCTGCCCCCCTATGGGGTTTGGATGAACCAATTGGTCTACACCTCGGACCTAAGGGTTATTGATTGTTATTATTTTATTGTTGCAATTTCTCCTTGGAAAATCTAGCAAAAGGGTTGTTGATTTCTTTTATTTCACTACTGCAATTTTTTTCCTTGGAAAATCTAGTAAAAGGGTTGTTGCATGTTTTATTTTATTGCTGCAATTTTTCCTTGGATAATCTAGCAAAATGGCTATTGATTGTTCTTATTTCACTATTGCAATTTATCCTTGGAATATCTAGCAAAAAGGATGTTGATTTATTTTATTTCACTACTGCAATTTTTCCTTGAAAAATCTAGTAAAAGGGCTATTACATGTTTTATTTCACTGCAGAAATTTTTCCTTGGAAAAATCTAGCAAAAGGGTTGTTAATTGTTCTTATTTCACAGCTGTAATTTCTCCTTGGAAAATCTAGCAAAAGGACTGTTGATTTATTTTATTTCGCTATTGTAATTTTTCCTTGGAAAATCTAGTAAAAGGGTTTTTGCATATTTTATTTCACTGCTACAATTTTTCTTTGGAAAATCTAGTAAAAGGGTTGTTGAATGTCTTATTTTACTACTACAATTTTTTGTTGGAAATTCTAGTAAAAGGGTTGTTGCATACTTTATTTCACTGCTACAATTTTTAGGTGTTGTTGCATGCATTGTTTTGTTATTACATTTATTTTTCGAAAAATATAGTGTAAGGAATGGATGCTTGAGAAAGAACATTATGGAAAAATGGATGGGGAGTCCATTATTGGAAGAAGTATGGGATTCTCCCATAGTATTACTAAAGGAAAATGTGTAATAAAATGCATGGATGCATTGTGATTACTTGTAGTATATGCATAGGGTTGCATTTTTATATTCTCCTTGGCATATTGCATATTAAATTGCATTTCATGAAACAAAAGTTGTCTCGATCCCTTATATTATTATCACTATACACTGGAGCAAAATGGAAGAACCAAATTTTTGGGCCAAGAGGATTTTTGAATCTATAGTATGTATGTTGAAAATATTGTGATTCTCTTGTAAAGAGTCCCTCTGCAAAACTATTATTATTCGTGGGTTGTATGGAAATTATATCTATGGAAATGTTTCTTTTGGAAAGCATTTTGGATAGTGTAAAAGTATATGATGCAATAAATTATGTTTTAAAATATATGGATGCTCTTGTAATGATGTTAGAAAGAATTTACTTGTTTACTCATTTATACAATGAGAAAATTTAGTATCATATATGTGTCTTTAAATAAGAAAATACTTGTGGAAAGTTTGGGAAAAGAAAATGAATATGCTTATGGAAGTAAATAAAAGTGTATGTTAAATAATAATTATGATGATAAAGATTCAAATATTTTGAGATAAAAGTTCATTGTTACTTTGAATGCTTTATGTTATTGCTAAAGAAAGTAGATGAATTCTAATTATGTTTAATACTTTTACTTTCATTTTAAGCATGTTAAAAGTAATATGTATTTCGAAATAAGAGAGATATCAAGGTTGTTTTATCTTATCAACTCTTGGGTTTAAGGGGGGGTTATCCTTGGGTAAAATTTTAAGTTTTACTAGTACCCCAGAGTCAAGATGTTCCCAAACCTGGAGAATGTTGTAGGGGATGTGACATATAAGTGCTTTGTGGATAATATGCCCTTAAGTGGTGAGGCTTGGGTGTATCCCAAAAATGGTGAGGTTTTTGGAGAAATTATATGTGGATAAGCATAAACCAAGGTTTCCATCATAGGGGTTGGAAAAATTATTCACAAAAAATCTAGTGATGATTATATTGAATGGGAACGATCAGGTAATCATGCTATCACACGGAGTGATAATAGCCTTAATTATCCCATCATGGATGTGTGGTAATTAAGCACAAAGGCTTCTAGTTAACTCATTGTGAAGGTGTGATAACTAGGCTTAAAGGTATCATTACAATTAGTTCTACATAGATAGACTTATGTAGAACTAGAGAAATGGCATCCCCTTTTGATGGACTAAAAATGGATAATCCCTATGTTGTGGTTAAATTGCTTTATATTTGAGGAGAGTATAAGGAATGTGGGAAAACCACTAAAGGTGTCTATTATACTCATGGAGGTTTTGAAAATTTAACCCTAGAATTTACGAGATGTTGTTCTATCATATCCACTTGAGAGTCATATATAATGATAAGATATCAAAATATGGTTATGCCTTGTTAAAATTGAAAATTTTAACGAGATATCTTTGTGAACCTTGTGAAATTATCACCAAACAAAAAAGAAATAACTCTCACTTGGGATGGTTCATTTGGGTTGTTACAGTTGGTATCAGAGCTCTAGGTAATAGGACTATAAGATTCCTTAGAGTGAATCTAGGATTAGCCTAACTTGATGTGTAACATTAGGGAGACTTATTTTTCTAAGGGACCTTAACATGAACTGGGATACAACGGGTATTGCACTTTGATGGGACTAGTTTGGACTAATAAAAATCCTAGAGAGTTTAGTCTCTTATTGGGTATGGCACCTTGCATGGAGCAAGTGTGACCATGAACATTATCAAGTGAATGATAATGCTCTATGTTAGTTCATGGGGATGATGAAACTAACTAGTAGTTAGAAGTACAATTTGGAGAAAATTGTAATCTAACTCAACTCTTTTGTGTGACCAAGAGAAATGGAATCTAATGTGAGGAGAGGAAGAAGAGGATATTCTAAGAACCAAAGCCAAGCTAGGAAATATGAGGCTAAAGCTAGACCCTAAGGAGAAAGTTTTGGAAACTCTAACAGAGAGGTGGAAATCCTAACAACCGTAGTTTCACTACTATAGGAACAAATGGAACAACAGAGGCGATTGCTAGAAACTATAGTCAATCAAGGTTCCAATAATAAAAATTTTAAGGGTAGATAGGAAGAGTATCCTACTATATAAAACCAAGAAAGTGGGGCTCGCATTGAGACTAAGCTAGCCAAGGACCTAAAAATTTTCAAGGTATCTAATTTCATGGGTAAATAAGGAGGTGATTTGATTGAGTCCTGGCTGAATGAATTGGAGACTTATTTTTCCATGAAGAACTATTCTTTAGTAGTGCAAACAATATGGGCTACCCTCAATTTTCAAGACATTACTTTAGAATGGTGGAATACATTCAATACTAGCAAGAATATCCAGGTATTGAATCTTTAGTGGGATAATTTTGTCTAAGTATTTTAAAAAATATTCTTGTCGAACCAATTTTATGTAGAGATATTTGAGGAATTCTCTAGACTCCAACAAGGAACCATGATTCTGTAATTATACTACCAAAAATTTGTAAAACTTTTGAAGTATGTATTGACATATGATGCTAATGAATACCTAAAGGTACACAAGTTCATCTTAGGGGTGGAACCCAAGATTAGAACAATGATAAATCTACTTAAACCCAAGACCTTGTAGGAAGCATATGATTTGGCTCAATAGGAAGAAGCCAATCTACAAAGGAAATCCTACTTCAACTATGGTGAGTTGACAAAAGAGGATCGACAAGAACTCAAAAAAATAAAAAGTGCAAGGTTCATGAAATGGGAATAGGAGTAGAATAAGAATACTAGAGGAAATCCAAATTTCAAGAATAGTGGGGGGAAGCAAGGAAATTACAAGAAGAAATTATAGAAAAGGAATAACAATGTTAATCCTCAACCTCAGAGATAGACAAAGACAACATAGGAAAAAGGAATAGGGGAGAAAATACCATTTGGTTTGTCAAATGTACCAAAAACATTTATGAATATGATGAATAGTGTGTTTAGAAAATATTTAGACCTATTTGTCTTGATATTTTTAGATGATATATTGATATATTCTCTCTCCAAGGAAGAGCATGATCAACATATGAGGATAGTGCTAAGTTCTAAGAAATAATTAACTCTATGTAAATTTGTCTAAATACAACTTTTATGTCCCTCAAGTCCAATATTTGGGACATTACATCAGTGGAGGGGATTGTTGTTAACCCTAATAAACTTGAAGCCATTTTGAGTTGGTCCACAACCACTAATGTGTTCAAAGTGAGGAGCTTCATGGGCATCACTAGATACTATAGGTGTTTTGTGAAGGATCGTTTAAAAATTGCCTATCCTATAACTAACCTTCAAAGAAAAGGTAAGGAGTTTAGATGGTCGAATAAGTGTGAAATTGCCTTTGAAACTAATAAAATTTTCATTATGACACCCATTCTTAAAATACTAGATCCTTAAGGAAATTTTACAATGTGTAGTGATGCTTCTTTAGAAGGATTGGGAGGGGTTTTATCCCAAGTTGAAGTTTTCATGGCATATGAGTCTAAAAAACTCAAAAAACATGAGGTAAATTATGCCACTCATGATCTAGATCTAGCCATAGTTGTGCATGCTCTCAAGATATGGATACATAATCTATTTGGAAACCTTTTGAGTTAAGGATAAATCATCAAATTTTAAGGTATATCTTCACTCAACCTATGCTCAATGTAAGGCAAAGAAGATGGGTTGAATTCTTAGATGAGTATGAATTTGGCATTGATTATATCAAAGAAAAGGAAAATAAGATTGTCAATGCCTTGAGTAGAATAAGGCACATAGACTTGATGGACAAATTTAGAAAAATGCAATTAAAGGATTAGTATTGGATTGAAATTTGGGTTAAAATAGAGAGAAATCCTAAGGAAAACAAGGATTTCAACATAAAATATGGTCTTTTATGTTTTAATGATAGGGTGTTATACTTGAAATGGATGATTTAAGGAGGCTAATTATGCAAGAGGTACATAGATATCCTTATTATGCTCACTCCAGAGGGGTAAATATGAGAGAGAAACATTAAAAAGACCTTTTTATTGGTTAGGGATGAAAAATTATATCATTGATTTTATTGCTAGATACCTAGAATTTGAGAGCAGGAGATTCAAACCAAATAAAGTAAAACAAAGTATAAATGAATAAACGTACAATGATAAAACAATATAAAATAAGGTGGGTCCCCTTTTATTTATTTGTATTATCTTTCAAATGGTGTTACAATCAAAGACCCCTCTTAGGGGATGCTACCAAATCAATATAATTATACACAATATCACGATCAAAGTCTCTTGATGTAATAGAAGAATCTCCATGCCAACACAATTTATGGGAGAGCAGGTTTCAGACCACCACACAAGAGTTGTATGTGAAGTCTTTCATTGTCTTAGTACATGTAATCTGCATGTAAATAAATAGCAATAAATCAGCAACATGTGTAGGGCCCACCGAAGTTGGACCCCTTCTCAATATGAAGATAAATGAAACAAATGAAAAAGTAGGTGCATGTATGCAATAATAGAAATGGAAATTGATGCAAAATAGTAAAATAAAATGATCTAACCTAATATGCAATGAAGATAGTAAATTTTATCACCTGACTATGAGCATCTCAATTTGATATGGTATCTATCTACGGATCATCTCAAAATAATATGGTCGTTGTTGCAAACCTATGTTTCTTTGTCCTCAATCTTGAGCAGTGTTTGGGATGATCTAGGTAGTATTGTCGATGTATTTTTGTGGTGTGATGGTTATTGATTATGCATATGATAAAAGTGAGGCTTCAAATCCATTACGGCAATCCATCAGCATAGTGTTTGCAGCAAGAAAGCCTAGTAGATTTTTGGTAGCACTTCATTACTTAGGAATTGAGGCTTGAATTTGATGGTAATTCATTGCACAAATTCAGATATTTTAGAGAGGGAAAACTGAGGGGTGGGTGCTATTTTATAGACCTCTTGATCAAAAGCTAGGGCACTTTGCATGAAAAAGCAAAGGGGTAGTTCACATTGGAAAAATAGATGCATGCCCTAAAATAGTTGATTGCATGAAATTAATTTGAAATAATCTCATGCAAAGGCATCTAAAAATGGTGCAAGATCATGTGTGACACTAATAGTCAGTTTTGATTGCCAACTATTATTTTTAATTTTTAATTTTTCATGACCATCTTGGGTCGATATGGTCATGGTTTGGAGACCATCTTGGGTCGATACGGTTAGGCAACTTATGGGAAAAGTTATCCAAAGTTGGTAAAAACCATCAAGTTAGCCCTAGGGCTGCCCAAGGTGGACTATGGGGGATAGTAAGGAGGCCTTTTGGGGAGTCTCCTTAAAAGAATGCATTTTAGGTGTCTATAGATGCCCCTTTTTGGGATGCTTTGTGTGTAAGCACAATGTGGAGCAAAAATAGATAATCTAAAATGGTTGCATTGATTATGGATGATGTTTATTGAACAAGTCAATATGAGATGCCCCAATTATGGAAAGGGTGCACGTCTTTGAGTCATTGCTTCCAACACATTGATGGACTTAATTTTGGTAAACTTTTCAACTAGATATATTGAGGGTTAGTATAACAATTTTAGGCTTTGGGTTTACCTAATCTTAGTAGTTTTCATCCATATAGATAGAATCTTAGTCCAACATTTTAGGATTTAGACCTACCAAGGGTTAGTTTGATTGATATTTTTGCTTTTACCCCAGCAAAGAGGGAAGTGTATGATAGTTTTTGGTAATGATTCTTGGATGAATGTGATTAGCACTTTTGAGTGTTTGATTATTGATTTGATCTTGAAACATGAATTTTATATTTATCTAACTACCCCCTCAAGTGATGAGTCGATAGAGGAGATGTAAAATGATGATAGCGATGAGTCACTTGACCAAAATGACGTTATCAACTTGGGTGCCTTTGGAAATTGATGAAATTTTATTTTTATTGGTGATCGTCTCAATCTGGGATAGTGTTTGGTTAATAGTAATTTTTTTTTTTATTTTGCAAAATCACGGTCATCCCAGATGGCCACATGTCGCCATGTGATCACCTTGGATGGTTGTGTTTGTGATTTGCTATAAATAGCAAATTCACAATTTTAAGGCTCATTTTTAATCATGCGAGACAAGGAGTGAGTGATATGGGGAGGAGGAGAGTGAGTTTGTGAAGTGAAGCGCTATCAAAAACTCAAACGACCACCATGAATGACCCATCAGATGCCTCGACGAGTGGAGGAGCCAATGCTAGGAGAGTAAGGACAATTATCTCGACTTTTCATTTTTAGTAAAAATGAACCCACATTAAGATTAATGGTAAATGAATGGGTGGGATGGGTAGCTTAGGCAAATGAAAATATGGGTAGATAAATTTTAATATGCTTTTCTTATCCTTTCTCGTTGTTTGCTTGTGATGTTTGTTTTTCTTTTTATTGTTTTTTAATTTTGAATGTTTGTTTTTTGTGTTTTGATGATCATATCGATTTGAGATGGTCCCTCTTTGTGATCGTCTCACTCGAGATGACCATTTTTGGTAATCATCTCAACTTGAGATGATCCTGGTCTATGACCATATCATCTAGAGACAGTGGTAATTAGAGACCATCTTGACCTGAGATGATCTCTCTTAGGACTTGTGGTTGTTTTTTTATTATTTTTTATTAAGTTTTTGCCTAGGCAATAGCTCATTAGAGCCTAACATCAGTTCATGAATGTCTTCAGAGAGGTTTGTGTTGTGGTGCTGGAGAATAAGGATTAATGGACATGGCTTAGGAGCTTGGGCCTACCACATACTATTCATCTAGAGTCCATTCATGTTGATCAATCCTATCTAATGGCTTTGATAGATAAATAGGACCCATAAACAAAAACCTTTGTCATGTTGATCAAGGAGATCACTGTGACCCTAGAGGATGCGTACCAAATTCTGTCCCTATCAAGGGAGAGCCTATTGTGATTGCTCTGGTTGAGTAGCGAGGGGCAGTACTACGATGAGTCTATGGTGCTTAGTGGAGGTGTGTAGATTGTGACCTAGATATTGGTGAGGTGAGGGTTAGCATTAGATATGCTGCGAGATTACTAACAATGAGGGATGTCATACTTATGTATCTAATATCAAAATTTATCTTACCAAATTCTTCTGGTGTGAGGTTCCCTTGGAACCTACTTAGTGTTGTGTAGGATTTGGTAGATCATTCAAGGATCATGTCATGGGGTACTACACTACTAGGACAACTTTATAGGGAGCTCTACAAGATCCAAGAGAGATGTCAACTAGGCTTGGGGTGTAGCTTCCTTCTACAGGTGTGGGTATGGGAGCATTTTAGTGTTAATATGTTGCATGGCCTACCCTAGACTACATGATGAGATAGGGTTGATCAAGAGTACCATGCAGTGGATCCACGAGTGTGAGTAAGGCTAGAGTCACCCCCATCAGGGTGACCTAGAGCACTATTCAGATTCATTTAATGGACTACAACCAAGATAGGTGACATGGAGGCCCTATATAGGATGTTCATATTGGACTAAGGAGGGTGTGCACCTGAGGTGGGTGTGACGTAGTAGATGGCTTACTGGTCACTATGGTACAAATTATGAGTACTTTTGGTACTTGTAGGTGATCTTGTAGTTTGACATGAGATAGGATGTCCTCGAGGAGCTAGTAGTATACAACTGGAGGATGGATGAGTCATAGCTAGCTTGGCCCAGATCTGAGCCTGTGGGTGACGACTCAAATGCACCCCTTTTAAAATTTGATATAAAGGATCCAAGGACTACTATGGAGTATGCAACTTGTCTTGTAGCATGACTTTCTTATAGACAGGTAGTGATTAGAGAGGTCAAGGAAATTGGAACTAAGGTAGGTTCTCCACAATGATGAAAACATCATTGGTTGGCTAGAGATGCAGGGATGTCAGTAGCACAAGGAGGTAGTGGTGGTTTAGAGACTCCTGGTGAGGGTGATAGGGGTGATGGTGCAGATGAGGATGATCATTCAGAGCAGATCATAACCTTGAGATAGTAGGTGCATATCCTTTAGGACCAATTGACTAACTTTACCCATGCTATAGCTTAGGGCCAGTGGGACATCGACAAGGAGATATGGCAGGGTTGGGTAGAGGAGAGAGACACCCTATGAGCATAGGTACAAAGAACCCAAGAGGATACTGCTAGGCTCATAGCAGAGTGGGATACTCTAAAAACTAAGTTATATTATCTTCATTCTATGGGATATCAAAGATAGTTAGTTAGTCAAGGTTCATCTTCCTTGATGGCTCATTCAAAAATGAGAGAGGGCCTATGTATGAATGCTAGAGAACACTTTGTTGCTCAATGATATTACTATCCTTGCACGTCTATCTAGTTCTCAGTCATTATGGAGTCGATGGAGTGTGTCCTCAAGAGGATCATTAGTTGCACCATCACCATGGTTTTCAGCTTCAAGTGCATCTCATAGAGTAGAGGCTAGCAGTTCTAGGCAGCCTCATAGAGACAAGGTTGAGGGTAGTGGTGAGAGTGGTGGTGCAAGGCCAGCCTGAGTAGGGGTCTCTCACATTGTATAATTATTAGCTTCTTATTTTTGGATGTGAGGTCTGAGGACTCACCATTGTAGCCTATGGGTATTTTGTATCATGATGTACCATTTTGATATATATTTATATGATATGACTTTTATTATGGCCTATCATGTGTTTATTTTTGTTATGTAATGATGTGTAATTGTAGATGCATAGATGTATGATAGATGCTTATAGATGTATGCCTAGATGATATATTGTGTTAAATGGATGGATGCTTTTGATATGATGATGCATAGAACTAGGATGCCTATGATGTACTAATGATTTATGATAACTTAATTAATGCACATTGTGGATGTATGCTTAACTAATGAAACATAATGAATGATTTTATGATGTAATAACACACTAAGTATATGCATTATAAAAATGTACTAGAGTCACAAACCAAGATGTAAACAAGCTCCTCTAGAGCATACACCTGAATGGGAATCCAATGAGAAATGATATGCAATGAATGATAATGATGGATTCTGAACAGTGAGAGGTCACAAGGGAACAATAAGGTTTTTCATGAGACTCAAACACCCTAGTTGACCAATCAAAAATCGTGTACTGACCATGCAAGCATCTGAAAGATAACAATATGCTAGGAAGACCATGATACTCAATATCCCTGTGTGTGCATAGTGAAGTTCATTACCTCAACTTTGGACTTGGTTGGACTTAACTACTTTGAATGCAAGCCATCAACAAGCTAGCTCAACCACAAGCTGACATTGGTCTATGTACAAAAGAAGGTCGCTAATGTGATAGACATATCACCATGTGTAAGGCTACTCCACTACTAGGCCGACATCTATAGCCCATTTCTAGTGATGGAGATCACCCCATGGCTTTTGAAAAACTAAGAATTCTAGGGATTCAAGCTCTTTTTTTCTTCTATCTCCTTTGGGATTTTTGGGATTTTTGCTTTGTAAACTTTTGGGGATACTTGCTCATTTTGTGGAAGAGCAAGGGATTATATTTTTTTTGGGATACTTGCTCATTTTGGGGAGGAGCAAGGGATTTTACTTATTTTTTTTGGGATACTTGCTCATTTTGTGGAGGAGCAAGGGATTTTTTTTTTTGTGGAGAGGGGAGAGCTTGTCCTTTTGTCAATTCTCAGCTTTCTAGACCATGCACATAATAGGAAGAGCAAGGGAAACTTTTCACTTTTGAGGCAAGACATACATTGTAGTGTCATCTTTCCTTGTCCAAAATTATATTTAATATTTTGAGAATGTGTTTGGGATTTTGAAATAAACAAAGTATGACCAAAGCAAGATCCTATCATCAAACATCAAGATGGTGTACAACAAAATCTGAAAGACCAACTAGGGATGGTTGAATGATCAAAAGACCCTATTGGACACCTTGTAACCACTACTTGGGATCAAGTAATGGGTGGATGGACATCATGGATATGTGGATGTATGATCAATGCATTGGGGTGTATACCCAAGATAAAAGATATTACATCAAGACAAGTGACTCTAGTACAAAATAGGATGCTATATGAAATGCACAATGCAAGACTAGATGTATGCATCTATGGTGAACAAAATGCCTAATGCAATGGAACAAAATATGCAATTAGCCAAAACTATGATTAATATTAAATGCAAGGTATTATGTATGATGGTATATAATGCAATTATGATGTTAAATGCAAAATTGTTTTTGTTCTTTTTGTAATTTTATATTGTTTTTGTGTTTTTTGTATTTATTTTATATTTTTATGCATAAAATACCCATAGGTGGAGAATATTGAGTGGTTCAAGTTCCTCAACACCCTCAAGTGAAGCTAAATGATAAGTTCCAGGACCTAACTTTTATGTTATGATGAATGGGCCTAACCAATTTGTCGTGAATTTGTCGCGCAAATGTGGTGGTAAGTTAGAATTTTGTTGGTTTTCTTTTAACACAAGATCACTAAATTTGAACTCCCTAGGATTAACCCTTATATCATAGGCTCACTTAATACGATCTTGATAAATATGAAGATGCTCAAGAGCATTAATGCATCATTCATCAAGAAGTGTAAGTTGATCTAGGTGAGCCTATCATGTAGTATCATCATCGATGAACTCCTGTAAGGAGATGCACAATGAAGGAATCTCAAGCTCTAAAGGCATGATGGCCTCAATGCCATATACGAGCAAAAATGGAGTTGCCCCAGTCGGTGTTTGAATGCTAGTTCGATAAGCCCAAAGTGCAAGAGGTAATTGAAGGTGCCAATCCTTGTGATTATTGTTTACTATTTTCTTAAGAATGGTAACGATTATTTTGTTTGATGCCTTAGCTTACCCATTAGCCTATGGATAATAGGGCATTGAAAAGTTATGTTGGATATGATATTTGTTGCACAAAGCTCTAACATCCTTATTTTTAAATGGTGGCCCATTATCCAAAATAATCTTGGATGGAATACCAAAATGATATATGATGTTATGGAGTATGAACTCCGCAATGCATGCACCTATCGTAGTGGTAAGGGGAATAGCTTCCACCCATTTTATGAAGTACTCAATGGCCATTAAAATGAATGTGTGTTGGCCCAAATATGGGGGTGAAATTTTACCAATTAGATCGAAGCCCCATTGCAAAAAAGGCCATATCGAATGTATCGGTTGTAAGGCCTGTGAAGGTATGTGTGATAGATTAGCATGATGTTGACACTTAATGCACCTTTTGACATAAGCACAATAGTATTTCTCCATTGTAGGCCAATAATAGCCCATTCGGAGGATGCGCTTTACAATGGCCATGCCGCTAAAATGGCCACCACAAGTACCATCATGAGCTTGGAAAATTACCCAAGTAGATTCTTAGGGCTCTAAGCAATGAAGGAGAAGACCATCATAGCTTCAATGATACAATATATCTCCTAGCAAGACATATTTTATCACTTTTTGTTTAAATGTACATTTGGTGACATGTGACAATCCCGAAGGAAGATTTCCAAGTTTCAATAAATCTCTAAGTTGTGCAAACCAGTCTTGATATACCTCAGTTTGGACTAGATGAACTGCTTGCCCCTCTCTAGAATCATCTCACACAAATACGGATTGAGAGAGAACCTTAAGATAAATGGTTGTGCCATTATCAAAAGGTGCCTGTGGGACTAAGGATTCCTAGGAAGCAAGTTTCAAAAAGTCTTGAATTTGAGAGAACCAATCTTGGTATGGTTCAATCTATACCATGTGGATGCTTTGCTCTTCTTTAGAATTATCTCATGATATTATGGATTGTGAGAGCATTTTGACATGAATGGTGGTGATAATCGTCTTATGGGCTATGTGGGATTAAGGATCCTAAGGAAGCCATTGTATCCGCAAAATGATTAGAGGAATGAGGGATGACCTTGATGTCATACCATTCAAATTTAGCAAGAAGTTTATCCACAAGGGCCTTGTAAGATTTCAAGACCAGGCATTTGCATTGATATATTTCCTTGACTTGGTTTACGATGAGCAAGGAATCACCAAAGATATTAAGCTTCTTGATATTCATGGTGAGGGTTGTTTGAAGACCCAAAAGGAGGGCTTCATATTCAACATTGTTGTTAGTGCATGGAAAGTCAAGTTTAAATGAAAGGGGAATAGGCCCCTTGCGACATGAAAAATACAATTCTTGCACCACCCCCTTGCTCACATTTGGAACCATCAAAGAACAACATTAGATCAACTTTATTCTCTGGTTCTTCTAGTTCTCCTGAGTCTGATAATGCAAAAACTGCATCATCAGGTAACTCAATGGTTAGAGGCTTATCATCGATAAGAGGTGCCTCTACTAATTGATCTGAAATGACCTATCCTTTAATATATTTTTGACTTATGAATTCCAGGTCAAACTCCGTTAGAAGCATGATCCACTTTGCGATATGACTATTATGATAAGTGTGACTCATCATATACCACAAGGGGTTTTCTTTAGATATAACATACATGGTCTGATTGATCATGTAATGATGTAATTTATTGGTGGTAAAGACCACTGCTAAGCAAAACTTCTCGACGTAAGTATACTTAATCTCATAACTAACCAAGGTGCGACTAATGTAGTAAATGACCTGCTCCTTATTTACCTCGTTCTTTTGGGTCAACATGGTCCCTAAGGTAAAGTTCCGGTGGTCAAAATATACAATAAAAATGGTACACCTAGTCTAGGAGGAGCTAATATTGGTGGAGATGCCAAGTATTGTTTTATATCCTCAAATACCTTCTAGCATTCTTCATTCCAATCAAAGGTGACCCCATTTTGCAGAAGATGATTCAGTGGTCGACATTTATCTGAGAGTTGCGCTATGAAGCACCGAATGGACTGAATCTTCCCTTGTAAGCTACGGATCTACTTAAGGTTGGTTGGGGGAGGCATCTCCATGATGTAAGTGTACTTAATCTCATAACTAATCATAGTAAATGACATGTTCCTTATTTACCTCGTTCTTTTGGGACAACATGGTCCTTGAGGTAAAGTCAGTGGTCAAAATATATAATAAAAATGGTACACCTAGTTTAGGAGAAACTAATATTGGTGGGGATGCCAAGTATTGTTTTGTCCTCAAATACCTTCTAGAATTATTCATTCTAATCGAAGGTAACCCCCTTTTGCATAAGATGATTCAATAGTCAATATTTATCTGAGATTTACGCTATGAAGCATCGAATGGACTGAATCTTCCCTTGTAAGCTACAGATCTACTTAATATTGGTTAGGGGAGGCATCTCCATGATTGCTATAACCTTGTTTGGATCTACTTTAATGCCTATTTTAGAAACGATGTAACCTAAAGTTTCCTAAAATTCACCCCGAAAACACTCTTCTTAGAATTTAATCATACATTGTGCTCTAAGAGGTGATCAAAGATCTTATGTAGGACATTTAGATGCTCAATATGTTGTAAATATTTTGCCAATAAATCGTTGATATAGTCTTCTAGAATCTTGTTCATATAATCATGAAATATATGTCATTGCTCGCTAATAGGTGGCAAAAACCTGTCATAGGTGTCTAGGGTGGAATTAGGATGACCGAATGAGCACGAGGTAGAGTAGGAATGACCATATCCTCTAGCAGAAGTAGCTACTACCAAATGGGATGATGCGTAGGAAAAATATGAAGGTAAAATTCATCTACACTCGTAAGCAGGATAATGGGGGAGGACTTCTCTAAAATGTTCAAAGTGATGGATAGGATTTTGATGAAATTAGCTTCATACCCCTCATTTGATGATTCAATGAGATCATATTCATACTCATCATATAGCAAAATGAAATCATTTTTGTAATCATCATCTAACGTATCAAAATGATCCATAAATAATATAGCGATCTACATATAATAACTAAGCAAATGAGCATAGCTTAGAGCAGCATACTTGTTCATGTTGATATCTTACCAAAGCCTAAGGTAAGATATTGGAGAGGGTCTACAAGTAACTCGTCAGGCATGCTTACAAAATATCGTAATCCAAATTTTTCATAGGTAGTTGATATCTTGGCTCTAAAGGGGTCTGAAGACATTGTTCGTATCGACCTAGGCCATTCCTTTGCAAATGGTAAGCAAATGATGGATTTGATATATAGTCAATATTCACTTGAAATGGTTCATCCTCTTCCAATAGGAGAGGTGCATCTTTGGAAACTTTGACACCCCCATAAAAAAAAATTGGTTTAGGGGAATCCCAAGGGGAATGATAGTGCCAACGAATAATGGTATGCTATAAGGTTGACCTAAGTCTCTAACTGACTCTAAAAGAGGATTAATTGTGATATTTTACACCAGATAATAATTGAGTCTCATGTTGGTCATGTGGACATTGACTTGTGGAGGGGTGGATGCTAATGGAGATGTTGATTGTGATGTAGGATTTGTGATGGATGGTGGCACTTCTCCTGTAGGGGAGTCACTAATAGATGTGGTATCGATTGTTGAGATTGAATGTGTAGGAGGAGGCCTTGGTGATTGTGATGTGGATGGTGAGATTGTGTCTTGAGGTGATGTCATAGGTACCTTTGAGAGGTTTTGACTTGGGATACCCACTTCAATGGATTGAGATGGAAATTTCAAAGTAACCGATGACAAGGTTTGGGATGGAGTTGATGGTGATGAAATGATTGGTGATGGTGGTAAATCTAGAGACTATATGGGGTTTTTGGGTCGAATATATAGATGGGTGGAAGGCAAGGTGTAGTCCTATGAATGTTGAATGATACTACAAAACTTGAAGGGCTCTGAGTCCATAGAGATGCAATGAACTTATCCTTCATGTATATACTTAATAAATTGATGAAATATGGAAGGCACACATCTCATGTCTCAAATCCAAGGCCTATCAAGTAACAAGTTAAATTGCATAACACCTTACAAGATATGGCACAATGTAGGTATAGTCTTTAGTCCAACCTAAATGGGGAGGATGACTATGCCAGTAGTAGAACACAATGCTTCATTGAAGGCATGAAGGGTAAAAGTGGAAGTTACAATGTGTGTTGGTGGTAGATTAAGATGTTGGAGTGCCATAACGGTGATGATATTAATTGATGAACCTATATATATTAAGACATATTTGTATGGAATCCTATCCACACTAGTAATAATATGCAATGGTGGATCAACTATTTTAGAAGGTATCATCTTGATTTCATGATCTTAGAATGTAATCATAGGGTCCTTGCATGTTTGAACATGCCCAAAAAAGTTGAAAAAGGGATTAGGATCTTGGGTTTGTAGTTCAATCAATCTTAAAAATCTCCATCAGATCTTCCCTATGTAGGGTTGATTGTTGTATAAGTTCATAGATGGAGAGTTTCACCGATTGCATTTTGAGACTTTCAGTAAGTCTACTTTGTAGCATAAGCACTAGGTGAGGTGGATGAGGTATGATTGGCATTGGTTTCTATGATGGTTGTGACATTGAAGGCACATTGAAGGGACCCACAGTTTGTGTGGGTTGTTTTGGATACCTTCTATTTCTCGTCACTATGCTAATCATCCCCACAAAATCTTGGTTAGGTGAGGTGACATGAACCTGACTAACCAATTTTGGTTGCTCCACTGTAGCAACCAATGCTATGTTTTGTTCACGTTGAGGTAGGGGATCTTGATATACCCCCATGTTTTGATTATTTACGGCAAGAGGATTATCAATTTGAATCTCCTACCTGTCAATCATGTCCTACACCAGGTTTTTAAATTTGTAGCATGATTGAATGTCATACCCTTTTTGCCTATGGTAGATGTAGTATTGATCCTTCTTATAAGATTTAGATTTAGGATGATTTGGGTCCAATGGGTGAATATCAGGAAGGGTTGTTGCTTGTGCCTGCACAACTGATGAAATATTATTGCCAAATATTTTGGCAATGATGTATTTTGATGTTAGGGATACCTCTATTGGAAAGGTTTTTGATTTGGTTGGGTTTGTTGCGCTTGTTGGGTGTGATATTGCATGGGCAGTGGTTGGCCTAATAGTTCGGTAGTTGAGGCAAGTTTCGGTTTGAGGGTCCACTGACACTCAAAATGATTTGGTTCACTGGAGATGATTATTTTTGGGTTTGGTTTTGAAACCCTTTAGTATTTTTTCCTAACCATTCTTTTTTTCAAATCTTGATTTCTCCTTCTTGGATCTTAACATCCTCGATTACTTTGGCCTGGGTTAGGGCTTCCTCAAAAGTTCTATATTGTTGGAGTTGCAATAATAGTGATATTTATTTCAAACAACTCCTAGTAAACATCCTAGTAATCTTCGTTATAGGTAATGTGAAAGGTAATTTTGACATAATCGTTCTCTACCTATTGTCGTATTCCATGACTAGATCATCGTCAAATTGATGAAGGTTAAACAAGTCAGTCAAATTTATCTTTTTCCTATTGCTAAAGGCAAAGCGCTTCAAAAATGCATCCGCTAATTTCTCAAAGGTGTATATGATATGGTGTGGTAGATGGTTATACTATTCCAAATCACCCCCAGCCAATGTCATAAGAAATGTCCTTAACATCAAGGAGTCATTATCTTGAAGATGAAAGCACACATTGATGAAGCTTATTACATGCTCTTACGCATCTTTGTCACCTTTAAAATTTTCAATTTTAGGCATATCAAAATGTGGTGGTTATGGCACTGATGACACTAATGGATGTAGAGGTTGATTGCTAAGCTACCTTAATATAGGTTTTTGGTAACCCAGGTCTTGAGCTTGTTTCTCCAATGAATTTATCTAGTCAGTTAGCACTTTGTATTCCTCTAGAGAAATGATATGATCTTCTCACCTTTGCCTTTGATTAGGCAAAGGTGGTGGATTTTGATGTTGACATGGTGGGAGGTAAGTCTTATCATTAGGTACCTCACCATAAACTGATTTAGGGTAGGTATCAACCTGCTGTTAATATTTTGATTTGGGTTATTCATATAATTCCTCCTATTAGTATTGGTATTGCTGAGAAGTAGGAGGTTCTTGATGATAAAAAAGTAGTGACTTTTAATATTGAACATGATTTTGGAACGAACAAGGGGGAAGGTTCTGATTAGGATGTGGAGGGAGATGATGATATTGACTTTGTCGTTCTAGAATATGTTGAATTTTTTACCTTTGATGTGTAGGCGTTGGTAGTCTTTATTGCATCACCCTCTGCAATAATTATTGGTACTCAGGATTTGGCCTAGGTACCTGATGAGGTCTATTTACCTAATATTTTGTATAAGCACATGTATTGGTAATACAAGTAGGTGTGGCTTTCTCTTAAACTTTGTAAAGATCAATGAATATTTTTCCATGATCCTAATAAGCTGTATTAACTTGATACATATATCATAGGGTAAGATCTTTGCAGTTAGGAGGTGTCAAAACACACTGTCCTTGTCCATATTGTTTATCATAAGGTGTAATGGGAGGAACAAGGTCACCCCCTGGGACCATGAGTTGTCATGACAAATGCATGAGCCAATGTAGTAGCTTTGTTATGACCCTCAACGAAGTATTGGTCCAAGTAATTATATATACGACTCATCCATGGGTGATAAGCCAGAGTGGCTTGAGCATCCATGTCTCAATAGGGAATATATTTCTGATCGTAATCTATAAGAGTTATAAGCCGAGTCAGGCTTCTAATGCATGGTAGGTACTTCCTAAATGTTTTTTCTTGGAAATTATTGTCCCTATACATGGCATGCAAGGTTTCTTGATCCAGATAATCTATATCCTGATTGTATTCATGACTTGTATTTTGTGCATTGTGACACCTGATATATTGGGATCGATAGGCTTATTAGAAATATTCGAGCCTTGAGGATCATGTTGCCACTCAGGTATTACAAGGTATTATGGATTAACTCGAAAGTGATCCATATTTCCTTATGTTGATCTAGTAGTATTCACTCATGAGTGAGCTTGACTACTTGTCTCTACCATTAGTTACGTAAATAGCATGTTTGCTTTAAACTACACAAGCAATGCAAACAAAGCAAACAAGTGGTTTTGTTTTTGTTTTTGTTTTTGTTTTTTTAATATTTTTTAATTTTCTTTTATTTTTTATTTATAAGTTTTAATTTTTCTAACCCTAGAACTATGAATGATAAACAGTGAAATGGAATCTAAAATATGTGTCTAACCCCACCCCTCTAACGAAGAGTGAAACACGAACAACTTATGAGGCTTCCTAGGTGGAGGATTGCAATAGGTGTATCCTAGGGGAACCAAAATTACCTTATGAAAGAGGTTGTGTTCTCTAAGTCCTGCTACTTTCCCAGTCGGGCTTTTGCATCACACTCGGATATGCTTGGATAATAACAATAGCTACATTCCATAAATTATTAAATATTATGGTATAAGTGTGTCTAATCTTGACCTACTTTGGGATGTACCCAAAACTAGGGGACGTTTCAGTGATGAAGTCTAAAAAGCCACCCATGAGGGCTACTAAGGTGTATAGGGGGCCAATCCACAGTGGGAGATGAAGGCCCACATCGCATAATTATTGTCAATCATTGGTGATGAAATCAAACTAACTGATGTTGTATATACCTCATGAATGTTTGTAGGTTCCTTTTAATTTTTGCATAAATGAAATCAACTAGCAATTGATGATCTTTCACTAATGCAAATTTCAAAATCCTAGAATGTAGTATTTCCTAGGTAATGATCAGTCTTTTTGGAGGCAGTAACACAAGCAAATAAAAAAACTACAGATAGAGATCATCTCTCTATGAGATGATTATAGATAGAGGACCATATCACTCCAAGATAATCATAGACAAAGACCGTCTCAACCTAATATGATTGTTGTTTGACTGACTTAAAAATTAATAGCTTTTTAAAGTATGCTATAACTAAATATTTTATTACTTTTCCTTATAGAAATAAAAAATAAAATGATTGAAATCTAACCTTTAAATCCTAAGTCTGATGAAGTCATGCAGATATGTTGCTATTTAACCTTTGATCAGAGACTATCTTGACTTGAGATGGTTGCAAAACAAAGACCTTCTTGCAGTGAGACGATTACACTTGTGTACTTGCAAATCATAGAAACAACAAATCAATTAGTCATACCTGCTTTAGAAAAATAGGGACTAGGTCCCACTATGATTGCAATTTGAGAGTAGGATATTCACACCAAATAAAGTAATACAAAGTAGTAATGAATAAACATACAATGATAAAACAACGTAAAATAAGGTAGGTACTCTTTTATTTCTTTGTATTGTCTTTCAAATGGTGTTACAATCAAAATCCCCTCTTAGGGGATGCTACCAAATTGATACAATGATACACAATATCATGATCAAAGTCTCTTGATGTAATAGAAGAATCTCCATGCCAACACAATTCATGGGGAGCAGGTTTTAAACCACTGCATGAGGGTTGTATACAGTCTTTAGTTGTCTTTGTACCTGTAACCTGCACGTAAAGAAATAACAGCAAATCAATAGCATGTATAGGACCCATCAAAATTGGATCTATTTTCAATATGAAGATAAATGAAACGAATGAAAAACAAGTACATGTATATGATAACAAAAATGTAAATCGATGTAAAACAATAAAATAAACTAATTTAACCTAAGATGCAATAAATGCAATAGATGTTGAGAATTTCATTCCAAGAAATTAAGTCTATTTACTAACACAATAAATTATTCACATTTTAATTAACCAAAGTACAATTTAATCAATCCACAAGTCACATGTTTGTTTCTCTTTAAAAGTAAAAACATTCAATCTACCTAAGTCTAAAAATATTATATTCCATTCATTTTGATAGATTTGAGTGTGAGATTTTTTTTAGCTTTAAGTTATGCCCTTCCCAAATGATAGAAATCGTAAAAGAAAGTGTTATGGAAGCTTAGGCAAAATAGTCACAACTTTTTACTTTTAGAAGAATATCTTACTGTGATATTAAAAAAAAAAAATTACCTATCTACTCATCAGCCAGAAATTGAACTTAATATTTGGTCGTCGATAAGCAAACAAGTCCTCAACAATAGCTTTTCGGTGTCCACTTGTCAGCCACCCATTTGAATATCTTTTAAACATAATCTTTTAACTGAATCGTTTTAGCTTTTTGCTTTTATTCTGGCCGAAAAATTGAACCGAAAAAGGTTGCTTTGACCTTAAGAAATCTGAATTATCCGTTGAGAGTTGGCCTCGCATTTGGGTTTCTTGGTTTTGGTACTTGGCCTGATTTTTCTTGCAAAAACAAATGCAACGGTGATCACCATTGGAGACGATGATCTGTGGAAACTGCTGCATCATCAACCTGCAACCTTCTGTTTGCCTTTGCCTTCGAAAGTCTCATCCTCGTCGCTTACTATGGAAATTTGGAATATGGAGAGATTGCCCTGCAAACTTGAAGGCGATTTTAAATTGCCAAGGGACACATACAAAAAAGAAGTGTATTCTTTGTTCATCGCCATTGGGTCATCGCCATTGGAGACGATTATCTGTCGAAAGTGCTGCACATGACTTGAGGTGACGGCGAAAATAGCTATGCCCAAACTTCGAGCAGGCAAGGCTCTGTCTTCAAAGTTATGCAGCCTGCCTTTTCCCGACTACTTCACTATTGATCATATTACTTTAATTTTCTGTGTTCTGTTTTAGTTTGTGCAGGTTCCTGCCGCGGTCGTGGTCGTGGAAGAGGGGTCAGCTGTGTTGCGTACAACAGGGGTAAGGTGGGGATTAATGGCAGCAGACCAGAAGTTGCAAGAGCATACGCAGAACAATCTCAAGAGGATCTGCGTCACTTCTTTCGCTGTCGAGCAATGGAAATGGCTAGCGGGGCGTCATGTTTTTTGTGCAATGGCCCGCCCAAATTCAGAACCTCCGGAGTGATTAAATCCGAGGTCACATGGCAGAGCTTCCAGATTTTATAGTCATCCACTGCTTGAAGATGAGTTATTTAAATTTAATTTTTAAATTTTTTAAAAAAATCTTTCTCTAATTGACTATTTAAGATTTAAAAAATATATAAAGTAAAACTTTTATTTTTGAACCGACTTTGATAGATGCAAAATGCCTTCCCTTGCACATTAGGTTATGAGCTGGCAACAGTTGATGGAGTGGAATATTTGCATTGTGACAAGGAATATACTTTATTCGTATAAAATACCTTTAATAAAGGGATGTTCTAGCCAAGATATTTTTTTATTTTAAAATGATTTTTTTTTTATATCTTGTATGTTCTTCATAAATTGAATTTAATATATGTATGGATAGAGAAGATTTCAATTTATGATTTTATTTGCAGCAGGAGCGGGAGGGGTCTTCTTGGTTTTCTTTTTGGAGGCGACAACGGGGTGCGCACAAGTCATGGAACTACGCAACCGAATCATTGGCCGTGTTTAGGGGTGTGCACAAGTCATGGAACTACGCAACCGAATCATTGGCCGTGTTTAGCTATCGAAAGCTGCAGGTGGCCACCAAGAACTTTTTAAACAGGTTGGGCAACGACGGGTAAGGAATACCTAGTGCCCAATGCAAAGATAAGGCCTGCTCGAGATTATCACGAAATACACCCTCAAACTTCTTGTTCAATACATCCTCAAACTTCTTCGAATAAGAATCCCACATGTTCTTCTTCGCATCATGGTGTGTCTGCTATCTTCTATCACATTGCTTTCATTATTTTCCCTTCAATTTAGAGGTCTTTTCAATCCTATATATAAATAAATATTTTTTTACTTTTATTTTTATATCTATAATAATTATAATGTATATTTTAGTTTAAAAGATTTAACTTTATAGAAAAAAAATTATATTTCGATGCTTGATAAGCATATGCATTAGGCTAATAACTTCTTGCAAGATCGGGTGTAATACTCGACCGCTGAATTGGAGAAAGTACTTGGGCCAACATCTGCCCTAAAACTCATTGTGAAAAGTACCCCAAGAATATTTTTTTTATTTTTATTAATTTTTTATATTATTATTTAATTATTTACAATAATAAATTTTATAGTGTTTAATATTATCATTTTATTATATTATGACATTAATTATTTTTTTTTAATTTGTTATGTGAGATTGATATGGGTCCCAATTGTATTATATTATGACCACATAGTGATAGTATAACTTTGGACTATTGAATTGAGAGAAATACATCTGTCTTTGCTAGAGAGAAATTGTTTTAGAGCACATTTCCAAGATATTCCTATAAAATGCCTTGGTCAAGCCAATTATTACATATAGGTTAGTGGTTTAGGGTCTCAGTCTTGGCCTGATTGAATGGTCTCGTGTTGAATGAATACAATCAGTTTTTCTTCAAAGATTCATTCGTTACAAGATCATGGTCCCTCGTTCTATTATTTTGGTAGAGTTTGGGGCCTCTCCTCTTTGGCTTGAGATCATCTTTTTTATTATCTTATATATTCACAGGGTTCGTACTGTGAGAGACATCCCCTCGGGTTGTAGATATGATGTAAATCCAACTACAAGAGGTCAAAACATAATACCTCCCATTACATAAAAACTGTGATAAATGAAAATAATATGCAAAACCCTCCATTTACATAAAAACTGTGATAAATGAAAATAATCATAAAAACCCTCCATTCACATAAAAACTACAAATCATGGAAATGAATCAATAAATATTTTCTATTATCATTCTTGGATTCACTTCCCCTTTTACAATGCAATACCAAGGGAATATATATCCCCAAAGAAACCCTAAAGCTTAAAAACCTAGAAATAAAAAAATTACTATTTTTGACAAATTATATTTCATAAAAATTTGTCTTTTTAGTAATTATCATTTTCGGCAAATTATATTTTACATCAAATAATTCTATTTTGAGTAATAAAAAAATTACTTTAAAACTTCTTTTTAAAAAAACCCTTTAAAGATAGGCTCCTGCATCATTCTCCTTTGGTTGAAAAGAACTCTGCTCCTACGAGTTCCTCTAATCAAACTCATAATTACTCTCCATAGAGCGTCACACATCTGCAAGTACTCCTCAAAGTACCAATCTACTTCTGAGTTTTTATATCTCAAACCTCCTGCAAACACTACACATAGTGCCAATTTATTCCTTCGAGGTTTTAAAATAGCAAACCTCCTACAAGCACTACACAAAGTGTTAATTCTTCCCTCTGAGGTTTTTAATGAAAAAAACCTCCTGTAAGCACTACACAGAGTGCCAATTTATTTCTTTAATGTTTTACAAACCTTCTGCAAGCACTACACAAAGTGCCAATTTCTTTCTCTAAGGTTTTACAAACCTTCTACAAACACTACACAAAATGACAATCTCTTTCTCTGAGGCTTTTACATAAAAAAAACCTCTTGCAAGCACTTACACAGAGTGTCAATTTTTGTCTCCAAGGTTTTACAAACCTTCTACAAGCACTGCATAGAGTGCCATTTTTTTTTTTTGAGCCTCTTTGCTCTCCTCTCATTTTCTTTTTTTTTCTCTTCTCTTTTCTCCTCCCAACAAGATCCAACTTGCTCTGATACCAAATGATGTAAATCCAACTGCAAGAGGTCAAAACATAATACCTCCCATTACATAAAAACTATGATAAATGAAAATAATATGCAAAACCCTCCATTTACATAAAAACTGTGATAAATGAAAATAATCATAAAAACCCTCCATTCACATAAAAACTACAAATCATGGAAATGAATCAATAAATATTTTCTATTATCATTCTTGGATTCACTTCCCCTTTTACAATGCAATACCAAGGGAATATATATCCCCAAAGAAACCCTAAAGCTTAAAACCCTAGAAATAATATATAAAAAAAAAAAAAAATTACTATTTTTGGCAAATTATTTTTTCATAAAAATTTGTCTTTTTAGTAATTACCATTTTCGGCAAATTATATTTTGCGTCAAATAATTTCATTTTGAGTAATAAAAAAATTACTTTAAAACTTTTTTTTAAAAAAACCCTCTAAAGATTAGTAATTATCATTTTCGACAAATTATATTTTGCGTCAAATAATTCCATTTTGAGTAATAAAAAAATTACTTTAAAACTTCTTTTAAAAAAAACCCTCTAAAGATAGGCTCCTGCATCAAGATGGTACCTTTACTTGGCCCTTCACTCCTCAATGGACCTCTCTCTGAGTTCTCGGGGGTCGAAAGAATTGGTATTTTTAGGTCTCTACACTTTTGGCTAGCATTCAAATACATATTGATAAGCTTATCCCTTATTCCTTAGGTGCTCTTCCCCTCTCTAAGAATAATAAGGAGAAAGTGCTTCATAAGATCCGAAAGGATGTTAGTCTCCAATATACCAGTTGCACATGGATCTCTCCCACAGTCCCTCTTTTCCCCAAATTGTATTTCTACCAGTATATAGTACCTTCAGCAACACACAATGCATAACACCCGAATCTTGATTGGACAACTCAGGGTGTGCTCCCACCAACTCTGGATTGAGTTAGATCACTATCTTTTGATAAAAGAGCACACTTTATTTTTGTTCCTTGGAAATAGGATCTGAGGCAAGGTGTCCTATATACTATGAGATCTGAGGCAAATTTCGTTACTTTTTTAGGGATATCTCTTAATCTCTATCAATATTTTTCAGATACCTAGACCAATGATGTCTCACACTCTTTTTTAGGGAGAATTTAGTTTCGTCAATAGAGAAGCTCTCCTCCAGATGGATCCCGCTTCCCTCACCATCGACCCATCACAACCTCCTTCACCAACTCTGATGGACCAAGTGACACCGGATGAAAACACCCCATTTCAGCCTATTCAAACAGAGGTGGGGTCACTAGACAACGCACCCACAATTTGTTGGGGCCTCAGATTAGTGATGGATAGAGACAGATCATGGATTTATTCAACATATATTCTTTAGCCTCGATTTTAAAGAAAGACTAGTTTTTGGGGGTGTTGGAGTTTACCCCTTAGGGTTGCTCCCCCCTCGCTCTCTCTCTCTCTTTGTTCTTCTTGGCATGCACTCCACTCTTTTGGACTGCAACCCACCCCTTTCCCCTCTTCTCTATTCCCATTCCCTTTGGCCCACTTCTTGGGTCACATTTTTGTATTTATCTTAGTTTCTTTCTTTGTTGCGCGCTTTGGCCTGCTCGTTGGCAGTTATTATTGTTCTTTTAAGTCCCTTGGGTCTTTTTTCAACCACTATGGATATTAATAATATTTCATTTCATTTCTACTCCATTTGCAAACTATCGCGATGGAGTGGTGAGGAAACTTTCTTGCTAGAAAGTTGATGTGTCCATCGCAACTCCTACTACATGCAATCTTGATCTTCTTATATTGAATCCCTGCAACTTATTGAACTTCGTTGGAGGTGAGTTATTCATCACCTTCGATGCATTGTTGATAATTTTATCATCTACCTCTATCGATGTTGTTGCGCTGCTTGCACAACTCCTCTATCTTTTTGTGTCTTCTCCTCCATTATTAATGCTTCTTGAATAGCTACTAGTTTATCTGGTTTCCTTTCTCCCCATGCAGCCTACCTTGAATCCACATTGTTGTTATCAACAATGGTACCTATAGTGCTCCCTTGCGCAGTCTGTCTCCTCAAATGTAGAAGAGTGCCCTGTTGCACTATAATGTATGCTTGACCCTCAAGTTGATAGCACTAGCCTAGTACAAGTTGTGCAACACTTCCACCAACTATACCAACTACCATAGTTTGAGGTGATCCTTTGAGGGGATACTCTTCACAACCTGTCTTGATAGTTGGGATTGAGATTAATGCAGCTAGAGTTAAGGTTGGGGTTGCAACTATTGCTTCATTTGTTGCCATTGCTGGCCCAAATGCTTCTGCCTCTTTTCCTCTCTCTCCAACTCCTTCGCAATGAGTAGTTTCTTATTTCTCCCTTTAGTCTTAAACTCCTCTTCTTCATAAAATACCTCCATCTAATGATTCAACTAATTGCACCCTTGGTGCCTTTCTTTTCTTCATCATTGTGCTCTTCTTCTTCTATCCTTGTGATGCCCTTCTTGCTTTTCCTGTTGGTCATGTTCTTGTTAGAGCCACATAGATCCAATGGAAAACAGTGGGTGCTCCTTTTGGAACTTGTTGAGGTGGGTCCAACCCTAAAAATTGTACCTTATCATACACTATTGCATCCAAAAGTAGACTGATGGCATGGAAAACCATTGAATTTTTTTTTCTTAAAGTACAATAGAAAAATTTGTATGGCATTAGACAAGAATGTTACCTAATCAAATTTGGCATTGCCCATATTCTTTCCATGTGCATAAGAGTTATGTGGACATATGAGAGGTTTGTTTTTCTCTGGATAATTTGGACATTACCATGTTCATGGCACACCCTAGCTCTTCCAAATTCAAGTGATGCATCTTCAATCCATGATTACCATGCTTCATCAATTCCCTAACATCACCTAGACTCGGGTTGGCAAACATGTCCACAAACACTTGTAATGTATAGGGCTATATTCCCTCCATCGGTCTATTGTTATTTGTGACAGGTAGTCCAAACACTTTTATGAAATTATTGGGGGGAAAGGATACCCAAACCTCCTTATTTCCAAACAAGGTTTTACTCTTTTTCTCCAATTCATACTTCTGCAACATCTACAACATATATGGCTTGAAGAAGTTATCAAAAGTGGCTACTTGCAAGATGTGGTGGACACCAGCATTTCAAAAAGTTACCTTTAGTGGGTTATTTCTAGTAACATTGTTCTCCCAAGTCTTGAAAAACTCTTGTGCAGGTGTTGTCCAAGTTATCTCATCAAGAGGAGTATGCATTCTCTCATTCTCGTTTGTTTTTTGTTGTTGAGGTGAAGTTGCCACCTCCTTATCTTTACCTTTTTGATCATCATTAGGAGTCTCTATTTACTATCGTGACCTTGAGCCACCTTCTCCTTTACCCTCTTTGTGGTGTTGTGCTCTTACCTGTTCCACTTCTATCTTACGCTCCTCCTGCTCTCGGTGGTGTACATGCTCCACATGACTCCTCAAGAAGCCCACACTTCTATTCAATTGGGGCCCTAGCCATAACACAAAACTCAACATAACTTATGGAGTGTTTCTCCTTGGCTCTTTTGGTTCCATAATTCTCAACCTCCATTGCATTCCACCTGCACTTAGCTATGCAAGTGTTTGAATTTGAACTCCTTTGGCAGTAATTACGCCCAACTACCCCAACCACTTTTTGGTTAGTATACCTTCCCCACACAACTCCACTTGAAACATGTCTTGCTTTTTGTGTCACTCTCAATTTATGTGCCTTAATTATGCCTTATCTCATTCCACATCCAAATGACCTGTTCTCTGCTCCAAACAACCTACCTTCGACTCCAAATGGTCCAACAACGACAAATGGGAGATTAATCTAGGGAAGTTGAATACTTTGTGGCTTGGGCTAAAGTGTAGAAAAACCAAACCTTATCCCTAGTAATTCCAATAAAAGGATTTAGCTAGGGTTAAGAAAACCAAAATTTTCTCCTTGGCCCTTTTGGTTTCGCAATTATCAACCTCCATTGCATTCCATCTCCACTTAGCTCTACAAGTGTTTGAATTTGAAATCCTTTGGCAATAATTACGCCCAACGTCCCCAACCGCTATTTGGTTGGTGTGGCTTCCTCAAACAACTCCACTTGACACACATCTTGATTTTTGTGTCGCTCTCAATTTATGTTCCCTAATTGTTCCTTATCTCATTCCACATCCAAATGACATGTTCTTTGCTCCAAGCAACCTACCTTCAACTCCAAATGGTTCGACAATGACAAATGGGATATTAAGCCAGGTAAGTTGAAGACTTTATGGCTTGGGATAAAGCATAGAAAAACCAAACCTTATCCCTAGGCATTCCAATTAAAGGATTTAGCTAGGGTTAAGAAAATCGGATTTTCACCATTTAAATGGAGAAAATTGTAGGTGAATGGAAGAAATCAATATGGAAATATCGAGGGAGGCTTGTTTGAGAATGGAGCATGATTTGAATATGCATATTGATGGGTTGAAAAATTGTCTTGATGAGTTTAGCAAGATAAAGTGTCATAAAATGCCTAAGGCAATTCCTTTAGGGCTTGTTGGTGGAAGTTCCAATCAAAGTGATGGTCATTGAGGCTGTGGAGAATAAGGATGAGTTGCAACAAGTTGTTTTCAGTAGAAAGAGGGACATTTTGTCCATTTTAGAACATGTGTGTATGGATCAAGAAGGGAAGGTCATTTGGAGCCTGTGTTTGACCGTTCAAGAAGGGAAGTGGTGATTTGTGCAAAAAAGGATAACAAGATACAACAAGTTGTCCACCATTTGAAGAAGGTCATTGGAGTCATGAAGAGGAAAAAAATTGGTAGAAAAAATTATTTGAGGACAAGATAAAGTATGTCAGGTTGTTAGGTGGAAGCAGTCGATCATCTGAAAGATCGATTAGGCCATCTAGAATGAGTTTTGGGTTGTCAAGGTAGGATTGATCATCAGAGTGAAGATGAAGGATGTCCAGCTAGAAAGAAAGGTTGTCTAGTGGGAGAGGAGGGTTGTTTGGTTGTAAAATACCTTTAGGTCATGCAATTAGCCACCCACTAAAAGAAATATTCACCCACATACCTGCATCATGATAGTAGTGCAGATATTGAAAATAAGTGAGCATCTAGAAAATCATCCGATACTCCTTCCGTAGGCTTTCCTGATCGAATCCTTGACAACTATTCATCTATTAGGTGCTTCTTTCTTTGTCTCACTACCACTCGAAACATGAACTCTTGGAATGTGACGAGCCACCTACTAACTCGTGTGAATAGTTGGCTTATTGATTAAGTACAACACCAGATGATCCACATAGAAATCAAAAGGGTTGGCAAGCAAGTGATGCATAAACTTTTTCATTGCATCCACTATCCCCAAACCCTACTGCTCCATAGTGTTGTAATTCTTCTCTGATTGAGACAACAACCGACTAGAAAAATATATGGGTTGATCTAACCCATATCGCCCCTCTTGAGCAAGCCCGCATCCAATTGCAAAATTGGATGCATTCATGTGGACATGAAATTCTTTCTCCCCATTTGAAAATACTAGACTGGGTGTGTAAACCAACTTTACTTTTAGCTCCTCAAAGGCTTTCTGATGCTCCTCCGTCGACTTGAAAGGAACACATTTGTGTGTCAATGTGTCAAGAGAGTGTGAAACTTGTGCAAAATTTTAAATGAAATGCCAATAGTACTTGACCTAAATTTTGTTAGGTCTTCAAACCCTCTTTACACACCATGTGCCCTAGCAACTTTCCATACAGTACCAACAACTTGCACTTCTCTAGATTCAAGGACAATCAAGCATTCATACATAATCACATGCACTCCAATGCCTTCAAATACTTGTCCTTTCTTCCATAGAACAACCAACCATCCAAAAACACTTTGAATTTGCTTGTTGATATTTGTTCAATATATATACAAATTATCGTTTGAAATATGGAGGGGCATTGTGCAAATCGAAACACATGCGATTATATGCATAAATCCCATTCTCAACTACAAAAGTGGTCTTCAATCTATCTTCTTTGGCAATACTGATTTTATTGTAGCTTGAGAATCCATCTAATCATGAATAGATCTTGTGCCCTACTACTTATTCCAAGATCGAATTAGTAAATGGTATGGAGAAGGGATCCTTGATGGTCACCACATTCAAACTCTGAATATCCACACAGATGCAAATTTGCTTACTTTTATTCTTCAAAATGATGATGATAGGTGACACCCACTTGTTCACCATCAATTTGAAGATTATTTCCCCATCCAACATCTTCTTTATCCCTGCACTAACCAAGGCCACATACTTTGAATTCATTCTAGATGACCTCCTCACAAGTTGCATCCCAAGAACCAATAGATCTCGATGCATGCACAACTTAGGTGGAATCCTTTGTAGATATTTGTATGCACAACTTAGGGTTTTTAATAATTTTTTTATTTTTTATTTTTTTAGTTATTTAAGATTTTCTCATAGATTAAGTTTTTTTATTTTTAAAATTTGATTATATCAATCTAGAATTAGAATAGGTTTCATTCATATTATTGTTGGTTATATTAGATTGAAATAGGTCTCATTGTATTGTATTATGTCATGTTGTCATGGTATTTCAACAAATTAAATAGTAGTACTATAATAATATTTTGATAATTACGGATGAAAAGTTATTGGATTTTCATTCTGAGACCCATGTTCAAACTCTACTCATTATATTGTCACGGTATTTCAAAAAATTACATAGTAGTACTATAACAACATTTTGATAATTATGGATGTAAAGTTCTTTGGATTTTTATTTAGAGACACAAGTTCAAGTTCAAACCCCACTCGTCATGTTGTCATGGTATTTCAACAAATTACATAGTAGAGTAAACTTAAATTTTTAGATTGATAAAGACAACATAGTTGTTAGGGCTTTGGATTCTCTTTGGGGAGGTCCAAGGTTCAAACCACAATGTATCTAAAAATGGATAGGTTGCATGGTAGCAATCAATTGATTATTAATTGGATGTTCTATTATGATTCCTTGGAGGGTCCAGGATCTCGTTGAATTTGTCTAGAAAGTGAGGTGCATATTTAGGTTAACATAGAATAAAAAAACTACTTTGTGGGAGACCACTTGCACGGCAACATAAAAATTCTAAATTTTTTAATTTTCACTCGTATGTGTTCTTGTACGCACATGACATCTACAAATTCTCTTGCTCGGAGTCACTTAGGGGACTAATTGACAATTCTCTATATGTGCAAGCTTTTTCATCATGGTAGTGTGGTAGATTTGGAGTCACTTACGGGACTAATTGAGAATTCTCTGTATGTACAAGTTTTTTCGTCATGGTAGTGTGGTAGATTTCGAGTCACTTAGAGGACTAATTGAGAATTCTTTGTATGTGCAAGATTTTTCATCATGGTAGTGTGGTAGATTTGGAAAAGGTGATGAGATTTTTATTTTTTCTTGTTTTGAGTTGTAGCATTAGTAGTACTGTGGAGATGTATCATGCGTAGAATGGAAACAAAAATGCGGTTTAGTTGTAGTTTTTGTGTAGAAGTTGCACCTTATTGTGGAGCCATTGTTTTTTTGTGTGGAAGTTGCACCTTATTATGGAGGTACCAGGGCTATTCACGGATGCTACAAAAGTCTATAAATACGCCTAAAGAGTGAAGGAGACAACCACGTCTCAGCTAGGAATACCGCCATATTATCATCGAAACATATGAACACGACCACAACTGAGCAGACAATGGTGTTGTTGATAGAAGGCAGCCCCTCCTAGGGCTGCAACACAAAGGGATCTGTGATGCCCACTCTGGTTGGTGCATACACGACATCCACCTCTTCATCATCTATCGTCATCAATCATGAAGATGGGTCATCACTAGATCGCCCGATTCTATGATTGTTCATCTGAGCAACACTTTTGAGGTACTAATGAAGTCCAGGATCTGCAGGCTCTCCTTAACCTTGTTCATCCCCAAAAACACTCATGCCTTTGATCTCTCTCTAGATTCACAACTCATCCTAGATGTCTTTTGTGACCCCGGTTATGTCTTTGTTTATAGTTTTTATTGAAAGTATATGTAACTTAGTGTGTGTTAGGTTTTTCTAAAATTAATATTTGCTTAATGCATCTTCGTAGATTTGTTTTCTAAAGCCATCATTTACTGCATTGTGATTCAAATGAAACTATCTAGAAACTATGGTGCTTTGTGATTAACCTAAATATACATAGAGAGTGCATATGTGGGAGTGTTTTTGAGGATGAACAAGGTTAAGGAGTTCCTGCAAATCTTGGATGCGCTATAGAAGTTCATTGAGTTCAGCGTTACCCCAAAAGGGCTGCTTGCACGAACAATCACAACATCGGATGATCTAATGATGACCCAACTTCTTGAGCGATGACAACAAACAGGGAAGAGGTGGACGTCGTGTAGGTACCAGCCAAAGTGAGCATCACAGATCCCTTTGTGTTGCAACCGAAATAGGAGTTGCCTTCCATCAACTGCACCATCATCGGTTCAGTTGTGGTCGTGTTCATGTGTTTCGATGTTAATGTAGTAGCATTCCTAGTTGAGACAGGGTCGCCTCCTTTGCTCGAAAGATGTCCAAGGCTGTGGATGTAGTTTCCACACAAAAAAACAACGGTAACTACACCACAATAAGTGCAACTTCCACACAAAAAATGACGGCAACTACACCGCCACAACTACATTCTCGATAAAACCATCTTCATAGTGCTACTCTTCATAGTACTACTTACTAATGATACTACAACTCAAAACGTAAGAAATAGAAATCCAAACGCCTTTTCCAAATCTACCCCAATACCAATAAGTGACTCCCGGTAAGAAAATTTTTAGATGTCGTGTGTGTGCAAGAGCACATACGGATGAAAATTTAAAAATTAAAAATTTCCATGTCACCGTACAAGTGGTCTCCCACCAAATATCCGTTACGACACATATCAAAGATTATAATTTTTGTTAAGGATAAAGAATTTGGAGACGCCCACGGGTGAAAATTTAAAATTTTAAAATTTGCATGTTGGTGAAAATTTAAAATCTCCATGTCGCCGTGCAAGTAATCTCCCACCAAATAGCCTTACGGTACATATCAAAGCCTATAATTTTTTATAAGTCAATGATCATATTTTAAAAAGTTATATAAAGGAATAATTAACATTACACTGAAAAACGGAAGCTTTTAATATTTATTTAAATAAAAAAAATAAATTATTCTTTAAGTAAATGTATATAAATAGATTCTTTTACTTTTAGAATTTTAAGGTAATATATTTATTAAAACTTTTGTGAGTATGGTTAGAATTTAAAATGTTCAATTTTTTTTAATTTTTATAATGGAACCTATTTTAATTTTATATTAATATAATTAAATAAAAAAATAAAAAAACTTCATTTATAAAATCATCTAAAAAATAAAAATATCAAAACCCTCATACAAATTTAACATTTTAAATTTTTTGCTCACAAAATTTTTAATAAATATATTACCTTAAAATTCTATCATATCTTACAACAAATGCAAAAAAAACCATTTATATACGTTTACTTAAAAAACATCTTTTATAATATATAAATATTTATAAAAAACATTTGTGTTAAGTGTAATGTTAATTATTCCTTTATATAACTTCTTTAAAAAGAGGGTCATTGACTTAACAAAAATTATAATCCTTGATATGTGCCCTTAACAAAAATTATAATCCTTGATATGTGCCCTAACAGCTACTTGGTGGGAGACCACTTGCACGACTACTTGGTGGGAGACCACTTGCACGACAATAAAAATTCTAAAATTTTAAATTTTCACCCATATGTGCTCTTGTATGCACACAACGTCTACAAATTCTCTTGCTCGGAGTCACGTAGGGGACTAATTGAGAATTCTCTGTATGTGCAAGCTTTTGCGTCATGGTAGTGTGGTAAATTTGGAGTCACTTAGAGGACTAATTGAGAATTCTGTGTATGTGCTAGCTTTTTCGTCATGGTAGTGTGGTAGATTTCAAGTCACTTAGAGGACTAATTGAGAATTCTTTGTATGTGCAAGATTTTTCGTCGTGGTAGTGTGGTAGATTTGGAAAAGGTGATGGGTTTTTTATTTTTTCTTGTTTTGAGTTGTAGCATTAGTAGTACTGTGGAGATGTATCATGCGCAGAATGGAAACAAAAATGTGGTTTAATTGTAGTTATTTTTGTGTAGAAGTTGCACCTTATTGTGGAGCCATTGTTTTTTTGTGTGGAAGCTGCACCTTATTATGGAGGTACCACGGTTGTCCACGGATGCTACAAAATTTTGTAAATACGCCTAAAGAGTGGAGGAGACAGCCACGTATCAGCTAGGAATGCTGCCAAATTAGCATCGAAACATATGAACACGACCACAACTGAGCAGACAATGGTGTTGTTGACGGAAGGCAACCCCTCCTAGGGCTGCAACACAAAGGGATCTGTGATGCCCACTCTGGCTGGTGCATACACGACATCCACCTCTTCATTGTCTATCGTCACTGCTCAGAAATATGGGTTATCACTAGATCACCCGATTCTATGATTGTTCATCTGAGCAGCACTTTTGAGGTACTAATGAAGTCCATGAGCTTCTATAGCGCGTCCAAGATCTGCAAGCTCTTCTTAACCTTGTTCATCACCAAAAACACGCATGCATTTGATCTCTCTAGATTTACGGCTCATCCTAGACATAGTTTGTGACCCCGGTTATGTCTTTGTTTATAGTTTTTATTGAAAGTATATGTAACTTGGTGTGTGAGGTTTTTATAAAATCAATATTTGCTTAATGCATCTTCGTAGATTTGTTTTCTGAAGCCATCATTTACTGCATTGTGATTCAAATGAAACTATCTAGAAACTATGGTGCTTTGTGATTAACCTAAATATACATAGAGAGAGCATATGTGGGAGTGTTTTTGAGGATGAACAAGGTTAAGGAGTTCCTGCAGATCTTGGACGCGCTATAGAAGTTCATTGAGTTCAGCGTTACCCCAAAAGAGTTGTTCGTACGAACAATCACAACATCGGATGATCTAATGACGATCCAACTTCTTGAGCAGTGACGGACGACAAACAGGGAAGAGGTGGACGTCGTGTAGGCACCAGCCAAAGTGAGCATCACAAATCCCTTTGTGTTGCAGCCCAAATAGGAGCTGCCTTCCATCAACTACACCATCATCGGTTCAGTTGTGGCCATGTTCATGTGTTTCAACATTAATGTGGCAACATTCCTAGTTGATACAGGGTCGCCTCCTCTGCTCGAAAGACGTCTGAGGCCGTAGTGGATGTAGCTTCCACACAAAAAAACAACGGTAACTACACCAGAATAAGGTGCAGCTTGCACACAAAAAAACGATGACAACTACACCGCCACAACTACATTCTTGGCAAAACCATCTTCATAGTACTACTCTTCATAGTACTACTTACTACTGATACTACAACTCAAAACGTAAGAAATAGAAATCCAAACGCCTTTTCCAAATCTACCCCAATACCAATAAGTGACTCCCGGCAAGAGAATTTTTAGATGTCGTGTGTATGCAAGAGCACATACGGGTGAAAATTTAAAAATTAAAAATTTCCATGTCACCGTGGTCTCCCACCAAATAGTTGTTACGGAAAATATCAAGGATTATAATTTTTGTTAAGGACAAAGAATTTGTAGCCGCCCACGCCACGGGTGAAAATTTAAAATTTTCATGTTGGTGAAAATTTAAAATCTCCATGTCGTCGTGCAAATGGTCTCCCACCAAATAGCCTTACCGTACATATCAAAGATTATAATTTTTGATAAGTCAATGATCCTCTTTTAAAGAAGTTATATAAAAGAATAATTAACATTACACTTAAAAACGAAAGCTTTTAATATTTATTTATACTATAAAAGATGTTCTTCTTTATTTAAATGTATATAAATTGATTCTTTCATTTTGTTGTAAGATAGGGTAGAATTTTAAGGTAATATACTTATTAAAACTTCTGTCCGTATTGTTAGAATTTAAAATGTTCAATTTTTTTTTAATTTTTAATTTTTATAATGGAACCTATTTTAATTTTAAATTAATAAAAAAATAAAAAAACTTAATTTATAAGATCATTTAAAAAATAAAAATATAAAATCCCTCGTAAAAATTTAACATTTTAAATTTTCATGCTCACAAAATTTTTAATAAATATATTACCCTAAAATTCTATCATATCTTACAACAAATGCAAAAAAAACTCATTTATATACATTTACTTAAAAAAACATCTTTTATAGTATATAAATATTTATAAAAAACATGTGTTTTTAAGTGTAATGTTCATTATTCCTTTATATAACTTCAGAGTCGTTATTTGGTAGGAGACAACTTGCATGACAACATGGAAATTTTAAATTTATAAATTTTCACCCGTCAACATAGAAATTTTAATTTTTCACCCGTGGACGTCTACAAATTCTCTTGCCCGGAGTCAGGGTCATTGGCTTAAGAAAAATTATAATCTTTGATATGTGCTGTAACAACTATTTGGTGGGAGACCACTTGTAGGGCGACATGGAAATTTTAAAATTTAAAATTTTCATCCACACACGGCGTCTACAAATTCTCTTGCTAGGAGTCACTCATGGGACTCATTGAGAATTCTAGGTATGCACAAGCTTTTTCGTCATAGATTTGGAAAAGGTGTTTGAATTTCTATTTCTTTTGTTTTGAGTTGTAGTATTAGTACTCTAAAGATGGATTTTGCTTAGAATGTAGTTGTGGCAGTGTAGTTGCCATTGTTTGTGAGGAAACTGTACCTTATTGGGGTATAGTTCCCATTATTTTTTATGTGGAAGTTACACCTTATTTTGGAGGGGCCACAGTATCAAACTCGAATGCTACAAACTTTTGTAACTACACCTTTTGAGTGGAGGAGGCGGCCCTGTCTCAGCTAGGAATACCGCCAAATTAGCATCAAAACACATGAACAACCTCGTCTCAGCTAGGAATACCACCACATTAGCATCAAAACATATGAACACGACCATAGCTAAGCTGATGATGATCCTCTTGATGGAAGGTAGCCTCTATTTAGGCTGCAACACAAGGGATCTATGATGCTCACTTTGGCCTATGCCTACACGACGTCCACATCTTCCCTGTCTGTCATCACCGCTTAGGAAGTTGGGTCATCATTAGATCATCTGATGTTGTGATTGTTCATATCAGTAGCCCTTTTGGGGTAATGCTGAATTCAATGAGCTTCTATAGCGCATCCAGGATCTACAAGAACTCCTTAACCTTATTCATCCTCGAAAATACTCTCGTATATGCTCTTTTTGTATATATCCACAACATTGCTCATCCCAGATATCTATTGTTACCCTGATCATATTCTCTCTTTACAATTTTTAGTTAAAATATATGTAAATTAGTGTGCATTATGTTTTTCTAAAATCAACATATGTTTAATGCATCTTCGTAGCTTTGATTTCTTAAGCCATCGTTTACTGCTTTGTGATTCAAATGGAACTATCTAGAAATTGAGGTGCAATCACAAAGCACCACATTTTCTAGATAATTCTATTTGAATCAACAAAGCAGTAAATGATGGCTTCAAAAAACAAAGATACGAATATGTATTAAGCAAATATTGATTTTAGAAAAATAGACATATACGGGGTCATAAAAGATGTCTAGGATGAGCAATATCATGAATCTAAAGAGATCAAATGCAAGAGTATTTTTGAGGATGAACAAGGTAAAGGAGAGCCTGCACATCCTGGACGCACTATAGAAGCTCATGGACTTTATCAATACCTCTTAGATGAATAATCATAGCATCTGGTGATCTAGTGACGTCGTATCTTCTTGAGCACTGATAATAGACGATGAAGATATGGATGTCATGTAGGCACCATCCAGAGTGGGCATCACATATTCCTTTGTGTTGCAGCCCAAGGAGGAGCTCCCTTCCATCAATAGCACTGTTGTCTTCTCAACTGTGGTCATTTCATGTGTTTCGATGCTAATGTGGTGGTATTCCTAGCTGATACATGGTCGCCTCCTCCGCTCCTACAACGTATTTACAAAATTTTGTAGCATCCACGGTCGTGGTACCTCCATAAAAAGGTGCAGCTTCCACACAAAAAAACAACGACAATTAAACCATATTCTTGTTCCCATTCTCTACATGATACATCTTCATAGTACTACTAATATTGCAACTCAAAACAAAAAAATAGAAATCCTAATACTTTTCCAAATCTACTCCAATACCATGATGAAAAATCTTGCATATAAATAAAATTCTCAATGAATCCCTTGAATGACTTCGGGTAAGAGAATTTGTACATTCCCTGTGCAAGAGCATGAACATGTGAAAATTTAAAAATTCTATGTCACCCTACAAGTGGTCTCCCATCAAATAGTTGTTACGACACATATCAAGGACTATAACTTTTGTTAAGTCAATGACCCTCTTAATTAACAACTAAGGCTTTCAATAAATATTTATCTTATAAAAAATGTTCTTCTTTAAGTAAATGTATATAAATAGGTTTTTTGATATACTTTTAAGGTAAAATATTTATTAAAAGTTTTGTAAGCATAGCGAGAATTTAAAATGTTGAATTTTTATGAGGGTTTTTATAATTTTTGTATTTTTTATTTTTTAGTTATTTAAGATTTTCTTATAGATTAAGTTTTTTTTAATTTTTAAAATTGATTATATCAATTTAGAATTAGAATAGGCTTCATTCATATTATTGTTGGTTATATTAGATTGAAATAGGTCTCATTGTATTGTATTATATCATGTTGTCCTGTTATTTCAACAAATTAAATAGTAGTACTATAACAATATTTTGATAATTATAGATGAAAAGTTTTTGGATTTTCATTCCGAGACCTATGTTCAAACTCTACTCATTATATTGTCATGGTATTTCAAAAAACTACATAGTAGTACTATAACAACATTTTGATAATTATGAATGTAAATTTCTTTGAAGTTTTATTTAGAGACACAAGTTCAAGTTCAAACCCCACTCTTCATGTTGGCATGGTATTTCAACAAATTAAATAGTAGAGTAAACTTAAATTTTTAGATTGACAAAGACAACATAGTGGTTAGGGCTTTGGTTTCTCTTTAGGGAGGTCCAAGGTTCAAACCACAATGTATCCAAAAATGGATACGCTGCATGGTAGCAGTCAATTGATTATTGATTGGATGTCCCATTATGATGCCTTGGAGGGTCAAGGATCCGATTGACTTTGTCTAGAAAGTGATTATGATGCCTTGGAGGGTCAAGGATCCGATTGACTTTGTCTAGAAAGTGACGTGCATATTTAGGTTAACATAGAATAAAAAAGCTACAAATATGCATTAAACAAATATTGATTTTAGAAAAACCTAATGCACACTAATTTACATATATTTTAACTAAAAACCATAAAGAAAGAGGATGACCAAGGTAACAACAGACGTTTGGGACGAGAAACGTCGTGGATATACAGAGAGAGCATATGTAGGAGTGTTTTTGAGGATGAACAATGTTAAGGAGTTCCTGCAGATCTTGAACGGGTTATAGAAGCTCATTGAGTTCATCATTACCCCAAAGAGTTGCTCAGATGAACAATCACTATGTTGGGCGATCTAATGACGACTCAACTTCCTAAGGGGTGATGACATATGGGGAAGAGGTGGACGTTGTGTAGGCATCGACCAAAGTTATCACATATCCCTTTGTGTTGCAGCCCAAATAGGGGCTACCTTCCATCAAAAACACCGTCATCGACTCAACTGTGGTCGTGGTCATATGTTTGAATGCTAATGTGACGACATTCCTTACTAATACTGGGCCACCTCTACGGTTGAGAAGGCGTACTTAAATAATTTTGTAGCATCTGAGGCCGTGGCGCCTCAAAAATAAAGTGTAGCTTCCACAAAAAAAACAACGACAACTACACCATAATAAGGTGCAACTTCCACACAAAAAACAACGATAACAAAACTGTCACAACTACATTCTCGACAAAACTCATCTTCACAGTACTACTAATACTACAACTCAAAACAAAAGAAATAGAAATCCAAATGACTTTTCCAAATCTACCCCAATACCATGACGAAAAAGCTGGCACATACAGAGAATTCTCAACGAGTCCCATGAGTGATTCCAGGCAAGAGAATTTGTAGATGTCGTGTGCGTGCAAGAGCACATACGGGTGAAAATTTAAAATTTTTATGTTGTCATGCAAGTGGTCTCCCACCAAATAGTCGTTACAACACATATCAAGGATTATAATTTTTATTAAGTCAATGAACCTGACTCCAGGCAAGAGAATTTGTAAACGTCCACTGGTGAAAATTTCCATGTTGCCTTGAAAATTTAAAAATTTAAAATTAAAATTTAAAAATTTCCCTGTCGCGGGGTGAAAATTTAAAAATTTAAAATTTCAATGTCGCCCTACAAGTGGTCTCCCACTAAATAGTCGTTACGGCACATATAAAGGATTAACAAATTTATAATCCTTGATATGTGACGTAATGACTTTTTGGTGGGAGACCACTTGCACAGTGACGTGGAATTTTTAAATTTTCTTTCGTGCGTGCTTTTGCACAAAGCGTCTACAAATTTTAAATATTTAAATTTTTACCAGCGACATGGAAATTTTAAATATTTAAATTTTCACCGATGAGCGTCTACAAATTCTCTTTCCTGCAGATATTGAACGGGTTATAGAAGCTCATTGAGTTCATCATTATCCCAAAAGAGATGCTCAGATGAACAATCACAATGTGGGGCGATCTAATGACGACTCAACTTCCTAAGGGGGTGATGACATATGGGGAAGAGGTGGACGTCATGTAGGCATCGACCAAAGTTATCACATATCCCTTTGTGTTGCAACCCAAATAGGGGCTACATTCCATCAAAAACACCGTCATCGACTCAACTGTGGTTGTGGTCATATGTTTGGATGCTAATGTGACGACATTCCTAACTAATACTGGGCCACCTCTACGGTTGAAAAGGCGTACTTAAATAATTTTGTAGCATCCGAGACCGTGGCGCCTCTAAAATAAAGTGTAGCTTCCACAAAAAAAACGACGACAACTACACCATAATAAGGTGCAGCTTCCACACAAAAAACAATGATAACAAAACTGTCACAACTACATTCTCAGCAAAACTCATCTTCACAGTACTACTGATACTACAACTCAAAACAAAAGAAATAGAAATCCAAATGACTTTTTCAAATCTACCCCAATACCATGACGAAAAAGCTTGCACATACAGAGAATTCTCAACGAGTCCCATGAGTGACTCCAGGCAAAAGAATTTGTAGATGTCGTGTGCGTGCAAGAGCACATACGGATGAAAATTTAAAATTTTTGTGTTATCGTGCAAGTGGTCTCCCACCAAATAGTCGTTACAACACATATCAAGGATTATAATTTTTATTAAGTCAATGAACCTGACTCCAGGCAAGAGAATTTGTAGACGCCCACTGGTGAAAATTTAAAAATTTAAAATTTCCATGTTGCCTGTGAAAATTTAAAAATTTAAAATTAAAATTTAAAAATTTCCATGTCGCGGGATGGAAATTTAAAAATTAAAAATTTCAATGTCGCCCTACAAGTGGTCTCCCACCAAATAGCCGTTACGGCACATATCAAGGATTAACAAATTTATAATCCTTGATATGTGACGTAACGACTTTTTGGTGAGAGACCACTTGCGCAGTGACATGGAATTTTTAAATTTTCTTTCGTGCGTGCTCGCACAAAGCGTCTACAAATTTTAAATATTTAAATTTTTACTAGCGACATGGAAATTTTAAATATTTAAATTTTCACCAATGAGCGTCTACAAATTCTCTTTCCTGGAGTCAGTTTCATTGACTTAATAAAAATTATAATCCTTGATATGTGCCCTAACGACTACTTGGTGGGAGACTGCTTGCACTGTGACATAATAATTTTTAATTTTTAAATTTTCACCCGTATGTGCTCTTGTACACATACGACATCTACAAATGCTTGCACTGTGACATAATAATTTTAAATTTTTAAATTTTCACCTGTATGTGCTCTTGTACACACACGACATCTACAAATTCTTTGAGAATTCTTTGTATGTGCAAGCTTTTTCGTCATGATAGTGTGGTAGATTTGTTGTCACTTAGGGGACTGATTGAGAATTCTTTGTATGTGCAAGCTTTTTTTGTCATGGTAGTGTGGTAGATTTGGAAAAGGCATTGCGATTTTTATTGTTTTGAGTTGTAATATTAGTAGTACTGTGAAGATGTATCATGCACAGAATGGAAACAAGAATGCAGTTTAGTTGTAGTTGTTTTTGTCTAGAAGTTGCACCTTATTGTGGAGCTGTTGTTTTTTTGTGTGGAACCTGCACTTCATTATGGAACCTGCACCTTATTATGAAGGTACCACGATTGTCTGCGGATGCTACAAAATTTTGTAAATACGCCTAAGGAGCGGAGGAGGCAGCCACATCTCAGCTAGGAATGCGGCCACATTAGCATCGAAAAATATGAACACGACCACAACTGAGAAGATAATGGTGTTGTTGACGGAAGGCAGCCCTTGTGATGCCCACTCTGGACGGTGCATACATGACATCCACCTCTTCATCGTCTATCATCACCGCTCAGGAAGATGGGTCATCACTATATCGTCCAATTCTATGATTGTTCATATGAGCAATACTTTTGAGGTACTACTAAATTCCATGAGCATCTATAGCACGTCCAGGATCTGCAGGCTCTCCTTAACCTTGTTCATACCCAAAAACACTCATGCATTTGATCTCTCTCTAGATTCACGGCTCATATTAGACGTCTTTTGTGACCCCAGTTATGTCTCTGTTTACAATTTTTATTGAAAGTATATGTAACTTAGTGTGCGTTAGGTTTTTCTAAAATCAATATTTGCTTAATGCATCTTCGTAGATTTGTTTTTTGAAGCCATCATTTACTGCATTGTGATTCAAATGGAATTATCTAGAAACTATGGTGCATTGTGATTAACCTAAATATACATAAAGAGCATATGTGGGAGTGTTTTTGAGGATGAACAAGGTTTAGGAGTTCCTGCAGATATTGGACGCGCTATAGAAGTTCATTGAGTTTAGCGTTACCCCAAAAGGGCTACTTGCACGAACAATCACAACATCAGATGATCTAATGACGACCTAACTTTCTGAGTGGTGACAACAGACGGGGAAGAGGTGGACGTCGTGTAGGCACCATCCAAAGTCAGCATCACAAATCCCTTTGTGTTGCATCCCAAATAGGGGTTGCCTTCCATCAACTACACCATCATCGGTTTAGTTGTGGCCGTGTTCATGTGTTTTGATGTTAATTTGGCAGCATTCCTAGTTGATACGGGATCGCCTCCTTCGCTTGAAAGGCATCCGAGACCGTAGCGCCTCCAAAATAAGGTGTAGCTTTCACACAAAAAATAACGGTACACTACAATAAGGTGCAACTTCCACACAAAAAACGATGGCAACTACACCAACTCAAAACGTAAGAAATAGAAATCCAAATACCTTTTCCAAATCTACCCCAATACCAATAAGTGACTCCGAGTAAGAGAATTTTTAGACATCGTGTGCATGCAAGAGCACATACGGGTGAAAATTTAAAAATTAAAATTTCCATGTCATCGTGCAAGTGGTCTCCCACCAAATATCTGTTACGGCACACATCAAGGATTATAATTTTTTTGTTAAGGGCAAGAGAATTTGTAGATGCCCACGGTTAAAAATTTAAAATTTTAAAATTTTCATGTTTGGGAAAATTTAAAAATTTATATTTATTTTGTTTTGAGTTGTAGTATTTGTAGTACTCTAAAGATGGATTTTTATTAGAATGTAGTCACGGCAATGTAGTTGCCATTGTTTGTGTGGAAGCTGCATCTTATTGGGGTGTAGTTGCCATCATTTTTTGTGTGGAAGTTACACCTTATTTTGTAGGGGCCACAGCCTCAGACTCGAACGCTACAAAATTTTGTAAGTACACCTTCTGAGTGGGGGAGGCGGCCCTGTCTCAGTTAAGAATACCACAAAATTAGCATCAAAACACATGAACAACCTCATCTCAGTTAGGAATGCCACCACATTAGCATCAAAACACATGAACACGACCACATCTGAGCTGATGATGATCCTCTTGATGGAAGGTAGCCCCTATTTGGGCTGCAACACAAAGGAATCTATGATGCTCACTTTGGCCTATGACTACACGACGTCCACCTCTTCCCCATTTGTCATCATCGCTCAGGAAGTTGGGTAATAATTAGATCACCTGATGTTGTGATTGTTCATCCGAGTAGCCCTTTTTGTGTAATGCTGAACTCAATGAGCTTCTATAGCGCATCCAGGATCTGCAAGAACTCCTTAACCTTGTTCATCCTCAAAAATACTCCTGTATATGCTCTTTTTGTATATATCCACAAAGTTGCTCATCCCAGATATCTGTTGTTACCCCGATCATCTTCTCTCACCATGCTCACCATTTTTTTAAAAATAAATATATTACCTTAAATTTCTACCATATCTTATAACAAATGTGAAAGAACCCATTTATATACATTTACTTAAAGAAGAACATCTTTTATAATATATAAATATTTATTAAAAGCCTCCATTTTAAAGTGTAATGTTAATTATTCTTTTATATAACTTCTTTAAAAGATGATCATTGACTTATCAAAAATTATAATCCTTGATATGCACCGTAAGGCTATTTGGTGGGAGACCACTTGCACGACATGGAAATTTTAAAATTTAAAATTTTCACCCATTGGCGTCTACAAATTTTCTTGCCCTTAACAAAAATTATAATCCTTGATATGTGCCGTAATGGATATCTGGTGGGAGACCACTTGCACGGTGATATGGAAATTTTAAACTTTTAAATTTTCACCCGTATGTGCTCTTGCATGCACACGGCGTCTAAAAATTCTCTTGCCCGAATTCACTTATTGATATTGGGGTAGATTTGAAAAAAGTGTTTGGATTTCTATTTCTTATGTTTTGAGTTGTAGTATCAGTAGTAAGTAGTACTATGAAGATGGTTTTACCGAGAATGTAGTTGTGGCGGTGTAGTTGGCGGTGTAGTTGTCGTCATTTTTTGTGTGGAAACTGCACCTTATTATGGTGTAGTTACCGTTGTTTTTTTGTGTGGAACCTACACCTTATTTTGGAGGCACTACAGTCTTGTATGCCTTTCCAGTGGAGGAGGCAACCCCGTCTCAGCTAGGAATATCACCACATTAACATCGAAACACATGAACACGGCCACATCTAAACCGATGACGATGAAGTTGATGGAAGGCAACCCCTATTTGGGTTGCAACACAAAGGGATCTGTGATGCTCACTTTGGATGGTGCCTACACGACGTCCACCTCTTCCTCGTCTGTCATCACCACTTAGGAAGTTGGGTCTTCTTTAGATCATCCGATGTTGTGATTATTCGTGCGAGCAGCCCTTTTGGGGTAACGTTGAACTCAATGAACTTCTATAGCACATCCAAAATCTACAGGAACTCCTCAACCTTGTTCATCCTCAAAAACACTCCCACATATTCTCTCTCTATGTATATTTAGGTTAATCACAAAGCACAATAGTTTCTAGATAGTTCCATTTGAATCACAATGCAGTAAATGATGGCTTAAAAAAATAAATCTATGAAGATGCATTAAGCAAATATTGATTTTAGAAAAACCTAACACACACTAAGTTACATATACTTTCAATAAAAATAGTAAACAAAGACATAACTAGGGTCACAAAAGACGTCTAGGATGAGTCGTGAATCTAGATAGAGATCAAATGCATGAGTTTTTTTTAGGATGAACAAGGTTAAGGAGAGCCTACAAATCCTGGACACGCTATAGAAGCTCATGGACTTTAGTAGTACCTCAAAAGTACCGCTCAGATGAATAATCATATAATCGGGTGATCTAGTGATGACACATCTTCCTGAGCGGTGACGATAGATTATGAAGAGGTGGATGTCGTGTATGCATCGGCCAGAGTGGGCATCACAGATCCCTTTGTGTTGCAACCCCAAGAGGGGCTTCCTTCCATCAACAACACCATTTTCTCCTCATTTGTGGTCGTGCTTATATGTTTTGATGCTAATGTGGCAGCATTCCTAGCTGAGACGTGGGCGTCGCCTCCGCTCCTTAGGTGTATTTACAGAATTTGGTAGCATCCGTAGACAGTCGTGATACCTCCATAATAAAGTGCAACTTCCACATAAAAAAAACAATGGCTCCACAATAAGGTGCAACTTCTACACAAAAACAACTACAACTAAACCACATTCTTGTTTCCATTTTGCACATGATACATCTTCACAGTACTACTAATACTACAACTCAAAACAAGAAAAAATAAAAATCCTAACTCCTTTTCCAAATCTACCACACTACCATGATGAAAAAACTTGCACATACAGAGAATTCTCAATTAGTCCCCTAAGTGATTCCAAATCTACCACACTACCATCAGGGTTATGCATAAGGAGTCGGCCCCAAAGTGTATTTATAAAATCGAGGTGAATCTAGTGCTAAGGTGTATAGACATTGGGGTGAATTTTCATTTTTTTGTAGAAAAATTATCAAATTGTGGTGATTTTTTGAAAATTGTGTAGCAAATTCTTCAACCTAAAAAAAGCGATAGATAAAAGTGACTGGCACAAAGTGACTGACAGAAGTGACTGACACAATACAAATTATGAAAGCGACTGACACATTGCGACAGGCAAGAGGTGACCGACACAAGACAGTTGGAGACTGACAAGCGAAGACTGTCAAGTGGCGACCGATAAGATGCAACTGACAAGAGGCAGCTGGCAAGAGACGACTGGCAAGATGCGACTCACAAGTGGCATCTGAAAAGAGGTGACTATTAAATGGCGATTGTTAAATTGAGACTAATAGGTGGCAACTAGAATGGAGCGACTAGCAAGTAGCGACTGGAAAGATACGACTGGAAAGGTGTGAATGACAAACAATGACTGGAAAAGTATGACTAACAAACAATGACTATCACGATGCGACTGACACAATGCGACTGGCACAATGTAACTGGAACAATATAACTGGTACGATGTGACTGTTATGTGGCGACTGTCAAGTGGCGCTTGTCAAAGTGTGACTAGTGTCATGAGATTGGTAACATGCGACTGGCTAGGTGCGACTGGCAAGAGATGCCTGGTAAGAGGCGACTGAGGAGAGGCGTCTGACAAGAGGTGGCTATTAAGGTCTAGATGGTACCATGCGACTAACAAGATGTACCTGTAAAGACGCGACTACCAAGAGACGATCGCCATATTGTGCCTCACATGTTGCGATTGTCAAGATGTGACCTCTTGTATGCCACGTGCCATGCAGCCGCTAATTACTATCAATAAGATGTTGCCACGTGTCCTATCGTTTACCACATGTCACACATCCATCAACTTTAGGCATGCAGACTTCTATAAATAGAGTAGCAGCGTCATTTTTACATTTCGTACGACGATTTCTAGACCAATTTCAGACCTTTTCTAGGCGTTTTTCTTAGCATTTTTAGATCATTTTTAGGTCGTTTTCAGGATGTTTTTAGATATTTTTTAGGCGGTTTTTTGAGCTTTTTTTGATAATTTTCCCAACGTTTTTCCTATGTTTTTAGAAATGGCTAGCGGTTCCTCTCCTCTCCCAATCAAGGTATCATTCAAGAGTTGCTATTTCCTGAACGTGAAGAACCTTTTTAACGTTCCAGGCAAAGATTCCAACTGGCTGTACACCTCTAGACTTGTTGGAGTCATGAAGTTGCCATAGTTGGACATCAGCGTCTCCCTCATGCAACGTATTGTTAGTTGCTATGACCATGATGTGTCCACTGTACAGATCTTATTTGACAACAAGGAAGTTGTTTTTACTGTAAACCCCTCAGATGTCCAGCGATTAACAAGACTGTCATTTTCGGATGGTCTCCTAGTTAACAACCAATACGCGTTGACTGATTCTGACAAATCAACGCTGGCATCCAAATATACCGTGAATCCAAACCATTTGAAAGGTACATTTTTTAAAATTTTGTTTTTATTTATCCTTTATTTTGATGTATTGTTGTTTCCAATGTCCATTCTCTAATAATGTTCTCTTTATTTTTTAGTAGGGTTATGCATAAGGGGTCAGCCCAAAAATGTATTTATAAAAATTTGGCGAATTAGTTTCAAAATCTAGGCGAATAGTATCGAAACACATGTAGAAGGTTAACTATTATTAGGGGTAATGTTGGAAATTTAAACTTAAAATGGTCAAATTATTATAAAATTGGGGCGAATCGACCCCCTCCAAAAAAATTGCACCAAATTTTTTTTGGCTAATGGGCCTTGGTCAAGGGTCCCAAATATTAGCCAATTCCAAATTTCAAAAATCCTAATTTTAGCTAATTGGCTATAAATAGCCGCTATGCATAACCCTATTTTTTAGTTAATTCTTCAAAATCGAAAAGGGGTCTGAACATTTCAAACATTTTAGATAAATTTCTTTATGGCTATGTTGAATTGTTCTTGAGAAGGCTTATTCTGCAGGGCTGACCTACAGATATGCCCTTTTGGGATTTGTCATTGTTGATTTTTTGTATTGATGTAGGGAGATATGATTGGTCCACTTTAATTTCTAACCGTATAAAACATGACCTCCTTTTTGTGTAAAAAATTCAATCTGCGTATACGGTAACCTCCAACAACTATATTCTTTGTCTTTTTTATGAAGCTTATTACAATCTTCAAACAAAAAGTCCTCCAACTGCATTGCACCCATATTTGTTGCATATTGGGTTAAGTGATAATAAAATACAGGTAAAATTATATATTGGAATAGTCTCTTTTTTTGTCTTTTCAAATTTCAATCAATCTTGTTATTTTTTAATTTTTTTTGAAAACAGAGAATAGCAGCTCACTCGTCCAATAAAATGGATACCGCCATCAGGATTCAAGAAGCGTCTGGTGATTCTGACTCATAGTCACAATCATCACCAACACATTCCACCCGTAAACGTAGGAGGTCTCCTGATGGACAACATACATGTGCTGCTCTTCATACTTCTAGACATGCATATGCTACAATGAACATTGAAGATGAAACCTCCACCTCACAAAGTAAACATATTTTTTAAAATTTCTAATTTTAATCATGTATTTTAACAATATTCAATTATATTTAGTTTCAGAAAAAATTGAAATGTTTTCAGAGGAAGAGCAAAGGCCAACCGTTGTAACAACAATGACAATGGCTGCAGATTCCGAGTCGGGTATGTTTAGTTAAAATTGTTATATTTTAATGGCATTGTTTTTAAAAACTAGTTCAAATTTATAATTTTCATGTTGAATTTTGTAGAGGGACCGACTCGATTTGCAAGACTTAGAAAACAGATGCCTCCACCGAGTGCACAACAAGAAAAGCAGCCAGTCCAACCACAAGTCCAACACCAAGTTCATCCACGGTAAGTCCAACAATCACTACAACAAGCACCACCTATGAGGAACTAATATGACATGCGTGGGAAAAAGTTCCTCACACCGTCGTGTCAGCTTATTCAAACTTAGACTCAATCTATTGTTTCAGGGACGGGGTTCCCTCTTTTAACACTTGATAATTTATCAAATGTAGAGAGCACTTCTCAGATGCCCCCTCCAAATGCCAATCTAGAAGATGATTTTATGTATCAAGATATGAATAATTTAAATTTACCCTTAAAAACATGTGATCTGCTTCATGGTCTAGGGTTAGGTGATGAAGCATAGGAGAATGTTGAACGAGATGCCACCAATGTTTCCACTTCCCCCACCAGCAAGTCGATACCGATAATCATCCGACCGATGATGATAAAATAAACTTTTCTGAAAATATTTTAATAGAAAATGTTTGTAGGGCTAATGTTACTATTGTTGACATTGATATATTACGATAATGGTAATATCGGGCCAAGGTTATGATTAAAGCAATAAATGGTTGATACAAGAACTTCGAACATAGAAAGGAGCTTTTTTTGAAGGTAGATAATGAGCCACAAAATCTTGATTCTCTGTTACTAAAATCCCAATCTAGCACCATCAATGTCGATGCTACAAGCAGTGATGACGTTTTGGCCATTATACTTGACCGATTAGAGAACCTGAATGCCGAAGCCCAAGCATATTTCAATGAATGAGAACTATCCAAGAAGAAAGTAGCAGTGGCAAAAACTGCAAGACTTACAGCAGATGTAAGTTTTACACATATCTGAAAATCATTTTTCTTTAATATAAATTTTAATTAATATTAATCTTTTTCTCTTGTATTTTGTAGTCTAATTATCAGCATTTAAAGCAGCAAGTGTCAGCCATGAAAACCTGGATCAAGACTGCAAAAATTAGTGTGACTAATGCTATTGAATTAAAAAATAGACTACAACACACTGTTCGACAAAACAATTGGCTGAAGAAGCTTATCAAAGAAAAGGGCCTGGATGTGGATGTTGCAATAAAATAAACTGAGAAAGAGCTGAATGCACCGTTTAAGGAAGATCTTGCGAAGGAAGAAGGTTTAATGCTATTAGGGATAAACAATACAATTGAAAGTTTGGTACGATCTGGTGCATTGGAAGCAAAGGATATTGAGGTAGATGCAGCTGACACTTCAAGCACTTTGTACTAAGAAAACATAGAAAAGTAGAACTATTGTTTCTTTATTAGATGATTCAGGAATGTGGCATTGTGGTGAAAACATAGTTTCAAAGACTCCTATTTTAACATATTTTTAAACATAATATTTTATATTATATAAATGTTATATTACTTTTTAGCTTTTCTTTCAATACTGTAATGGTTTGATCAGTTTTGTGGATCCAATAAATAATTTTGAATTATGTGGATTCAATAATGGAGCACCAATATCTAGTTTGTTGTAAACATTTTATTATACATGGTTTGTTATATCTAGTTTGCTATATCTAGTTTGCTATACATGGTTTTCATTACATGGTTTGCCATACATTGTTTTCAATACACGGTTTGTATACATGGTTTCAGTACATGGTTTGTTGTATACATGGTTTCAATACATGGTTTGTTTAAATGGTTTCAATATATGGTTTTAGTCAATTTGATATTCAATACATTGTTTGTCATACATTGTTTTCACTAAATTGTATACATGATTTCAATACATGGTTTCAACCAATTTGATATTCAATACATTATTTGCCATACATTGTTCTCAATAGATGGTTTGCCATAAATGGTTTATTCAATACATTGTCTGCCATAAATGGTTTGTATACATGGTTTGTTGTATACATGGTTTCAATACATGGTTTGTTTAAATGGTTTCAGTCAATTTGATATTCAATACATTGTTTGCCATAAATGGTTTATTCAATACATTGTCTGCCATAAATGGTTTGTATACATGGTTTCAATACATGGTTTGTTGTATAAATGGTTTCAATACATGGTTTGTTTAAATGGTTTCAATACATGGTTTCAGTCAATTTGATATTCAATACATTATTTGCCATACATTGTTTTCAATACATGGTTTGTCATACATTGTTTTCACTAAATTGTATACATGATTTCAATACATGGTTTCAACCAATTTGATATTCAATACATGGTTTCAACCAATTTAATATTCAATACATTATTTGCCATACATTGTTCTCAATAGATGGTTTGCCAAACATTGTTTTCGATAAATTGTATATTCAATACATTGTTTGCCATAAATGGTTTATTCAATACATTTTCTGCCATACATTATTTTCAATACATGGTTTGCCATACATAATTTTAAAAACATGGTTTTTTGAATACATTGACTTTTCAAAATACATGAAATCATAATATACACATATTTTGTTGACAATTGATAGCATAATATATGAAATCAAAATACATGTAAAAAACAGTAATATTTGTGATGCAATAATCAATATTCTATTCCAAAATACATGAAACTTGTCTCAAAATATAATCAAATCTCCATATTTGATATCAAATCAAATAAATGAATTAAATCCCAATATAATATTGGGAAATGAAAGCATATTTGCATCATAATGGTGAAAGCTGGAACAACCTCTTTTCAGATTGTGCAAATTCTTCTGCACTCATTCCATAAAATTCTATCATCATAGTGTCATCAGTATTACCATTATCCTCATCATCTAGAGTATTCATGACACCTCTTCTCTCTGCCAAATATTTATAATATGACAAAGCTCTTTCATAAGAAAACTTCTCAACCTCATAGATCGACACATATAATCTCAAATAATTTTCCAATTTCTTGTCCAATCTATTCCGAACTTTATATTTTACAAATGATAATGCACTAAATACCCTTTCATCCTCAACAGATCCTAAAATCATCGTTTGGCATAATTTATAAAAATTTAAATATTCACTCATATTATCTTGAAGGATACTACTGGGATATAAATATTTCCATAAACGTGAAATAGAACCCCTCTCATGGTGATTAGCAAATTATGAAACTTGAGCAGACATTGTTGTTCCAAAATAGTTTGATTGGCTTGTCAAAAGATCTTTGTTGAGAATGCCATTGATTTTAATACCATTGAATACCATAGGTTTAGTGAAATGGATAGCAAGATTGCCCATGTATTTTTGAAACAAACCACTTATATTCTGGTATTCATTACAAAGATTCCAAAAAACTGGGTTAACCACACCCATAGCCTCAAGTAATTCATCTCTTTGAAAACGGTCTCTGATCTCTTTTGTCAATGATTCTACTATGTGTTTCATTTTAATTTTTGTATCTGTTACAACTACTTGAAATATGTTGTGTGTTACAGGAATTTGTTCAACTTCATTTGTAGCAATATCCATTCGTTGACAAAAACAATATAAAGAAATTTCCTTTCAATGGACATTAATACAAAGATGATCGTTTATATTGAACTTCAAAAATTTTTGAGGATCATGGATGTTTGTCAATGCTCTCCAACTCTCAAACATGGGATCCATAAAACTTTCATGAGATGCGTACATCGTATCAATATGTAAGCAAATTTGTTTTCTCGTCCCGATGAAATCCACAATATAAATTGATCTTTCTTGTGCAATTTTGATCAAAGTATTCATTTCTTCCAACATTGGAAGAATACCACACAATGTGAGAAGTGTTTCAAAGTCAGTCATTCATAATAGCAAATCCTTAGCCTTATCAACCCCCCTACGGTTTACATACATAAACCCTACCAAGGACTGATATTCTTTGAAAACTCTATATGTCGGTTGATACATTGAAATCCATCTAGTATCCACGTCTTTTAAGAGTTTTTTACCATTAATAACTCCAAGTGCAAACTGTTGAAACTCTAAAAATATTTTTGGACTACGCAAAAAATAATCATGAATTTCACGGACAAGGTCTTCCACTCTAGCTACATTTATAAATGTATCCACAATTTTATATGCAATATTAATTATATGAGCCATGCAATGAATAGAGATCAAATATGGGATAACAGATGTTTGTTGTCTAACACAAATACTGTTCTTGTGTCTTTGTATTGTAGCATCACCATCGACTCCGACACATATTAACTTAGTGGCTATTTCCATTTCATTCATTCCTGCTATTTCTTTTAAACTAGAAACAACAACATTGTAAATGTTTTTTGCATTGCAATTTTCCACCATCTTATGTAGTCCAAGTAAATGAGGTTGCCTTAAATGATTTTCCAATGTGTAAAAATGCATGCAAATCCAAGATGTGTTTTCAACAACAGTCACCTCATCAATTGAAAGTGATATGAATTTGGCCTTTTTAATTTTCTCTTTGAGGTCATCCTGCTCAATCAATGACAAACATTTCACAATTTCCCAACCACTTCGATCTGACCAATGGGCGTTGGGTAAATTCTGCATATCATCTAGTCAAAATAGAGATTTATAATATATGAAATTTGACATAGGTCTACTCTTTTTAAGAATAGTGAGTATAACATCAAACTGTAAACTTTTTCAAGCTAAAGTGAACTTTTGCATGTTTTAAAATTGGGCTTGAATCGTTGCACCTTTCTCAACCAAAGTTTGTTTTTCTTTCATTACTTTATCATATTCTTGTGCATATCTGATATGGGCACACTCTGATGCATCCTTCCACCTATAATGTTTTTGTATTGGTCCATCACTTTATTTTGTTTTTATATGAACCTTTTCACAATGTTTTTCTACTGTATCTTTCTTAACTTGCAATCTGTGATATTTTTTGTGTTTCCAACTGCAAATTATGCATCTCAATTCTGTTATTACCTCATTACTATTCTCTGGAAGCACTGGCTCAACAAATGGAAAATCTAAAACCCAATCAGGCTGAAATTATTTGTTAATTGTCCCTCTAGATGACCTAGCACGTTTATGTTTTTTAGAAGATTCTCCAGAAGTGGGTACTGCATAAGAACTATTACTTTATTTTCCATTTGACGTGTTTGTTTCAGGAATCTCTTCATGTTGTTGTTCCATTTCTTTAAGAAAATTTTCATCTGTGGACTTTTCAATATCGTAGTCATCTGGAAGTGGATTCATACAAGGGTCAACACTATTTTCTGTAGAGATAATACTAGGGTCAATACTAAATACCAGGGTCATTATCATTATTCTTTTTAAAAGCATACATTTTGTTGAAAGCATGCCTTCTTTTGAAAAATTTAGATAAACAATGGACAAAGCCATACACCAAAAATCACCCTTAATGAATGAAGACACTATATATGAAATGAACAATGAACAAAAAATAACTGGTTAGTAAGTAAAGGCATTCATACCTTCAATTTGTGCAGATGCTGGTGGCTGACTGGAATTTAAAATATTACGAAAGTATTTGAGGATAATCCTTTTATCGAAACTGGAAGACTGGCCTCCCTTATTTCCATTTCCAACAGGTGACATTTTACCTATATAAAAAGAAGAGTAACAAGAAATTCATTTTAAAAAATGGAAATAATTGGTTAAAGAGAGAACTACTATTCAAGACAGCACAATTATGACATAATTCAAACCTCCTTATTGAGCTCCAATGAACACAAATGTATAAAAAAGAAACAAAATTGATAATAAAAACTTATCGGCAAATGGTTGTCCCTCTATGTTAGTCGCCCTGTTACAGTCGCAATGTGATGGTCGCGCTATGGCAGTCATGACCTGTCAGTCGCGTTATGGCAATCACGACTTGGCATTCACATCTTGACAGTCGTGGCCTATCAGTCACGGTTTTTCAATCACGACCTATCAGTCACAGTTTGTCAGTCATGGCGTGCCAATCATGTAGTGCCAATCGCTCTTGTCAGTCGCTCTTGTCAGTCGCTCTTGTCAGTCACACTTGTCTGTCGCACTTGTCAGTCACACGAAGTCAATCGTGTCGTGTCAGTTGCACGATGTTAGTCGCGTCATGTCAGTCATGCGGTGACAATCCCTGCATGTCTATCACTTATACCGATAGCGTTTTGTCCCTCGCTTATGCCAGACGCTTTTTGCGGTCTCCTTATCAAGTTGAGACTATGAGTGTTGCTCCCAACCTCCAAGGTTACCTATATATAGTGGGGGTACAAGAGGTGATTTTGGCGAGAAATTTTTTTTCTCAAATAATTTTAAGGCAAATATTAGGAAGGAATACATATTGTATAGGGGTGATTTTACCCTAAAAAAAATAATTCCCTTAATTTTCAGGAAAATGGGCCGATCTCTAGGGTCTTAAAAATAACAAAATAAAAAATGTTAAAAATCTAAATTTGCTATAAATTGTGAAATTCATCCTTGTGCATAACCCTGACTACCATGATGAAAAAGCTTGCACATATAGAGAATTCTCAATTAGCCCCCTAAGTGACTCCAAGCAAGAGAATTTGTAGACACCATGTGCGTACAAGAGCACATACGGATGAAAATTTAAAATTTTAAAATTTTTATGTTGTAGTGCAAGTGGTCTCCCACCAAGTAGTCATTAGGGCACATATCAAGGATTATAATTTTGTTAATTCAATGACCCTGCCTCTGGGCAAGAGAATTTGTAGACGTCCATAGGTGAAAATTTAAATATTTAAAATTTCCATGTTGCTGGTGAAAATTTAAATATTTAAAATTTGTATATGCCTTGTGCAAGAGCACGCACTAAAGAAAATTTAAAAATTCCATGCCACTCTGCAAGTGGTATCCAACAAAAAAGACGTTACGTTACATATCAAGGATTATAATTTTGTTAATATTTCATATGTGTCGTAATGGCTATTTGGTGGGAGACCACTTGTAGGGCGACATTGAAATTTTAAAATTTTAAATTTTCACCCCGTTACACTGAAATTTTAAAATTTTTAATTTTCAAAGGCGACATGGAAATTTTAAATATTTAAATTTTCACCGATGGGCATCTACAAATTCTCTTGTCCGAAGTCAGGTTCATTGAATTAACAAAAATTATAATCCTTGATATGTACCGTAACGACTACTTGGTGGGAGACCACTTGCACGAAGACATAAAAATTTTAAATTTTTAAATATTCACCCGTATGTGCTCTTGCACGCACATGACGTCTACATAATATCTTACCCGGAGCCACTCATGGGACTCGTTGAGAATTCTTTGTATGTGCGAGCTTTTTCGTCATGTTATTGGGGTAGATTTGGAAAAGGTGTTTGGATTTCTATTTTTTTTTTGAGTTGTAGTATCAGTAGTATTGTGAAGATGGGTTTTGTCGAGAATGTAGTTGTGGCGGTTTTTTTACCGTCATTTTTTGTGTGGAAGTTGCACCTTATTGTGGTGTAGTTGTCGTCATTTTTTGTGTGGAAGCTACACTTTATTTTGGAGGTACCACGGCCTCGAATGCTACAAAATTCTTTAAGTATGCCTTCTCAGTCGTGGATGCGACCCCAACTCAGTTAGGAATGTCGCCACATTAGCATCCAAACACATGAACATGGCCACAGTTGAGTCGATGATGTTGTTGTTGATGGAAGGCAACCCCTATATGGGCTGCAAAACAAAGGGATTTGTGATGATCACTTTGGCCGGTGCCTACACGACATCCACCTCTTCCCCATATGTCGTCACCCCTCAGGAAGTTGGGTCATCATTAGATCGCCCAACATTGTGATTGTTCATCTGAGCAGCTCTTTTGGGGTAATGATGAACTCAATGAGCTTCTATAGCCCATTTAGGATATGCAAAAACTCCCTAACTTTGTTCATCCTCAAACACATTCTCGCATATGCTCTCTCTTTGTATATCCATGACGTTGCTCGTCCCAAACGTCTGTTGTGACCCTGGTCATCCTCTTTCTTTACGATTTTTTGTTTAAGTATATGTAAATTAGTGTGCATTAGTTTTTCCTAAAACCAACATCTATTTAATGCATCTTTGTAGCTTTGTTATTCTATGTTAACCTAAATATGCACCTCACTTTCTATACAAATCCAACAGGATCCATGACCCTCCAAGGCAAAAAATGGAATATCCAATAAATAATCAATGGACTGCTACCATGCAGCCTATCCATTTTTTGATATATTATGGTTTGAACCTTGGACCTCCATAAAGAGAAACTAAAGCCCTAACCACTATCTTGTCTTTGTCAATCTAAAAATTTAAGTTTACTCTACTATGTAATTTGTTGAAATACCATGACAACATGACGAGTGGGGTTTGAACTTGAACTTGTGTCTCTAAATAAAAATCCAAAGAACTTTACATCCAAAGAAAAAATATTGATTTTAGAAAAAGAGACATAACAGGGGTCATAAAAGATGTCTAGGATGAGCAATATCACGAATCTAGAGAGATATCAAATGCAACAATATTTTTGAGGATGAACAAGGTAAAGGAGAGCCTGCACATCCTGGATGCACTATAGAATCTCATGGAATTAGCAGTACCTCAAAAGTACCTCTCATATGAAATATCATAGCATCTGGTGATCTAGTGATGTTGCATATTCTTGAGCAATGACAAAAGACGATGAAGAGATTGATGTCGTGTAGGCACCGTCTAGAGTGGGCATCACAGATCCCTTTGTGTTGCAGCCCAAGGAGGGGCTGCCTTCCATCAATAGCACTGTCGTTTGCTCAACTATGGTCATTTCATGTGTTTTGATGCTAATATGGCAGTATTCCTAGCTGATACATGGTTGCCTCCTCTGCTCCTAAGGCGTATTTACAAAATTTTGTAGCATTTGTGGCTGTGGTGCCTCCATAATACGTTGCATCTTTCACACAAAAAAAAACAATGGTTTCACAATAAGGTGCAACTTCCACACAAAAACAACTACAACTAAACTGCATTCTCGTTTCCATTCTGCGCATGATACATCTTGATAGTACTACTAATACTAAAACTCAAGACAAGAAAAAATAAAAATCCCAACGCCTTTTCCAAATCTACCACACTACCATGACGAAAAAGCTTACACATACAGAGAATTCTCAATTAGTCCCCTAAGTGACTCCAAATCTACCACACTACCATGGTGAAAAAGCTTGCACATACAAAGAATTTTAAATTAGTTCCCTAAGTGACTCCAAATCTACCACACTACCATGACAAAAAAGCTTACACATACAAAGAATTCTCAATTAGTCCCCTAAGTGACTCCGAGTAAGAGAATTTGTAGACGTCGTGTGCGTACAAGAGCACATATGGGTGAAAATTTTAAATTTTAAAATTTTTATGTCGTCATGCAAGTGGTCCCCACCAAGTAGCCGTTAAGGCACATATCAAGGATTATAATTTTTGTTAAGTCAATGAACCCGACTCCAAGAATTGTAGACGCCCACTGGTGAAAATTTAAATGTCTGAGATGAGCAACGTTTTGGATATATACAAAAAGAGCATATACAGGAGTATTTTTTAGGATGAACAAGGTTAAGGAGTTCTTGCAGATCCTGGATGCTCTATAGAAGCTCATTGAGTTCAGCATTATCCCAAAAGGGATACTAATATGAACAATCACAACATCAGGTGATATAATGATGACCCAACTTCTTGAGCGGTGATAACATACGGGGAAGAGGTGGACGTTGTGTAGGCATAGGCCAAAGTGATCATCATAGATTCCTTTGTGTTGTAGCCCAAATAGGGGTTACCTTCCATCAAGAGGATCATCATCGGCTTAGCTGTGGTCATGTTCATGTGATTTGATGCTAATGTGGTGGTATTCCTAGATTAGATGAGGCTATTCATGTTTTTTGATGCTAATTTGGCGGTATTCCTAACTGAGATAGGGTTGCCTCCTCTACTCAAAAGGTGTACTTACAAAATTTTGTAGTGTCCTAGTCTGAGGCTATGGCCCCGCCAAAATAAGGTGTAACTTCCACACAAAAAATGATGGCAACTACACCCCAATAAGGTGCAGCTTCCACACAAACAATGGCAACTACATCGCCACAACTATATTCTAAGCAAAATCTATCTTTAGAGTACTACTAATACTACAACTCAAAACAGAAAAAAATAGAAATCCAAACACATTTTTCAAATCTACCGCAATACCATGACGAAAAATCTTGCGCATACATAGAATTCTCAATGAGTCCCATAAGTGACTTTTGGAAAGAGAATTTGTAGATGCCATGTGTGGTTGAGAATTTTAAAATTTCCATGTCACACTACAAGTGGTCTCCCACCAAATAGTTATTACGACACATATCAAGGATTATAATTTTTGGTAAGCCAATGATCCTGACTTCCGGTAAGAGAATTTGTAGACGCCCACGGGTGAAAATTTAAAATTTCCATGTAAGTGGGTGAAAGTTTAAAAATTTAAAATTTCCATGTCGCCTTGCAAGTCGTCTCCTACCAAATAGTCGCTATGACACAGTAGTGAGTAGTGCTATGAAGATGGTTTTGCCGAGAATGTAGTTGTGGCGATGTAGTTGCCATCGTTTTTTGTGTGGAAGCTACACCTTATTTTGGTGTAGTTACAGTTGTTTTTGTGTGGAAGCTACACCTTATTTTGGAGGTGCTACGGCTTCGAACACCTTTCGAGCGAAGGAGGTGACCCCGTCTCAACTAGGAATGCCACCACATTAACATCGAAACACATGAACACGACCACAACTAAACCAATGACAGTGTAGTTGATGGAAGGCAGCCCCTATTTGTGTTGCAACACAAAGGGATCTGTGATGCTCACTTTTGTTGGTGCCTACACTACGTCCACATCTTCCCTATCTGTCGTCACCACTCAAAAAGTTGGGTCATCATTAGATCATCTGATGTTGTGATTGTTCGTGCGAGCAACACTTTTGGGGTAACGCTGAACTCAATGAACTTCTGTGGTGCATCCAAAATCTGCAAGAACTCCTAAACCTTGTTCATCCTAAAAAACACTCCCATATATGCTCTCTCTATGTATATTTAGGTTAATCACAATGCACCATAGTTTCTATATAATTCAATTTGTATCACAATGCACTAAATGATGGCTTCAGAGAATAAATCTACGAAGATGCATTAAGCAAATATTGATTTTAGAAAAATCTAATGCACACTAAGTTACATATACTTTCAATAAAAACTATAAACATAGACATAACTAGGGTCACAAAAGACGTCTAGGATAAGTCGTGAATCTATAGAGAGATCAAATGCATAAGTGTTTTTGAGTATGAACAAGGTTAAGGAGAGCCTGCAGATCCTGGATGTGCTATAGAAGCCCATGGACTTCAATAGTACCTCAAAAGTACCGCTCATATGAATAATCATAGAATCAGATGATCTAGTGATGACCCATCTTCCTAAGTAATGACGATAGACGATGAAGAGGTGGATGTCATGTATGCATCGGCCAGAGTGGGCATCACAAATCCCTTTGTGTTGCAGCCCAAATAGAGGCTACCTTCCATCAACTACATCGTCATTGGTTCAGTTGTGGTTGTGTTCATGTGTTTCAATGTTAATGTGATGATATTCTTAGCTGAGACAGGATCGCCTCCTTCGCTCGAAAGGCATCCGAGGCCATAGTGCCTCCAAAATAAGATATAGCTTCCACACAAAAAAACAATGATAACTACACCACAATAAGGTGCAGTTTCCACACAAAAAACGACGACAACTACACCGCCACAACTACATTCTCAGCAAAACCATCTTCAGAGTACTACTTACTACTGATACTATAACTCAAAACAAAACATAAGAAATAGAAATCCAAACGCCTTTTCCAAATCTACCCTAATACCAATAAGTGACTTCGAGCAAGAGAATTGTTAGACACCGTGTGCGTGCAAGAACACATACGGGTGAAAATTTAAAAATTTAAAATTTCAATGTCACCGTGCAAGTGGTCTCCCACCAAATATCTGTTACGGCACATATCAAGGATTATAAATTTTGTTAAGGGAAATAAAATTTGTAAATAGGTGAAAATTTTAAATTTTAAAATTTCCATGTTGGTGAAAATTTAAAAATTTATAATCTCCATGTCGTCGTGCAAGTGGTCTCCCACCAAATAACCTTACGGTACATATCAAACATTATAATTTTGGTAAGTCAATGACCCTCTTTAAAGAAGTTATATAAAGGAATAATTAAGATTACACTTAAAAACGAAAGTTTTTAATAAATATTTATATATTATAAAAGATGTTCTTCTTTAAGTAAATGTATATAAATGGATTCTTTCATATTTGTTGTAAGATAGTAGAATTTTAAGGTAATATATTTATTAAAAAATTTGTGAGCATGGTGAGAATTTAAAATGTTCAATTTTACGAGGGTTTTTTTAATTTTTTAATTTTTAAAATGGAATCTATTTTAATTCTAAATTAATATAATCAAATTAAAAAACTTAATTTATAAGATCATCTAAAATAATAAAAATAAAAATATATAAAATCTCTTATAAAATTTAACATTTTAAATTCTCATGATCACAAAATTTTAATAAATATATTACCTTAAAATTCTATTATATCTTACAACAAATGCAAAAAAAACCATTTATATACATTTACTTAAAGAAAAACATATTTTATAATATATAAATATTTATTAAAAGCCTCTGTTTTTAAGTGTAATGTTAATTATTCCATTATATAACTTATTTAAAAAGAGGGCCATTGACTTAACAAAAATTATAATCCTTGATACGTGTCATAGCTGCTATTTGGTAGAAGACAACTTGAGTGGCGACATGGAAATTTTAAATTTTTAAATTTTCACCCACCTACATGGAAATTTTAAATTTTCACCCTTGGACGTCTACAAATTCTCTTACCCAGAGTCAGGGTCATTGGCTTAGCAGAAATTATAATCCTTGATATGTGTCGTAATAACTATTTCGTGGGAGACCACTTGTAGGGCGACATGGAAATTTTAAAATTTTAAATTTTCAACCACACACGGCATCTACAAATTCTCTTGCCAAGAATCACTCATGGGAGTCATTGAGAATTCTATGTATCCGCAAGCTTTTTCGTCATGGTATTGGGGTAGATTTGGAAAAGTTGTTTGGATTTATATTTCTTTTGTTTTGAGTTGTAGTATTAGTAGTACTCTAAAGATAGATTTTGCTTAGAATGTAGTTGTGGTGGTGTAGTTGTCATTGTTTGTGTGGAAGCTGAATCTTATTGGGGTATAGTTGCCATCATTTTTTGTGTGGAAGTTACACCTTATTTTTGAGGGGCCACAGCCTCAGACTCGAACGCTACAAAATTTTATAAGTACACCTTCTGAGCAGGGGAGGCGGCCCTGTCTCAGTTAGGAATACCGTCAAATTAGCATCAAAATACATGAACAGCCTCGTCTCAGCTAGGAATACCACCATATTAGCATTAAAACACATGAACAGGACCACAACTGAGTTGATGATGATCCTATTGATGGAAGGTAGCCCCTATTTAGGCTGCAACACAAAGGGATCTATGATGCTCACTTTGGCCTATGCGTACATGACGTCCACCTCTTCCCTGTCTGTCATCACCGCTATGGAAGTTGGGTCATCATTAGATCACCTGATGTTGTGATTGTTCATCTAAGCAGCCCTTTAGGGGTAATACTAAACTCAATGAGCTTCTATAGCATATCCAGGATCTGCAAGAACTCCTTAACCTTGTTCATCCTAAAAAATACTCATGTATATGCTCTTTTTGTATATATCCACAATGTTGCTCATCCCAGATATCTGTTGTTACCTCGATCATCTTCTCTCTTTATAATTTTTAGTTAAAGTATATGTAAATTAATGTGCATTAGGTTTTTCAAAAATCAACATTTGTTTAATGCATCTTCGTAGCTTTGATTTCTTAAGCCATCATTTACTGCTTTGTGATTCAAATAAAACTATCTAGAAATTAAGGTGCAATCACAAAGCACCACAGTTTCTAGATAATTCAATTTGAATCAACAAAGCAGTAAATGATGGCTTCAAAAAACCAAAGATACGAAGATGTATTAAATAAATATTGATTTTAGAAAAAGAGACATAACTGGGGTCATAAAAGATGTCTAGGATGAGCAATATCATGAATCTAGAGAGATATAAAATGCAACACTATTTTTCAGGATGAACAAGGTAAAGGAGAGCCTGCACATCTTGGATGCACTATAGAAGCTCATAGACTTTAGCAGTACCTCAAAAGTACCTCTCAAATGAACAATCATAGCATCTGGTGATCTAGTGACATCACATCTTCTTGAGTAGTGACAATACACGATGAAGATATGGATGTCGTGTAGGCACCATCTAGAGTGGGCATCACAGATCCCTTTGTGTTGCAGCCCAAGAAGGAGCTTCCTTCCATCAATAGCACTGTCGTCTGCTAAACTGTGGTTATTTCATGTGTTTTGATGCTAATGTGGCAGTATTCCTAGTTGATACATGGCTACCTCCTCCACTCCTAAGGAGTATTTACAAAGTTTTGTAGCATCCGCGGCCATGGTACCTCCATAATAAGGTGCAGCTTCCACAAAAAAAAAATAATGGTTCCACAATAAGGTGCAGCTTCCACACAAAAAAACAACGACGATTAAACCGTATTCTTGTTCCCATTCTCCGCATGATACATATTCACAGTACTACTAATACTACAACTCAAAACAAAAAAACAAAAATCCCAATACTTTTCCAAATCTACCCCAATACCATGATGAAAAAGCTTGTACATACAGAAAATTCTCAATGAATCCCTTGAATGACTTTGGGTAAGAGAATTTGTACATGCCTTGTGCAATAGCACGGACATGTGAAAATTTAAAAATTATATGTCACCCTACAAGTGGTCTCCCACCAAATAGTTGTTACGACACATATCAAGGAATATAGCTTTTGTTAATTCAATGACCCTCTTAATTAACATTACATTTAAAAACTAAAGCTTTCAATAAATATTTATATTATAAAAAATGTTCTTCTTTAAGTAAATGTATATAAATAGGTTTTTTTCATTTTTTTTTTTAGATATGATAGACTTTTAAGGTAAAATATTCATTAAAAATTTTGTGAGTATGGTGAGAATTTAAAATGTTGAATTTTATGAGGGTTTTTATAATTTTTGTATTTTTTATTTTTTTAGTTATTTAAGATTTTCTCATAGATTAAATTTTTTTTTATTTTTAAAATTGATTATATCAATTTAGAATTAAAATAGGCTTCATTCATATTATTGTTGGTTATATTAGATTGAAATAGGTCTCATTGTATTGTATTATGTCATGTTGTCATGGTATATCAACAAATTAAATAGTAGTACTATAAAAATATTTTGATAATTACGTATGAAAAGTTCTTGGATTTTCATTCCGAGACCCATGTTTAAACTCTACTCATTATATTGTCACGGTATTTCAAAAAATTACATAGTAGTACTATAACAACATTTTGATAATTATGGATGTAAAGTTCTTTGGATTTTTATTTAGAGACACAAGTTCAAGTTCAAACCCCACTCGTCATGTCATGGTATTTCAACAAATTACATAGTAGAATAAACTTAATTTTTTAGATTGACAAAAACAACATAGTGGTTAGGGCTTTTGTTCCTCTTTAGGGAGGTCCAAGGTTCAAACCACAATGTATCCAAAAATGAATAGGCTACATGGTAGCAGTCAATTGATAATTGATTGGATGTTTCATTTTGATGCCTTGGAGGGTCAAGGATCCCGTTGGATTTGTCTAGAAAGTGAGGTGCATATTTAGGTTAACATAGAATAAAAAAGCTACAAAGATGCATTAAACAGATGTTGATTTTAGAAAAACCTAATGCACACTAATTTACATATACTTTAACTAAAAATCGTAAATAAAGAGGATGACCAGGGTCACAACAGACGTTGGGACGAGCAATGTCATGGATATACAGAAAGAGAGCATATGCGAGAATGTATTTGAGGATGAACAAGGTTAAGGATTTTTTGTAGATCCTGAACGGGCTATAGATGCTCGTTGAGTTCATCATCACCTCAAAAGAGCTGCTCAGATGAACAATCACAATGTTGGGTGATCTAATGATGATCCAACTTTCTAAGGGGTGATGACATACGGGGAAGAGGTGGACGTCGTTTAGGCACCAACCAAAGGGATCATCACAGATCCCTTTGTGTTGCAGCCCAAATAGAGGTTGCCTTCCATCAACAACATCATCATGGGTTCAACTGTGGCTGTGTTCATGTGTTTGGATGCTAATGTGACGACATTTATAACTGAGACGAGATCATCTCCATGGATGAGAAGGCGTACTTAAATCCATCTGAGGCAGTGGTGACTCAAAAATAAAGTATAGCTTCCACACAAAAATGACGACAACTACACCACAATAAGGTGCAGCTTCCACAAAAAAATGACAGCAACAAAACCGCCACAACTACATTCTCAGCAAAACCCATCTTCACGGTACTACTGATACTACAACTCAAAACAAAAAAATAGAAATCCAAACACCTTTTCCAAATCTACCCCAATACCATGACGAAAAAGCTCGCACATACAGAGAATTCTCAACGAGTCCCATGAATGACTCCAGGTAAGAGAATTTGTAAATGTTGTGTGCGTGCAAGAGCACATACAGGTGAAAATTCAAAATTTTAAAATTTTTATGTCTTCATACAAGTGGTATCCCACCAAGTAGTCGTTACGACACATATCAAGGATTATAATGTTTTGTTAAGTCAATGAACCCGACTCCGAACAAGAGAATTTGTAGACGTCCACCGGTGAAAATTTAAATATTTAAAATTTCCATGTCGTCTGTGAAAATTTAAAAATTTCCATGTCGTGGGGTGAAATTTTAAAAATTTAAAATTTCAATGTCGCCCTACAAGTGGTCTCCCACCAAATAGCCGATATGACACATATCAAGGATTAACAAAATTATAATTTTTGCTATGTGACGTAACTACTTTTTGGTGGGAGACCACTTGCAGAGTGACGTGGAATTTTTAAATTTTCTTCTGCACAGGGCGTCTACAAATATTAGTATCAGTAGTAAGTAAGAGCACATAGAAAAAATTTAAAAAATTTAAAAAATTAAAATTTGAAAAAGGTGTTTGGATTTCTATTTCTTATGTTTTGGTGCTATGTGCTCTTACTACTGATATTGGGGTAGATTTGAAAAAGGTGTTTGGATTTCTATTTCTTATGTTTTGAGTTGTAGTATCAGTAGTAAGTAGTACTATGAAGATGGTTTTGCTGAGAATGTAGTTGTGGCAGTGTAGTTGTCGTTATTTTTTGTGTGGAAACTGCACCTTATTGTGGTGTAGTTACCATTGTTTTTTGTGTGGAAGCTACACCTTATTTTGGAGGCACTACGACCTCGAATGCCTTCCGAGCGAAGGAGGTGACTATTGGCAATTTGAGTTATTTTATGTTGTCATTGATTTCACATGGATCATTGATGTCACATGGATCACATTGAGTTTTGGTGGCCAAAGCATTTCATAAATAAGTATTTATGATATTTTGGAGAGCATGGATATATACAAGTTGTGAAAACCAAGCCAGGGAAAATAAAAGGTTTTATTTAAAACCATGGATGGTAGATTTGAAATGGTTTTTTCTTAAAACCCAGATTGGCTTTTCGTTTCGTCGAAAAAGGTGCCCCGGTGATGGAGATATTTATTTTTAAATATTTAGTTTAAAATTTTAAATTATTTAAAATTTTAATATTAATTTTAAAATTAAATATATAAATTTTAGCGCCAACTAAAGAAAGGAGGAAAGGCTATATTAATTTATAGCACCGACGTCTAAAGAAATAGGAAAGACATATATATGCCAACAAAAGCTTAGTCTTCAAGACCCTCAACACTTATTTTTCGAATGCCTTCGATTGGGGAACGAATTGCGAAAAGAGAGAAAAGTGTGACTTTGGTCTATTGAAAAATCATTCACAGAGTTTAATAAGACACATAGGCATATTTTGCCTAGCGGTTTGTACGTTGTGTGTTATGCAGGAGGTCCTACGATCGATTCCCACCATGGTTATTTGCTTTGTTGAAGCGCTCGAAGCACTGTTAAGTTTTTTGAAGGGTGCAAAAGTTTATGATATAATATTTTGTTCGTGTCCCTTTGGACACGTGAGGGCGTGTGGTCCAACGACAGGATGGCTGTGGTTAAAGCGCTAAGCAATGAGATGTCACGAGATCGAATCCCGTCAGGGACAAAGGCAAGTTAATAATTTTTTTAATATATTTTATTTTTCTAAAGTTGCCCTAGGAGGAATAAGGGTTGTGATTCATGTTTAGAAAAAGAGAGATTTCTGGTGTTTCTCCTTTTGAAAGTATATCATATTATATATTGTTGGAAATCTTATTTCAAGGGCTATTTGATTAACTTGCTTAAAGGGAGAAATAAGGTGTATGTAAAGAGATATTTTTGTTTTTGTAAAGTGAAGGTTGTTTTGTTCTTTTTTAAAGGTGATTAATTCTTTCATGAGGAGACATGTTGTATCTTATTGAGTAGAAGTGATAAGGTGTTATTTAGATATTATTGTTGTGATATTAATCATGATCTCTAACCCTTGTTGAAAGTTGAAAAAGAAGTTTGTCGAGTGTGGCAGATTTAGTGGACATCCAATAAGGCATCAAAAGGTATGAGCAATATTATCCATTGACTTTGTTATGGTGGTTGATTTCTGAAATATCATTGCAGAGAAAAGTATTAATTGTGGTTTCCTTTTTGAAAGTGGTTGGTTGAATGCTTCAAGGTTTTATGGTTTGAGATTTGTGTTTAAACCTTACTTTATAAGCATAGTCGTTGAAGCCCATTGGTTATGCAAAGAACTTGAGTTAGAAAAGAACATGAGTATCATTGTTATGTGAGATTGGTGGTTGAGCATTGTTGGAAACATTCGAGTTGGTTGATACATTCTTGGACTAGGGTTTTGTGAGAAAGAGTTGTCCCTTATGGTGATTGGCTGAGTTGAGTTGATTGAGCCTAGTCAAGTGATTGAGTGATGTGATTGTTCAAGTTCCATGAAACAAACTATTCTATAATTTTGATTTGAGTTGAGATTGAGCTTTGATATTAGAACATATTGAGTCTCTAACAATTCTCTTTATGCTTCTATAAGACTTGAGTTGAGTTGAGATTGATTTGAGTTGAGATCATTGTGGATCATTGTTGTCATCCATTGTGGAGTGCTTACCTTTCATTATCGAGTTCATCATTGAGCCTTTCCTTCATATATTTATGGATGATATTGGAGTGCTACTTGAGCATGATTGGTTGAGTCTTTGAGAAGGCTTTTGGGATAGATTTTTGGACAAATTTTGGGCAAGTTCTTAGTGAGCTTGCTAGAGCAGTTTTGGGCAAGTTCTTAGTGAGATTGCTAGAGCAGATTTTGGGCAAGTTCTTAGTGAGCTTGCTAGAGCAATTTTGGGCAAGTTCTTAGTGAGCTTGCTAGAGCAGTTTTGGGCAAGTTCTTAGTGAGCTTGCTAGAGCATTTTTGGGCAAGTTCTTGGTGAGCTTGCTGAAGCAGATTAGTGGATTGCCTACCTGAGAAGATCAGTGTATTACCTAGCTTTGAGCAAATCAAAGTAATAATTTGTATTGGGATAAGGATCCTTATTTTTGTGTGAAATATTATAAGGAGATTATCGTGTGGAGTACCCCACATTGGAGGAACCACGTTAAATCTTGTGTCTCAATTGTGTGTGGTGATGTGTGCACTTTTTTACTATTTTTATCTATGTTATTAATGCACACTACTATATTTAGTTATTGCAATTAAGGAAACTAATTGATATTGGTTTGGAAAAAAAGTAAAAAGTGGGCGCTATACTGTTCACCCACCCTCTCAGTATAAGCTTGTGTTCTTCAATTGATATCAGAGTCGGTTCCTTTGAAAAGGCTAACAGCTTGAGGGTAGATTCTACAAGAACACAGATGGCTTCACATAATGGATTATCTACAATTAAGGCTCAATTGTTTGACGATAACAATTATGCTTTTTGAAGAATGAGAATGAAGAACTACTTGATATCACAAGGATATGAGGTATGGTAGATGGTTAAAAAAGAGTGTAATGTTGAAGGTGATCCCGAGGCAGATAAGACTATCAATAAATTGGTTGAGATCAATGCAAGGGCAATGAATTGTATTTTGAGTGGGCTACGTGAAACATATTTTGCAAAGGTCATGGTATGTAATTTAGCTAATGAAATGTGGACCAAGTTGGGGATTACTTATGAAGGAGATTCAAAGGTAAAGTTGGCAAACTACAAACTCATAGAAAAATATTTGAGGAATTGAAAATGGAAGATTCTAAAGATATTGTAAAGTTTTTACTTTGAGTTGATGAGATTACTAACACCATGAGAGGCCTAGGATTTGAGATGAAAGAATCAAAAGTTACTCAAAAAGTTTTGAGATCACTTCCCATGAAGTATGATGCAAAGGTTTCAGTAATAGGAGAAACAATGGATATCAACAAGCTAACAATGGAATAACTACAAGGAAATTTCATAGCTTATGAGATGAGGGTGAGTAAGCATTAGGTTCCAATAAAATAGATTGCATTCAAGGCTTCAAATAAAAATAAAGGGAAAGTTCCAGAGACAGACAAATATTCAGATAATTAAGAGGAAGCTAGCTTCATCAAAAGGAAAAAGGACTTAAGAAATTTTAGGGATATGAAGAAAGTAAAATGCTACAAGTGTGGTGATTTTGGTCACTATGCACACAAGTGTCCACATGAAAAAAATAGTGATGATGAAAAAAAGGGTCACAAAAGAAAAAAATATGGAAAGCATAAGCATGACAAAGATGATAGATTCAAGCAAAATAGGTCTAAGAAGAAGAAAAGTTTTCATAAGATAAAGAAAACTTACTACATTACAGAAGCAAGTGATAGCTCATATCACAGTGATAGAGACAAGTCAAATGATGAAAAGGAAGAACATATATTCCTTGGAATAGAAGGTGAAAGAGAACAATGCTTTGTGTGTGGTCAAAGAGATCACAGATCAAGATATTGCAATGATTTCGGTGATAGTGAAGATGAGATGACACATTAAGGAAACAGGCATGGTCAAAGAAATTATGAGAGTTTGTTTGCTATAGAAGATAATAATGATCTTAGTGACAGTGAATATGAAGAAGTCTCACTTTTTGTAATAGAAAAAGAAGAGGATGAGCCAAGAAAACAAAAAACATAAGTCAAAAGGCTAAAAAAAGAAATCAGGAATCTTGAATATAAGATTCGAACAGATGTAAAAATTAGAGAAGAACAACTTCGGACAATCAGTGATCTAAGATATGAGCTTCAAAATGCAAAAATAATAGAGGAAAGGTTAAATAAAGAACTAAGGGTAATAATGGCAAGACATGACACATTATATGAAAAGGTTCAAAAAGGAGTGGAAACTTATTTTAAAGTTGTATCCTATTTCCAAGAAAAGTCACACTCAAAAGGAAAGGAAGTTCTAAAAGATGAAAGCAAGGAAGCACCTAAGTTTTATGAAGAAAGTTCCAAAGTTCCTATGGATTCAAACATTCAGTTTGGATCTTGTTTTGAGATAGGTGAATCAATTTCAAAAGGAAAAGAAATTCTTGAAGAGGAAAGCAAGGAAGAAACTAAGGAAGACAATTTAGATACTACAAAGAAGGTTCAAGGATACAATGCACAAAATGATCACAAGGATAATGGTCAAGAAAGGTATGAGGAACTAAGGCATGAACAAAGGGATTTTCAAGGACAATGTTTTTCTTGTAATGGATTTGGACACAGGGCTATACATTGCAGGATCCATGGATCAAAGAAGTTTGATTTTGCTAGAAGAAAATTCAAAGGAAGAAGGTATGGTTTTCAGGGACATTGCTTCTTATGCAATAGGATTGGTCATAGAGCTTCTTAGTGCAAATAAAATGAGCAACATGGTTTTGGTTTTAGAGCTACACAAATCAGAAGTCATGGTCATAATGGTCATGAAAACAAAACTTCACAAAACAGGGTTCAGGAAAGGAATGGATATGGAAATTATTTCAAGAAATAATTCAGGATATGGGCACCATCCAAAGGCTACAATATCAAGTGTTTTAATTGTAATAACTTTGGACATATTGCAAAATGGTGTAGGACTCAATTCCAAACAGGTTCAAGACAAGAAGGTCAAACAAGTTCAAGAAAAGAAGGTCAAACAGGTTCAAGACAAGAAGATCAAGTAATTTATCAAGAGAAGGATATCAGAAAAATATGGAAAGAAGTTGACAAAGGAAAGAAACAATGTAATATGGGAGTAAAAGTACTCCCACCCCAAAATAAATCACCTCAAGAGAGAAGGTGGTGAGGGGGCTAAGCTTAAGAGTCATATATTTTAGCCCCATAGGTGTCCCTTTTTCCATTGATGTCAAAGGGGAAGATATTTGAGTAAGGGGGAGAGCATTGAGTTAGGGGGAGCAGCCTCCAAAGAGAGCATTGAGTTAGGGGGAGCAGCCTCCATAGAGAGTATTGAATCAGGGGGAGCAACTTTGATTCTCAGAAATGGTTTTTGCAGTGATTGCGGTTTTTGCATTAGAGGTGTTGCCATCAATGACAAAGGGGGAGATTATTGGAAATTTGAGTTATTTTATGTTTTAATTGATGTCACATGGATCATTGATGTCACATTGATCACATTGATTTTTGGTGGCCAAAGCATTTCATAAATAAGCATTTATGATATTTTGGAGAGCATGGATATATACAGGATTTTTGTGAAAAACCAAGGCAGGAAAAATAAAAGGTTTTATTTAAAAATATGGATGTCATATTTGAAATGGGTTTTTCTTAAAACCCAGATTGGATTTTTGTTTCGTCAAAAAATGTGTCCCGATGATGGAGATATTTATTTTTAAATATTTAGTTTAAAATTTTAAATTTAAATTTTAAAATTAAATATATTAATTTTAGCGTCGACTAAAGAAATGAGGAAAGGCTATATTAATTTATAGCACCGACATCTAAAGAAAGAGGAAAGGCATATATATATGCCAACAAAAGCTTAGACTTCAAGACCCCCATCGCTTATTTTTTCGAATGCCTTTGATTGGGGAACGAATTGCGAAAAGAGAGAGAAGTGTGACTTTGGTCTATTGAAAAATCATTCATGGAGTTTAATAAGACACATAGGTATCTTTGGCCTAGTGTTTCATGCATTGTGTGTTATGCAGGAGGTCCTGCGATCCAGTATCATCATGGTTATTTGCTTTGTTGAAGCGCTCAAAGCACTATTAAGTTTTTCGAAGGGTGCAGAAGTTTATGATATAAGCTTTTGTTCGTGTCCCTTTGGACACGTGAGGGCATGTGGTACAATAGCAGGTTGGCTATGGTTAAAGCGCTGAGCAAGGAGACGTCACGAGATCAAATCCTGTTAGGGACAGAGGTAAGTTAATAATTTTTTTAATATATTTTATTTTTCTAAAGTTGCCCTAGCAGGAATAAGGGTTGTGATGCATGTTTAGAAAAAGAGATATTTCTAGTGTTTCTCCTTTTGAAATTATATCATATTATATATCGTTGGAAATATTATTTCGAGGACTATTTGATTAACTTGCTTAGAGGGAGAAATAAGGTGTATATAAAGAGATATTTCTGTTTTTGTAAAGGGTTTAAAAAGTGAAGGTTGTTTTGTTCCTTTTCAAAGCTGATTAATTCTTTCCCGAGGAGACATGTTGTATCTTATTGATTAGGAGTGATAAGTTATTGTTTGGATATTATTGTTGTGATATTAATCATGATATATAACCCTTGTTGAAAGTTGAAAAAGAAGTTTTTTGAGTATGGCATATTTAGTGGACATCCAATAAGGCATACAAAGGTATGAACAATATTCTCCATTGACTTTGTTATGGTGGTTGATTTCTGAAATATCATTGGAGAGAAAATGATTGATTGTGGTTTCCTTTTCAAAAGTGGTTGGTTGAATGCTTCAAGGTTTTCTAATTTGAGAATTGTGTTTAAAGCATAGTTATTGAATCCCATTGGTTATGCAAAGAACTTGAGTTAGAAAAGAACATGCGTATCATTGTTATGTGAGATTTGTGATTGAGCATTGTTAGAAACATTTGAGTTGGTTGATATATGCTTGGACTAGGGTTTTGTGAGAAATAGTTGTCCCTTGTGGTGATTGGTTGAGTTGAGTTGATTGAGCCTAGTCAAGTGATTGAGTGATGTGATTTTTCAAGTTCCATGAAACAAACTATTCTATAATTCTGATTTGAGTTGAGATTGAGCTTTGAGATTAGAATATATTGAGTCTCTAACAATTCTCTTTATGCTTCTATAAGACTTGAGTTAATTTGAGATTGATTTGAGTTGAGATCATTGTGGATCATTGTTGTCATCCATTATGGAGTGCATTGCCTTTCATTATTGACTTCATCATTTAGCATTGCCTTTATAGATTTGTGGATGAGATTGGAGTGCTACTTGAGCATGATTGGTTGAGCCTTTGAGAAGGCTTTTGGGACATATTTCTGGACAGATTTTGGGAAAGTTCTTAGTGAGCTTGCTAGAGAAGTTTTGGGCAAGTTCTTAGTGAGCTTGCTAGAGCAGATTTTGGGCAAGTTCTTAGTGAGCTTGCTAGAGTAGTTTTGGGCAAGTTCTTAGTGAGCTTGCTAGAGAAGTTTTGGGCAAGTTCTTAGCGAGCTTGCTAGAGCAGTTTTGGGCAGGTTCTTGGTGAGCTTGCTGAAGCAGATCGGTGGATTGCCTACCTGAGCATATCAATGTATTTCCTAGCTTTGATAAGATCAAAGTAATCATTTGTATTGGGATAAGTATCCTTATTTTTGTGTAAAATATTATAAGGATATTATCTTGTGGAGTACCTCATATTGGGGGAACCACGTTAAATCTTGTGACTCAATTGTGTGTGGTGACTTGTGCACATGTTTACTATTGCTATCTATGTCATTAATATACACTGCTATATTCGGTTATTGCAATTAAGGACACTAATCGATATTGGTTTGGAAAGAAAGTAAATAGTGGGTGCTATATTGTTCACCCTCCCTCTTAGTATAAGTTTGTGTTCTTCAGAAACCCCATCTCAGCTAGGAATGTCGCCACATTAACATCGAAAGGCATGAACACGGCCACAATAGAACCGATAATGATGTAGCTGATAGAAGGCAGCCCCTATTTGGACTGCAACATAAAGGGATTTGTGATGTTTACTTTGGCTAGTGCCTACACGACGTCCACCTCTTCCCCTTTTGTCGTCATTACTCAGGAATTTGGGTCGTCTTTAAATCATCCGATGTTGTGATTGTTCATGCGAGCAGCCCTTTTGGGGTAACATTGAACTCAGTGAACTTCTATTGCGCATCCAAGATCTACAGGAACTCCTTAACCTTGTTCATCCTCAAAAACACTCCCACATATGCTCTCTCTATGTATATATAGGTTAATCACAAAGCACCATAGTTTCTAGATAATTCAATTTGAATCACAATGTTGTAAATTATGGCTTCAAAAAACAAATCTATGAAGATGCATTAATCAAATATTGATTTTAGAAAAATCTAACACACACTAAGTTACATATACTTTCAATAAAAACTGTAAACAGAGACATAACTACGGTCACAAAAGACGTCTAGGATGAGCCGTGATCTAGAGAGATATCAAATGCATGAGTGTTTTTGGGGATGAACAAGGTTAAGGAGAGCCTACAGATCTTGGACATGCTATAGAAGCTCATGGACTTTAGTAGTACCTCAAAAGTATCGCTCAGATGAACAATCATAGAATCAGGTGATCTACTGATGACACATCTTCCTGAGCGTTGATGATAGATGATGAAGAGGTGGATATCGTGTATGAATCGGCCAAAGTGGGCATCACAAATCCCTTTGTGTTGTAGCCCTAGGAGGGGTTGCCTTCTGTCAACAACACCATTGTCTGCTCATTTGTGGTCGTGCTCATATGTTTTGATGCTAATGTAGCGACATTCCTAGCTGAGATGTGGTCGCATCCTCCGCTCCTTAGGTGTATTTACAAAATTTTTTAGCATCCACGAATAGTCATGATACCTCCACAATAATGTGCAGCTTCCACACAAAAAAAACAATGGCTCCACAATAAGGTGCAACTTCTACACAAAAACAACTACAACTTTCTATTTTGTGCATGATACACCTTCAAAATACTACTAATACTACAACTCAAAACAAGAAAAAATAAAAATTCCAACTTCTTTTCCAAATCTACCACACTACCATGACGAAAAAGCTTGCACATACAGAGAAATATCAATTAGTCACCTAAGTGATTCCAAATCTAACACGCTACCATGACGAAAAAGATTGCACATACAGAGAATTCTCAATTAGTCCCCTAAGTGACTCCGAGCAAGCAAATTTGTAAATGTCGTGTGCGTACAAGAGCACATACGGGTGAAAATTTAAAAATTTAATATTTTTATCTCACAGTGCAAGTGGTCTCCCACCAAGTAGCCGTTAGGGCACATATCAAAAATTATAATTTTTTTTAAGTCAATGAACCTGACTCCAGGTAAGAGAATTTGTAGACGTCCACCGGTGAAAATTTAAATATTTAAAATTTCCATGTCGCTGGTGAAAATTTAAATATTTAAAATTTGTAGACGCCTTGTACAAGAGCACGCACTGAAGAAAATTTAAAAATTCAACGCCACTCTGCAAGTGGTCTCCAACCAAAAAGTTGTTACGTCACAAATTAAGTATTATAATTTTGTTAATCTTCATATGTGCCGTAATGGCTATTTGGTGGGAGACCACTTGTAGGGTGACATTGAAATTTTAAATTTTTAAAATTTCACCCCATTAAAGACATTTCCTTCGTGGTGATAGCTACGGTTCAGACTGTAAATCGTAGGTGTCAGCCGTGATTCAGACTGTGGATAACAGGTCTCAGCTACGATTCAGACTAATTATGCCAAGGAGCCCAAATTGAGTGGTGAGAACCACTACTCTATATTGGAGTCTATCAAATATCTTCCATATGGTCTTGTAGCATGTCCATATGAGTATTTATCATTGACATTATGCATTTTAGGTGTCTACACATAGGTCGATGATAGTATATGTCTATATTATATAAGAAACCACTCATTTAGGGATAAAATGATGGCTATTTGGTGGGAGACCACTTGTAGGGCGACATTGAAATTTTAAATTTTTAAAATTTCACCCCATTACATGGACATTTTAAATTTTTTAATTTTCACAAGCGACATGGAAATTTTAAATATTTAAAATTTTCACCGATGGACGTCTACAAATCCTCTTGTCCGGAGTCAGGTTCATTAACTTAGCACAAATTATAATCCTTGACATGTGTCATAATGGCTACTTGGTGGGAGACCACTTGCACGAAGACATACAAATTTTAAATTTTTAAATATTCACCCGTATGTGCTCTTGCACACACACAGCGTCTACAAATTCTCTTGCTCGAAGTCACTCATGGGTCTCGTTGAGAATTCTCTGTATGTGTGAGATTTTTCATCATGGTATTGGGGTATATTTGGATAAGGCCTTTGGATTTCTATTTTTTTTATTTTGAGTTTTAGTATCAGTAGTATTGTGAAGATGGGTTTTGCCAAGAATGTAGTTGTGGCAGTTTTGTTACCGTTGTTTTTTGTGTGGAAGCTGCACTTTATTGTGGTGTAGTTGTCGTCATTTTTTGTGTGGAAGCTACACTTTATTTTGGAGGCACCATGACATCGGATGCTACAAAATTCTTTAAATACACCTTCTCAGTCGTGGATGCGACCCCGTCTTAGTTAGGAATGTCATCACATTAGCATCCAAACACATGAACACGGCCATAGTTGAGCCGATGACAATGTTGTTGATGGAAGGCAACCCCTATTTGGGCTATAACACAAAGGGATCTACGATGATCACTTTAGTCGATACCTACACAATGTCCACCTCTTCCTCGTATGTCGTCACCCCTCAGGAAGTTGGGTCGTCATTAGATCATCCAACATTGTGAGTGTTCATCTGTGAAGCTCTTTTAGGGTAATGATGAACTCAATGAGCTTCTATAGCCCATTTAGGATCTACAGAAACTCCTTAACATTGTTCATCCTAAAATACATTCTCGCATATGCTATCTCTGTATATCCACCACGTTGCTCGTCCCAAACGTCTGTTGTGACCCTGGTCATCCTTTTTCTTTACAATTTTTGGTTAAAGTATATGTAACTTAGTGTGCATTATATTTTCCTAAAATCAACATCTGTTTAATGCATCTTTGTAGCTTTGTTATTCTATGTTAACCTAAATATGCACCTCACTTTCTAAACAAATCCAATGGGATCCTTGACCCTCAAAGGCATCAAAATGGAAAATCCAATCAATAATCAATTCCATTTTTGGATACATTGTGGTTTGAACCTTGGACCTACCTAAAGAGAAACCAAAGCCCTAACCACTATGTTGTCTTTGTCAATCTAAAAATTTAAGTTTACTTTACTATGTAATTTGTTGAAATACCATGACAACATGACGAGTGGGGTTTGAACTTGAACTTGTGTCTCTAAATAAAAATCCAAAGAACTTTACATCCAAAGAACAAATATTGATTTTAGAAAAAGAGACATAACAGGGGTAATAAAAGATGTCTAGGATGAGCAATATCATAAATCTAGAGAGATCAAATGCAACAGTATTTTTGAGGATGAACAAGGTAAAGGAGAGCCTACACATCCTAGATGCACTATAGAAGCTCATGGACTTTAGCAGTACCTCAAAAGTACCTCTAAGATTAATAATCATAGCATCTGGTGATCTAGTGACGTCGCATCTTCTTGAGCAGTGACAATAGACGATGAAGAGATGGATATCGTGTAGGCACCGTCCAGAGTGGGCATCATAAATCCCTTTGTGTTGCAGCCCAAGGAGGGGTTGCCTTCCATCAATAGCACTGTCGTTTGCTCAACTGTGGTCATTTCATGTGTTTCGATGCTAATGTGGTGGTATTCCTAGTTGATACATGGCCGCCTCCTCTGCTCCTAAGGCGTATTTACAAAATTTTGTAGCATCCGTGGTCGTGGTGCCTCCATAATAAGGTGCAGCTTCCACACAAAAAAAACAATGGTTTCACAATAAGGTGCAACTTCCACACAAAAAAACAACTACAACTAAACCGCATTCTTGTTTCCATTCTGCGCATGATACATCTTGACAGTATTACTAATACTACAACTCAAGGCAAGAAAAAATAAAAATCCCAACGTCTTTTCCAAATCTACCACGCTACCATGACAAAAAAGCTTGCACATACAGAGAATTCTCAATTAGTCCCCTAAGTGACTCCAAATCTACCACACTACTATGACGAAAAAGCTTGCACATACAGATAATTTTCAATTAGTCCCCTAAGTGACTCCAAATCTACCACACTACCATGATGAAAAAGCTTGCACATACAGAGAATTCTCAATTAGTCCCCTAAGTGACTTCGTGCAAGAGAATTTTTAGATGTCTTGTGCGTACAAGAGCACATACAGGTGAAAATTTAAAAATTTAAAATTTTTATGTCGTGCAAGTGGTCTCCCACCAAGTAGTCGTTAAGGCACATATCAAGGATTATAATTTTTGTTAAGTCAATGAACTTGAATATGAGCAAAAGAATTTGTAGACGCCCACCGGTGAAAATTTAAATATCTTCGATGAGCAACGTTGTGGATATATACAAAAAGAGCATATACGGGAGTATTTTTTAGGATGAACAAGGTTAAGGAGTTCTTGCAGATCCTGGATGATCTATAGAAGCTCATTGAGTTCAGCATTAGCCCAAAAGGGCTGCTAATATGAACAATCACAACATCAGGTGACATAATGATGACACAACTTCTTGAGCGATGATGACAGATGGGGAAGAGGTGGACGTTGTGTAGGCATAGGCCAAAGTGAGCATCATAGATCCTTTGTGTTGCAGCCCAAATAAGGGCTACCTTCCATCAAGAGGATCATCATCAGCTCAGTTGTGGTCGTGTTCATGTGTTTCGATACTAATGTGGTGGTATTCCTATCTTAAATGAGGCTATTCATGTATTTTGATGCTAATTTGGCGGTATTCATAACTGAGATAGGGTTGCCTCCTCCGCTCAAAAGATGTACTTACGAAATTTTGTAGTGTCTAAGTCTAAGGTTGTGGCCCCTCCAAAATAAGGTGTAACTTCCACACAAAAAATGATGGCAACTACACCCCAATAAGGTGCAGCTTCCACACAAACAATGGCAACTACACCATCACAACTACATTCTAAGAAAAATCTATCTTTAGAGTACTACTAATACTACAACTCAAAACAGAAAAAAATTGAAATCCAAACACATTTTCCAAATCTACCCCAATACCACGACGAAAAAGCTTGCGCATACATAGAATTCTCATTGAGTCCCATGAGTGACTCCTGGAAAGAGAATTTGTAGATGTTGTGTGTGGTTGAAAATTTAAAATTTCCATGTCACACTACAAGTGGTCTCCCACCAAATAGTTATTACGACACATATCAAGGATTATATTTTTTTTAATCCAATGACCCTGACTTCGGGCAAGAGAATTTATAGACACCCATGGGTGAAAATTTAAAATTTCCATGTTTGCGGGTGAAAGTTTAAAATTTTAAAATTTCCATGTCGCCTTGCAAGTTGTCTCCTACCAAATAGCCGCTATGACACATATCAAGGATTATAATTTTTGTTAAGTCAATGACCCTCTTTTTAAAGAAGTTATATAAAGAAATAATTAACATTACACTTAAAAACGGAGGCTTTTATTAAATATTTATATATTATAAAAGATGTTTTTCTTTAAGTAAATGTATATAAATGGGTTCTTTTGCATTTGTTATAGGATATGATAGAATTTTAAGGTAATATATTTATTAAAAATTTTGTGAACATGAAAATTTAAAATGAAAATTTTTACGAGGGATTTTATATTTTTATATTTTTATATTTTAGATGATCTTATAGATTTTTTTTTTTTTTTTTTAATTTAAAATTAGAATAGGTTCCATTATAAAAATTAAAAAATTAAAAAAATCCTCGTAAAAATTGAACATTTTAAATTCTCACCATACTTAAAAATTATTTTTTAATAAATATATTACCTTAAATTTCTACTATATCTTACAACAAATGTGAAATAACCCATTTATATACATTTACTTAAAGAAGAACATATTTATAATATATAAATATTTATGAAAAACCTCTGTTTTTAAGTGTAATGTTAATTATTCCTTTATATAAATTCTTTAAAAGAGGATCATTGACTTATCAAAAATTATAATCTTTGATATGTACGGTGAAGCTATTTGGTGGGAGACCACTTGCACGGTGACATGGAGATTTTAAATATTTAAATTCTCACAAACATGCAAATTTTAAAATTTTAAATTTTTACCTATGGGCGTCTACAATTTCTCTTGCCCTTAACAAAAAAAATTATAATCCTTTGATGTGTGTCGTAACGGATATTTGGTGGGAGACCACTTGCACGGTGACATTGAAATTTTAAATTTTTAAATTTTCACCTGTATGTGCGTGCACACAGCGTCTAAAATTTCTCTTCCCCAGAGTCATTTATTGGTATTGGGGTAGATTTGGAAAAGGCATTTGGATTTCTATTTCTTATGTTTTGAGTTGTGGTATCAGTGGTAAGTAGTACTATGAAGATGGTTTTTTTGAGAATGTAGTTGTGGCAATGTAGTTGTCGTCATTTTTTGTGTGGAAGTTGCACCTTATTGTGGTGTAGTTACCGTTGTTTTTTGTGTGGAAGCTACACCTTATTTTGGAGGTGCTACGGCCTCGAACGCCTTTCGAGTGGAGGAGGTGACCCCGTCTCAACTAGGAATGCCGCCACATTAACATCGAAACACATGAACACAACCACAACTGAACTGATGACAGTGTAGTTGATGGAAGGCAACCCCTATTTGGGTTGCAACACAAAGGGATCTGTGATGCTTACTTTGACTGGTGCCTACACGACGTCCACCTCTTCCCCATTTGTCGTCACCACTCAGGAAGTTGGGTTGTCATTAAATCCTCTGATGTTGTGATTGTTCATGCGAGCAGCCCTTTTGGGGTAACATTGAACTTAATGAACTTCTATAGCACCTCCAAGATCTGCAAGAACTTCTAAACCTTGTTCATCCTAAAAAACACTCCCACATATGCTCTCTCTATGTATATTTAGGTTAATCACAATGCACCATAGTTTCTAGATAATTCAATTTGAATCACAATGCAGTAAATGATGGCTTCAGAAAACAAATCTATGAAGATGCATTAAGCAAATATTGATTTTAGAAAAACCTAACGCACACTAAGTTACATATACTTTCAATAAAAACTATAAACAGAGACATAACTGGGGTCACAAAAGACGTCTAGGATGAGCCGTAAATCTAGAGAGAGATCAAATGCATGAGTGTTTTTTGGGATGAACAAGGTTAAGGAGAGCTTGCAGATCTTAGACGCACTATAGAAGCTCATGGACTTTAGTAGTACCTCAAAAGTACCGCTCATATGAACAATCATAGAATCAAACGATCTAGTGATGACCCATCTTCCTGAGCGATGACGATAGACGATGAAGAGGTGGATGTCATGTATGCACCGGCCAGAGTGGGCATCACATATCCCTTTGTGTTGCAGCCCAAATAGGGGTTGCCTTCCATCAACTGCATTGTCATCGATTCAGTTGTGGCCATGTTCATGTGTTTCGATGTTAATGTGGCGATATTCTTAGCTAAGACGGGGTCGCCTCCTCCTCTCGAAAGGCATCCGAGGCCATAGCGCCTCCAAAATAAGGTGCAGGTTCCACACAAAAAACAACGGTAACTACACCACAATAAGGTGCAGTTTCCACACAAAAAATGATGGCAACTACATCGTCATAACTACATTCTCAGTAAAACCATCTTCATAGTACTACTTACTACTGATACTACAACTCAAAACATAAGAAATAGAAATCCAAATGCCTTTTCCAAATTTACCCCAATACCAATAAGTGACTCCGAGCAAGAGAATTTTTAGACATCGTGTGCGTGCAAGAGCACATACGGGTGAAAATCTAAAAATTTAAAATTTCCATGTCATCCTGCAAGTAGTCTCCCACCAAATATCCGTTACGGCACATATCAAGGATTATAATTTTTGTTAAGGAGGAGAAAATTTGTAAACGGGTGAAAATTTAAAATTTTAAAATTTCCATGTCGGTGAAAATTTAAAAATTTAAAATTTCCATGTCGTCGTGCAAGTGGTCTCCCACCAAATAGCCTTACGATACATATCAAAGATTATAATTTTTGGTAAGTCAATGACCCTCTTTTAAAGAAGTTATATAAAGGAATAATTAACATTACACTTAAAACTTAAAACGAAAGCTTTTAATAAATATTTATATATCTTAAAAGATGTTATTCTTTAAGTAAATGTAAAAACACTGCGAGTTATCAATATTGAGGCACCTATCTTATTTTTTGGGAGTATGATCTCCAAGATAAATGAGGGTGAGGGTGAGGGTGAAGGTGGGGGTGGAGAAGTAACAACTGCAACTCGGTGGGGGAGTAACAACTGCAACTGTAGTTGTTACAAGAGTGGGGAAGTAACAACTGCAACTCGGTGGGGAAGTAACAACTGCAGCTGTAATTGTTACAGTAACAACTGTAAGATTGATAACTCTCGATGTTTTTAAATATATATCCTTTATATCTAAGCTAATCTTAATCTCATGTGACAATAGTTGTTGCTCCATGATGTGGCGCTCTGTGTGGCGCTCTGTGCAGTCCTGGGCAAAGCTGTCCCCGAGAAAATCGAACATGATGTATTAGTAATGCAACGCTTCCACAAACCTGTTGAGAAACGTTCTGACGTGGCTGATCTCCTGCTCCACGATATAAAGTATATATATAGCTTGAATATAAAGTATATATATCTAAAAACACTGCGAGTTATCAATATTGAGGCACCTATCTTATTTTTTTTGGGAGTATGATCTCCAAGATAAATGAGGGTGAGGGTGAGGGTGAAGGTGGGGGTGGAGAAGTAACAACTGCAACTCGGTGGGGGAGTAACAACTGCAACTGTAGTTGTTACAAGAGTGGGGAAGTAACAACTGCAACTCGGTGGGGAAGTAACAACTGCAGCTGTAATTGTTACAGTAACAACTGTAAGATTGATAACTCTCGATGTTTTTAAATATATATCCTTTATATCTAAGCTAATCTTAATCTCATGTGACAATAGTTGTTGCTCCATGATGTGGCGCTCTGTGTGGCGCTCTGTGCAGTCCTGGGCAAAGCTGTCCCCGAGAAAATCGAACATGATGTATTAGTAATGCAACGCTTCCACAAACCTGTTGAGAAACGTTCTGACGTGGCTGATCTCCTGCTCCACGATGGTGACCACGTTGGGCGCCAATCTCTTGAGCAGATCCAGGGTGCGGTCGTCCGAGCCCGTGACATCGTAGAGAGAGTGATGGAGCCAGTGCACGGCAAGCGCATCGTCCCCCTTTCTGACGTGCAGCGCCGCAGGGTCCACCTTTCCGACCTTGTCGGCCATGGCATGGAATTCGAAGGGTAGTCTTAGGGTTCTGGCAAAGGTGGAGAGCCTTTTCCCCGTGGCCTCCAGGGCATCCATGGAGGTTCCCAACCCTGTGATCCTCACGTACGGTGGCCCCCTCGGCCGCGCCGCCAAAATATGAAACAACGCCGGCCACTGGAGGCCCTGCATTATGTCGAAATCGATGATGTGAACCCGGCTCTTTCCCTCAAAGGCTTCCAGAATCGCCTGGTTGGAGGTGAAATGGGAGAATTTCACGAAGGGGCAGATGCCGTTGAAGGTCTGGAAGGCCGACAGAATGTTGTGGCTCCGCGCCAGTTGCATCCCGGGGAACGGCGAGCATATTCCCAGGAACGCATTTATCAGTCTCGCGGCCATGCCCTCGGTGAAATATACCGCCACTCTCTGAAGCGTGGTGACGTAAGGGGATGCCAGCTCACTCAATTGAGAAAGAATGCTATTCGCTTCTTCCAAATTATCTGTAGAAACAGCCTCTGTGCACTGTAACAGTAGGGACAACAGATGCAGCCCCTGCTCGTCCCCGTCGCCGCCCGATTTGCTTTGCCGCGTGGTTTTTCCGGCTTTGCCCTGGACCTCGGCGGACAGATTCGGCTGCAAGGTCTGGATCTGTGCGCACGGCAGAATCTGGTCGTGGCCGGCAAATGTCATCCTCACCGGCGGCGACGCTTTGCCGGTCACCGCATTGCAGCATTTATCCGCTGAAAACCTTGGGATCGAATTCTTTCTGCTCGATTGAACATACGGATTGTATCCCATGCCCTGAAATGGATTGCTATCATAATTATTGTTATTATGATATATGTAACCGTTTTCCAGTGGGGACATGGACCTCGGCTTCTGATACTGCCTCTCGGGAACTTCTTCTCCCTCAAAGTGATTGCGCGGCCTCTTGTCCGTTTTGCTCATCAGGAGCCGGGACTGAACGGCGCCGGAGATTGTGGAATTGTTGAAGGTGTTCGACATTGTGAGCAGAATGTCCTCCACGGAGGTGTCGGGCACGGCTTCCGAGAGCTCATTCACGATGGAATCCACCCACGCGGCGGCGGACTTGTGATCCGACGAAGACTCAACAAATCCATCGACCGAAAGGCATTTAGGGTTAGGGTTGGGGAAGGGAACAAAATGGCCGCCATGAGAGGAGCTCGAAGCGGACCAGTGCGGAGTCCCATATTCCAAAACCGGGCCGTGGCCCCCTTTGCCTTCACATGGCTCGTTTTTCATGCTCTCCGTCATGACCTCCATAGCTCGTTCCTGACAATTATTATTGGCAACAATATTATCCTTTGGCGCCTCTACTTCGCCTGAGCTGCTGCAGCTTCTGCTAACTCCAGAGGTAGGAGAAGAATTTCTCGTTCTTGACTTCTCATCTGAACAAGATCTTCCCATCATCTGCTTAATTGGTGGGAGAAGAATTTCTCGTTCTTGACTTCTCATCTGAACAAGATCTTCCCATCATCTGCTTAATTGGCGTTCTGACGCTCCTAACCGCGTTCAGACAAGTCGCCATTGATCGCTCTGTTTCCGCGTTTCTCAGCCAAAAAATAAAAACAAAAATCCCCTTCAACACATATTGAAAAGTCCTGAACGATACCATCTGAATGGGAGGAAGGCGGCCATATTTATATTACTGCGCCACACAGCTATAACTCGGAGCCGGCCTGCAGCAAGCGCACACTCCCAAGTCAAGTCTTGGAAGAAAAACTATGAAGATGAAGTCACAGCTATAAATATTTTAAATGTTTTTGTTAATGTCGATTTTTTTAATAAAAAAAATTGTTTACGACATATGACATGTATGACCTCTTTGCCTCCCACCCCATGTCTCCCATTGTAGGAATGTCTCTCGGCATAATAAATGGATTCTTTCACATTTGCTATAAGATATGGTAAAATTTTAAGGTAATATATCTATTAAAAAATTGTGAGGATGGTGAGAATTTAAAATGTTCAATTTTACGAGGGTTTTTTTAATTTTTTAATTTTTATAATGGAACTTATTTTTAATTCTAGATTAATATAATCAAATTAAAAAATAGAAAAAAAACTTAACTTATAAGATCATCTAAAATAATAAAATTATAAAATATAAAATCTCTTATAAAATTTAACATTTTAAATTCTCATGCTCACAAAATTTTTAATAAATATATTACCTTAAAATTCTATCTTATCTTACAACAAATGCAAAAAAACCCATTTATATACATTTACTTAAATAAAAACATCTTTTATAATATATAAATATTTATTAAAATCCTTTGTTTTTAAGTGCAATGTTAATTATTCCTTTATATAACTTCTTTAAAAAGAGGGTCATTGACTTAACAAAATTTATAATACTTGATGTGTGTCATAACCGCTATTTGGTAGGAGACAACTTGCATGGCGACATAAATTTTAAATTTTTAAATTTTCACCCACCTACATGGAAATTTTAAATTTTCACCCTTGGACGTCTACAAATTCTCTTACCCCGAATAAGGGTTATTGGCTTAGCAAAAATTATAATCCTTGATATGTGTCATAATAACTATTTCGTGGGAGACCACTTGTAGGGCGACATGGAAGTTTTAAAATTTTAAATTTTCACCCACACGGCTTCTACAAATTCTCTTGCCAGGAGTCACTCATGGGACTCATTGAGAATTCTATGTATGCGTAAGCTTTTTCGTCATGGTATTGGGGTAGATTTGGAAAAGGTGTTTGGATTTATATTTCTTTTGTTTTAAGTTATAGTATTAGTAGTACTCTAAAGATGATTTTTGCTTAGAATGTAGTTGTGGCGGTGTAGTTGCCATTGTTTGTGTGGAAGCTGCATATTATTGGGGTGTAGTTGCCATCATTTTTTATGTGGAAGTTATACCTTATTTTGGAGGGGCCACAGCCTCAGACTCGAATGCTACAAAATTTTGTAAGTACACCTTTTGAGCGAAGGAGGCGGCCCTTTCTCAGTTAGGAATACCGTCAAATTAGCATCAAAACACATGAACAACCTCATCTTAGCTAGGAATGCCACCACATTAGCATTGAAACACATGAACACGACCACAACTAAGCTGATGATGATCCTATTGATGGAAGGTAGCCCCTATTTGGGCTGCAACACAAAGGGATCTATGATGCTCACTTTGACCTATGCCTACACGACGTCCACCTCTTCCCCGTCTGTAATCACCGCTTAGGAAGTTGGGTCATCATCAGATCACCTAATGTTGTGATTGTTCATCTAAGCAGCCCTTTTGGGGTAATGCTAAATTCAATGAGCTTATATAACGCATACAGGATCTGCAAGAACTCCTTAACCTTGTTCATCCTCAAAAATACTCTTGTATATGCTCTTTTTGTATATATCCACAACGTTGCTCATCCCAAATATCTGTTGCTACCCTGATCATCTTCTCTCTTTATAATTTTTAGTTAAAGTTTATGTAAATTTGTGTGCATAAGGTTTTTCTAAAATCAACATTTGTTTAATGCATCTTCGTAGCTTTCATTTCTTAAGCCATCATTTACTACTTTGTGATTCAAATGGAACTATCTAGAAATTGAGGTGCAATCACAAAGCTCCTTAGTTTCTAGATAATTCCATTTGAATCAACAAAGCAATAAATAATGGCTTCAAAAAATAAAGATACGAAGATGTATTAAACAAATATTAATTTTAGAAAAAGAGACATAACTAAGGTCATAAAAGATGTCTAGGATGAGCAATATCATGAAGCTAGAGAGATATAAAATGCAACAGTATTCTTCATGATGAACAAGGTAAAGGAGAGCCTGCACATCTTGGATGCACTATAGAAGCTCATGGACTTTAGCAGTACCTCAAAAGTACCTCTTATATGAACAATCATAGCATCTAGTGATCTAATGACGTCGCATCTTCTTGAGCAGTGACAATAGACGATGAACAGATGGATGTCATGTAGGCACCGTCTAGAGTAGGCATCATAGATCCCTTTGTGTTGCAGCCCAAGGAGGAGTTGCCTTCCATCAATAGCACTATTGTCTGCTCAACTGTGGTCATTTCATGTGTTTTGATGCTAATGTGACTGTATTCCTAGCTGATACATGGCCGCCTCCTCCGCTCCTAAGGCGTATTTACAAAATTTTGTAGCATCCGTGGCCATGGTACCTCCATAATAAGGTACAGCTTCCACAAAAAAAAATAATGGTTTCACAATAAGGTGCAGCTTCCACAAAAAAAAACAATGGTTTCACAATAAGGTGCAGCTTCCACACAAAATAACGACGAGTAAACCGTATTCTTGTTCCCATTCTCCGCATGATACATCTTCACAGTACTACTAATACTACAACTCAAAACAAAAAAATACAAATCCCAATAATTTTCCAAGTCTACCCTAATACCATGATGAAAAAGCTGGCACATACAAAAAATTCTCAATGAATCTCTTGACTGACTTTGGGTAAGAGAATTTGTACATGCCCTGTGCAAGAGCACGGACATGTGAAAATTTAAAAATTCTATGTCACCTTACAAGTGATCTCCCACCAAATAGTTGTTACGACACTAATGTACATATACTTTAACTAAAAACCGTAAAGAAAGAGGATGACCAGGGTCACAACAAACGTTGGGACAAGCAACGTTGTGGATATACAGAAAGAGAGCATATGCAGGAGTGTCTTTGAGGATGAATAAGGTTAAGGAGTTTCTACAGATCCTGAACGGGCTATGAAGCTCATTAAGTTCATAATTATCCCAAAAGAGCTGCTTAGATGGACAATCACAATGTTGGGTGATATAATGATGACCCAACTTCCTAAGGGGTAACGACATACGGGGAAGAGGTGGATGTCGTGTAGGCACTGACCAAAGGGATCATCACAGATCCCTTTGTGTTGCAGCCCAAATAGGAGTTGCCTTCCATCAACAACACCATCATGGGTTCAACTGTGGCCGTGTTCATGTGTTTGGATGCTAATGTGGTGATATTCCTAACTAAGATAGGGCCGTCTCCATGGCTGGAAAGGCGTACTTAAAGATTTTTATAGCATCTGAGGCCGTGGTGCCTCCAAAATAAAGTGTAGCTTCCACATAAAAACGACGACAACTACACCACAATAAGGTGCAGCTTCCACACAAAAAAAATTATGGCAACAAAACCGCCACAACTACATTCTCGACAAAACCCATCTTCACGGTACTATTGATAACACAACTCAAAAAAAATAGAAATCCAAACACATTTTCCAAATCTACCCCAATACCATGACGAAAAAGCTCGCACATACAGATAATTCTCAACGAGTTCCATGAATGACTCCGGGTAAGAGAATTTGTAAACGTCGTGTTCGTGCAAGAGCACATACAAGTAAAAAATTAAAAATTAAAAATTTGTGTGTCTTCGTGCAAGTGGTCTCCCACCAAGTAGCCGTTACGGCAAATATAAAGGATTATATTTTTTTTTAAGTCAATGAACCTGACTCCGGACAAGAGAATTTGTAGACGCCCACAGGTGAAAATTTAAATATTTAAAATTTACATGTCCTCTGTGAAAATTTAAATATTTAAAATTTAAGGTCGCGGGGTGAAAATTTAAAATTTTAATGTCGCCATACAAGTGGTCTCCCACCAAATTTACGACACATATCAAGGATTAACAAAATTATAATCTTTGCTATGTGACGTAACTGCTTTTTGGTGGGAGACCATTTGTAGAGTGACGTGGAATTTTAAATTTTATTTTGTGCGTGCTCTTGCACAAGGCGCGTCTACAAATTTTAAATATTTAAATTTTCACCAGTGACATTAAAATTTTAAATATTTAAATTTTCACCGATGGGCGTCTACAAATTCTTTTGCCCAGAGTCAGGTTCATTGACTTAACAAAAATTATAATCCTTGATATGTGCCTTAACGGCTACTTGGTGGGAGACCACTCGCATGGCGACATAAAAATTTTAAATTTTTAAATTTTCACCCGTATGTGCTCTTGTACGTACACGATGTCTACAAATTCTCTTGCTCGGAGTCACTTAGGGGACTAATTGAGAATTCTCTGTATGTGCAAGCTTTTTCATCATGGTAGTGTGGTAGATTTGGAGTCACTTAGGGGACTAATTGAAAATTCTCTGTATAAGCTTTTTCGTCATGGTAGTGTGGTAGATTTGGAAAAGGCGTTGGGATTTTTATTTTCTTTTGTCTTGAGTTGTAGTATTAGTAGTACTGTCAAGATGTATAATGCGCTGAATGGAAACGAGAATGTGGTTTAGTTGTAGTTGTTTTTGTGTAGGAGTTGCACCTTATTATGGAGCCGTTGTTTTTTTGTGTGGAAGATGCACCTTATTATGGAGGTACCACGGCTGTCCGCGAATGCTAAAATTTTTTGTAAATACTTCTAAGGAGCGGAGGAGGTGGCCATGTCTCAGCTAGGAATACCGCCACATTAGCATCGAAACATATGAACATGACCACAACTAAGCAGACAATGGTGTTGTTGACGGAAGGTAACCCCTCCTAGGGATGCAACACAAAGGGATCTGTGATGCCCACTCTGACCGATGCATACACAAAATCCACCTCTTCATCGTCTATCGTCACTGCTCAGGAATATGGGTCATCACTAGATCACTCGATTCTATTATTGTTCATCTGAGCAACACTTTTGAGCTACTACTAAATTCCATGAGCTTCTATAGCGCGTCCAGGATCTACAGGCTCTCCTTAACCTTGTTCATCCCCAAAAACACTCATGCATTTGATCTCTCTCTAGATTCACGGCTCATCCTAGACATCTTTTGTGATCCCAATTATGTCTCTGTTTATAGTTTTTATTGAAAGTATATGTAACTTAGTGTGCGTTAGGTTTTTCTAAAATCAATATTTGCTTAATGTATCTTCGTAGATTTGTTTTTCGAAGCCATCATTTACTGCATTGTGATTCAAATGGAACTATCTAGAAACTATGGTGCTTTGTGATTAACCTAAATATACATAGAGAGAGCATATGTGGGAGTGTTTTTGAGGATGAACAAGGTTAAGGAGTTCCTCCAGATCTTGGATGCGTTATAGAAGTTCATTGAGTTTAGCGTTACCCTAAAAGGGCTACTCGCACGAACAATCACAACATCAGATGATCTAATCATGACCCAACTTCTTGAGCGGTGATGACAAACGGGGAAGATGTGGACATCGTGTAGGCACCAGCCAAAGTGAGCATCACAGATCCATTTGTGTTGCAACCCAAATAGGAGTTGCCTTCCATAAACAGCATCATCATCGGTTCAGTTGTAGTCGTGTTCATGTGTTTCGATGTTAATGTGGCAGTATTCCTAGCTAAGACGGGGTCGTCTCCTCTGCTTGAAAGACGTCCGAGGCCGTAGTGGGTGTAGCTTCCGCACAAAAAAAATGGTAACTACACCACAATAAGGTGCAACTTCCACACAAAAATTGACGGCAACTACACCGTCTCAACTACATTCTCGAAAAAACCATCTTCATAGTACTACTTACTACTGATACTACAACTCAAAATGTAAGAAATAGAAATCCAAATGCCTTTTCCAAATCTACCCCAATACCAATAAGTGACTCCGGGTAAGAGAATTTTTAGACGTTGTGTGTGTGCAAGAGCACATACGGGTGAAAATTAAAAAATTTAAAATTTCCATGTCACCGTGCAAGTGGTATCCCACCAAAGATCCGTTACGACACACATCAAAGATTATAATTTTTTTGTTAAGGGCAAGAGAATTTGTAAATGCCCACGGGTGAAAATTTAAAATTATAAAATTTTCATGTTTGGGAGAATTTAAAAATTTATATTTATTTTGTTTTGAGTTGTAGTATTATAAGAACTCTAAAGATGGATTTTTCTTTGAATGTAGTTGTGGCGGTGTAGTTGCCATTGTTTGTGTGGAAGCTGCATCTTATTGGGGTGTAGTTGCCATCATTTTTGTGTGGAAGTTATACCTTATTTTGGAGAGGCCACAGCCTCAGACTTGGATGCTACAAAATTTTGTAAGTACACCTTCTGAGCGGAAGATGTGGCCCTGTATCAGTTAATAATACCGCCAAATTAGCATCAAAACACATGAACAACCTCGTCTCAACTAGGAATGCCACCACATTAGCATAGAAACACATGAACACTACCACAACTGAGTTGATGATGATCCTCTTGATGAAAGGTAGCCTTATTTTGGTTGCAACACTAAGGGATCTGTGATGCTCACTTTGGCCTATGCCTACACGACATCCACCTCTTCCCCGTCTATCATCACCGCTCAGGAATTTGGGTTATCATTAGATCACCTAATGTTGTGATTGTTCATCCGAGCAGCCCTTTTTGGGCTAATGCTGAACTCAATGAGCTTCTATAGCACATCCAGGATTTGCAAGAACTCCTTAACCTTGTTCATATTAAAAAATACTCCTGTGTATGCTCTTTTTGTATATATCCACAACCTTGCTCATCCCAAATATCTGTTGTTACCCCGATCATCTTCTCTCACCATGCTCACAATTTTTTTTTAATAAATATATTATCTTATATTTCTACCATATCTTATAACAAATGTGAAAGAACCCATTTATATACATTTTAAAGAATAACATTTTTTATAATATATAAATTTTTATTAAGAGCCTCTGTTTTTAAGTGTAATGGTAATTATTCTTTATATAACTTCTTTAAAAGATGATCATTGACTTATCAAAATTATAATCCTTAATATGTACCGTAAGGCTATTAGGTTAGGTGGGAGACCACTTGCACGGCATGGAAATTTTAAAATTTTAAATTTTCACCCATTGGCGTCTATAAATTTTCTTTCCCTTAGCAAAAATTATAATCCTTGATATGTATCGTAACGGATATTTGGTGGGAGACCACTTGCACGGTGACATAGAAATTTTAAAATTTTAAATTTTCACTTGTATGTGCTTTTGCACGCACACGACGTCTAAAAATTCTTTTACCCGGAGTCACTTATTGATATTGGGGTAGATTTGTAAAAGGCGTTTGGATTTCTATTTCTTATGTTTTGAGTTGTAGTATCAGTAGTAAGTAGTACTATGAAGATGGTTTTGTCGAGAATGTAGTTGTGGCAGTGTAGTTGCCATCATTTTTTGTGTGGAAATTGCACCTTATTGTGGGGTAGTTATCGTTGTTTTTTTGTGTGGAAGCTACACCTTACTTTGAAGGCACTACAGCATCAGATGCCTTTCGAGTGGAGAAGGCAACCCCGTCTCAACTAGGAATGCCGCCACATTAACATTGAAACACGTGAACATGGCCACAACTGAACCTATGATGGTGTAGTTGATGGAAGGCAACCCCTATTTGGGTTGCAACACAAAGGGATCTGTGATGCTCACTTTGGCTGGTGTCTACACGACGTCCACCTCTTCCCTGTCTGTCGTCACCGCTCAGGAAGGTTGGTCATCATTAGATCATCTGATGTTGTGATTGTTCGTGCGAGCAACCCTTTTGGGGTAACGTTGAACTCAATGAACTTCTATAGCGCCTCCAAGATCTGTAAGAACTCCTTAACCTTGTTCATCCTCAAAAACACTCCTACATATGCTCTCTCTATGTATATTTAGGTTAATCACAAAGCATCATAGTTTCTAAATAGTTCCATTTGAATCATAATGCACTAAATGATGGCTTCAAAAAACAAATCTACGAAGATGCATTAAGCAAATATTGATTTTAGAAAAACCTAACACACACTAAATTACATATACTTTCAATAAAAACTGTAAACAGAGACATAACTAGGGTCACAAAAGACGTCTAGGATGAGTCGTGAATTTAGAGAGAGATCAAATGCATGAGTGTTTTTGGGGATGAACAAGGTTAAGGAGAGCCTACAAATCCTATATGTGCTATAGAAGCTCATGGACTTTAGTAGTACCTCAAAAGTATCCCTCAGATGAACAATCATAGAATCGAGTGATCTAGTGATGACACATCTTCCTGAGTGGTGACGATAGATGATGAAGAGGTGGATATCATGTATGCACCTTCCAGAGTGGGCATCATAGATCCCTTTGTGTTGTATCCCTAGAAGGGGCTGCCTTCTGTCAACAACACCATTGTCTGCTCGTTTGTGGTCGTGCTCATATGTTTTGATGCTAATGTGGCGGTATTCCTAGCTAAGACGTGGTTGCCTGCTTCGCTCCTTAGGCATATTTACAAAATTTTGTAGCATCCACGGACAGTCGTGATACCTCCATAATAAGGTGCAGCTATCACACAAAAAAATAATGGTTCCACAATAAGGTGTAACTTCTACACAAAAACAACTACAACTAAACCACATTCTTGTTTCCATTCTACGCATGGTACATCTTCATAGTACTACTAATACTACAACTCAAAACAAGATAAAAATCCCAACTCCTTTTCCAAATCTACCACACTACCATGACGAAAAAGCTTGCACATACAGAGAATTCTCAATTATTCCCCTAAGTGATTCCAAATATACCACACTACCATGACGAAAAAGCTTGCACATACAGAGAATTCTCAATTATTCCCCTAAGTGATTCCAAATATACCACACTACCATGACGAAAAAGCTTGTACATACAGAGAATTCTCAATTAGTCCCCTAAGTGACTATGAGCAAGAGAATTTGTAGACGTCGTGTGCGTACAAGAGCACATACAAGTGAAAATATAAAAATTTAAAATTTTTATGTCACAGTGCAAGTGGTCTCCCACCAAGTAGTCGTTAGGGCACATATCAAGGATTATAATTTTTGTTAAGTCAATGAATCTGACTCCAGGCAAGAGAATTTGTAGATTTCCACAGGTGAAAATTTAAATATTTAAAATTTCCATGTCGCTAGTGAAAATTTAAATATTTAAAATTTGTAGAAGCCTTGTGCAAGAGCACGGACTGAAGAAAATTTAAAAATTCCATGCCACTCTGCAAGTGGTCTCCAACCAAAAAGTCGTTATGTCACATATCAAGGATTATAATTTTGTTAATCCTTCATATGTGCCGTAACGGCTATTTGATGGGAGACCACTTGTAGGGCGACATTGAAATTTTAAATTTTTAAATTTTCATCCCGTGACATGGGTATTTTAAAATTTTAAATTCCCACAGGTGACATGGAAATTTTAAATATTTAAATTTTCACCGGTGGGTGTCCAGAATTAGGTTCATTGACTTAAAAAAAATTATAATCCTTGATATGTACCGTAACGTCTACTTGGTGGGAGACCACTTGCACGAAGACATAAAAATTTTAAAATTTTATATATTCACCCGTATGTGCTCTTGCACGCACACGGTGCCTACAAATTCTCTTATCTGGAGTCACTCATGGGACTCATTGAGAATTCTTTGTATGTGCGAGTTGTTTCGTCATAGTATTGGGATAGATTTGGAAAAGGTGTTTGGATTTCTATTTTTTTATTTTGAGTTGTAGTATCAGTAGTATTGTTAAGATGGGTTTTGCCGAGAACGTAGTTGTGGTAGTTTTGTTACCATTGTTTTTGTGTGGAAATTGCACCTTATTGTGGTGTAGTTGTCGTCTTTTTTTGTGTGGAATCTATACTTTATTTTGGAGGCACCATGGCCTCGAATGCTAATAATTCTTTAAGTACATCTTCTCAGCCGTGGATGTGATCCCATCTCAGTTAGGAATGTCGTCACATTAGCATCCAAACACATGAACACAGCCACAGTTGAGTCGATGACGGTGTTGTTGATGGAAGGCAACCCTTATTTGGGTTGCAACACAAAGGGATCTGTGATGATCACTTTAGCCGGTGCCTACACAACGTCCACCTCTTCCCCGTATGTCGTCATCCCTCAAGAATTTGGGTTGTCATTAGATCACCCAATATTGTGATTGTTCATTTGAGTAGCTCTTTTGGGGTAATGATGAACTCAATGAGCTTCTATAGCCCGTTTAGGATCTGCAAAAACTCCTTAACCTTGTTCATCCTAAAATACATTCTCGCATATGCTCTCTCTCTGTATATTGATGCAGGAGCATCCGACGGCAACAGAGCAATCTTGCCTCAAACTAATTTTTTCTAAGTGTTTGTGTTTTCAAAGGAGGGAACCAAGGTAGGCAGAAGTCCGTCGCGATATTGTGACGTCGCGATATCGCAACATTGAACGTAGACAGAGGCGAAGGTAGAAATCGGTCGCGACGTCGCGATGTCGCGACAGCTAACGAAGACAAAGGCGAAGGTAGAAATCGATCACAATATCGCAATGTCGCGATATCGCGACGTAATGTCGCGACAGCTAACGGAGATAGAGGCGAAGGTGGAAATCGGTCTCGATATTGCGACGTCGCGATATCGCGACGTCGCGACAGCTAACGGAGACAAAGGCAAAGGCGAAGTTGATGAAGGGCTCGAAAGGCGAAGGCGGAGAAGAACTAAGGCAAGTCAGAGGTTTTTGTCGCGATATCGCGACAGCAGAGGGAAAACCGAGGCGCAGGCAAAAATGGTCACGATATCGTGACACAAATAGAGACAAGGGGTTGCAGGAAAAAATGGTCGTGATATCGCGACATGTCGTGATATCGCGACACAAATCTAGACAAGGGGTTGCAGGCGAAAATGGTCGCGATATCGCGACACAAACCGAGGCAAGGGGCTCACAGGCAGAAATGGTCGCGATATCATGACATGTCACGATATTGCGATCGGTTGAAGGCAAATCAAAAATGGACACGTGGACGGTCCCACACGTGGGAAAAGAGGTAGCGGATACAGATAAATTTTTTTGACAAGGCAACAGTTCTTGAGGGACAGTCTGGCAAACGGCGGTTGCAGGTCAAGGTTAATGCGTGCTTTCATGGCGGATTGGGGGGCAGTTGCCCATTAATGGAAGGAATTTTGAAAACTTAGTAGAGGAAGCGAACTTTTATTTTTAATTTCTTGAATTCATGCAGGTGGGTCATTAATTTCCTAGAGGGCCGAGACCTCGATGAAAAGCCTCGAGGAAGTTGTAACGAGGGGTGGTGGATCGGGGAATAGAGGCGGTGGTGTGATTTTGAAGACCAAGCGGAGCGCTGGTCATATTGGAAGCCTGCGGGCTGTTTGTAATGCATTTTCTAGATTTAATACAGAGGAAAATTGAAATTCGTGAGGGTGGTTGTTTGTGTTTATTTCTCGGTCCCCCATCAGTGGTATCAGAGCGGGAGCTCCTGAGCGTGTAACAGATCGCCGGAAGAGAGGCAGTTACACCAGGATCTGTGGAAGGATTGGTAAGGGAAGAAAGAAAAAAAAAATGCCTCCGAGAAGAAACCCTGTTGGTGGGGGAGGCATGATGGCAGCAGCAGATTTTCGAGCTTTGCAGCGGCAAGTTCAGGCCCTGCAAGAAGAACTGCGCAGAGGACATGAACCAAGAAGAGATGCAGACAGTGAAGATGAAGTAGATGAAGAAGAAGAAGAGGCTATAGATCCGACACAAGCCAGACTGTACAAAGCCATATCCCAAATTGGGAAGAGGCCAAAGATGGAAGTTTCCACGTATTCTAGGAACCTGGATCCGGAGGAATTGATCGACTGGATCAATGATCTGGAAGAGTACTTTGAGTATGAAGAAGTTGAAGATCCCGAGAGGGTCAGATTTGCCAAGACCAAACTGAAAGGTCATGCCAGCATATGGTGGAAGGGGGTACAGCTGGAACGGAACCGAAGAGGAAAAGAACGGATAACAAGATGGGAACGGATGGTAGAAAAATTAAAGAGACAGTTTATTTCGATAGATTACGAGTTGGATCTGCTGAGAAAAATGCAGAGTTTGAGACAGATGAATAAAATTGTCCAAGAATATACGGAGGAGTTTTATAAAATCTCCATCAGAACTGGCCATTTAGAAGTAAGCAAGGAGAAGGTGGCCCGTTATATTAATGGGTTGAGACCCAGTATCCAGGAAGAGTTGAGCTTAGTTCGGGTGAGCACCATTGAAGATGCTTACCAGTTTGCTCTGAAGGTTGAAGAGAAATTGAACAGAAGGTTTGAGAGCAAGCAAATAGGAAGAGGGCACGGAGGAAAGACTGGTGGAATAAAAGAGGAAGGAAAAGAGGAGAAGGAAGAGGTTAGCAGCAGCCGAGATCAGAAGGAAGATGAAGAACCCAAAACCCAAGTTCAGAACAATGGCTACCCAAGGGGAAGAGGTAGATCTGGACGTGGGTATGGAAGAGGAGTGTTTCGGGGAACATGTTTCCACTGTGGAGAAGAGGGACATCGGGCATATGAGTGTCCCCAAAACCCCGAGAGAGTGAACAAGAAACAAGTGGGTCCTACCAGAGCTGTTGTGGCAGAGGAAGATGCTGAATCAGAACATTCTGAAGAAGCTGAGAAAGGAGAAGCAATGATCGTGAGGAGAACCATGCTGATTGAGGAAGACAAACTAGAGCAGAGGAGAAGCCTGTTATGCACATGGTGCAAAAGTGCAAGCAAAGTCTGTAATGTTATTATAGACAATGGGAGTATAGATAACTTAGTCTCCGAGGAGATGGTTGCTAAGTTACAACTAGAGAGGAGGAGGCACCCGCATCCATATCGGATTGCGTGGTTGCGGAAGGACCACAGAGCATGGATCCGTGAACAATGCTTAGTCACGTTAAATATTGGAAAATACCAGGATGAGGTCCTGTGTGATGTTTTCCCCATGGATGCTTGCCATTTGCTATTAGGAAGGCCATGGCAATTTGATCGAAGTGCAATGCATAATGGTCGTGCAAATACGTACTCCTTGATGAAAGGTGGAGTGCGCCAAAAATTAAAGCCATTACAGACAGTGGATGAGAAGGTGTGCAGCAGTGCCAGAATTTGTTTGGTGGAAGGCAGTAATTATTTTTGCCAGGAGACGAGGTTTAAGCGGGCTACAGAGGCAGGTGCACGTTTGGAGCCGATACAAGAGACGCGGACCGAACAACATAGAAGTGAAGGTCACTTCTCCATTTACCTCGAGTGTCTGATGCAGGAGCATCCGGCGGCAACAGAGCAATCTTGCCTCAAACTAATTTTTTCTAAGTGTTTGTGTTTTCAAAGGAGGGAACCAAGGCGGGCAGAAGTCCGTCATGATATCACAACATCAAACGAAGACAGAGGCAAAGGCAGAAATCGGTCATGATATCGCGACGTCGCGATGTCGCGATAGCTAATGGAGACAGAGGCGAAGGTATAAATCGATCACGATATCGCGATGTCGTGATATCACGACGTCGCGATGTTGCGACAGCTAACGGAGATAGAGGCGAAGGTGGAAATCGATCACGATATCATGATGTTGCGATATCGCGACGTCGTGATGTCGCGACAGCTAACGGAGACAGAGGCAAAGGCGGAGTTGATGAAGGGCTCGAAAGGCGAAGGCGGAGAAGAACTAAGGCAAGGCGAAGGTTTTTGTCGTGATATCGCGACAGCGAAGGGAAAATCGAGGCACAGGCAAAAATGGTCGCGATATCGCAACACAAATCGAGACAAGGGGTTGCAGGCAGAAATGGTCGCGATATCGCGACACAAATCTAGACAAGGGGTTGCAGGCAAAAATGGTCGCGATATCGCGACACAAACCGAGGCAAGGGGCTCGCAGGCAGAAATGGTCGCGATATCGCGACCGGTTGAAGGCGAATAAAAAATGGACACGTGGACGGTCCCGCATACGGGAAAAGAGGTAGCGGATACAGATAAATTTTTCTGACAAGGCAACAGTTCCCGAGGGACAGTCTGGAAAACGGTGGTTGCAGGTCAAGGTTAATGCGTGCTTTCATGGCGGATCGGGGGGCAGTTGCCCATTAATGGAAGGAATTTTGAAAACTTAGTAGAGGAAGCGAACTTTTATTTTTAATTCAAAAATTTGCGCAGGTGGGTCATTAATTTCCTAGAGGGCCGAGACCTCGATGAAAAGACTCAGGGAATTTGTAACGAGGGGTGGTGGATCGGGGAATAGAGGCGGTGGTGTGATTTTGAAGACCAAGCGGAGCGCTGGTCATATTGGAAGCCTGCGGGCTGTTTGTAATGCATTTTCTAGATTTAATACAGAGGAAAATTGAAATTCATGAGGGTGGCTGTTTGTGTTTATTTCTCGGTCCCCCATCATATATCCATGATGTTGGTCGTACCAAACGTCTATTGTGACCCTAGTCATCCTATTTTTTATGGTTTTTAGGTTAAAGTATATGTAAATTAGTGTGCATTAGGTTTTACTAAAATCAACATCTATTTAATGCATCTTTGTAGATTTGTTATTCTATGTTAATATAAATATGCACCTCACTTTCTAGACAAAGCCAACGGGATCCTTGACCCTCCAAGGCATTAAAATGGAACATTTAATCAATAATAAATTGACTGCTACCATGCAGCATATCCATTTTTGGATACATTATGGTTTGAACCTTGGCCCTCCCTAAATAGAACCAAAGCCCTAACCCCTATGCTGTCTTTGTCAATCTAAAAATTTAATTTTACTCTACTATGTAATTTTTTGAAATACCATGATAACATGACGAGTGGGGTTTGAACTTGAACTTGAACTTGTGTCTCTAAATAAAAATCCAAAGAACAAATATTTATTTTAGAAAAAGAGACATAATAGGGGTCATAAAAGATGTCTAGGATGAGCAATATCATGAATCTAGAGAGATATCAAATGCAATAGTATTTTTGAGGATAAACAAGGTAAAGGAGAGCCTGCACATCCTGGATGCACTATAGAAGCTTATGGAATTAGCAGTATCACTCATATGAATAATCATAGCATCTGGTGATCTAGTGACGTCGCATCTTCTTGAGCAGTGATAATAGACAATGAAGAGATGGATGTCGTGTAGGCACCGTCCAGAGTGGGCATCACAAATACCTTTGTGTTCCAGCCCAAGAAGGGGTTGCATTCCATCAATAGCACTGTTGTTTGCTCAACTGTGGCCATTTCATGTGTTTCGATGCTAATGTGGCGGTATTCCTAGCTGATACATGGCCGCCTCCTCCACTCCTAAGGTGTATTTACAAAATTTTGTAGCATCTGTGGTCATTGTGCCTCCATAATAAGGTGCGGCTTCCAAAAAAAAAAAAACAATGGTTTCACAATAAGGTGCAGCTTCCACACATAAAAACAACTACAACTAAATTGTATTCTCGTTAACATTTTGCGCATGATACATCTTGACAGTACTACTAATACTACAACTCAAGATAAGAAAAAATAAAAATCCCAATGCCTTTTCCAAATCTACAACACTACCATGATGAAAAAGCTTGCACATACAGAAAATTCTTAATTAGTCCCCTAAGTGACTCCAAATCTACCACACTACCATGACGAAAAAGCTTACACATACAGAGAATTTTAAATTAGTCCCCTAAGTGACTCCAAATCTACCACACTACCATGATGAAAAAGCTTGCACATATAGATAATTCTCAATTAGTCCCCTAAGTGACTCCGTGCAAGAGAATTTGTAGACGTCGTGTGCGTACAAGAGCACATACGGGTGAAAATTTAAAAATTTAAAAATTTTATGTCGTCGTGCAAGTGGTCTCCCACCAAGTAGTCATTAAGGCACATATCAAGGATTATAATTTTTGTTGTCAATGAACCTGACTTCGGATAAAAGAAGTTTTAGACGCCCACCGGTGAAAATTTAAATGTCTGAGATGAGCAACGTTGTGGATATATACAAAAAGATCATATACAAGATTATTTTTGAGGATGAACAAGGTTAAGGAGTTCTTGCAGATCTTGGATGCTCTATAGAATCTCATTGAGTTCAACATTAGCCCAAAAGGGTTGCTAAGATGAAAAATCACAACATCAGGTAATCTAATGATGACCCAACTTCTTGAGCGGTGATGACAGACGGGGAAGAGGTGGACGTTGTATAGGCATAGGCCAAAGTGAGCATCATAGATCCCTTTGTGTTGCAGCCCAAATAGGGGCTACCTTCCATCAAGAGGATCATCATCAGCTTAGATGTGGTCATGTTCATGTGTTTTGATGCTAATTTGGTGGTATTCCTAGCTTAGACGAGGCTATTCATGTGTTTTGATGCTAATTTGGTAGTATTACTAACTGAGATAGGGTTGCCTCCTCCACTCAAAAGGTGTACTTACAAAATTTTGTAGCATCCGAGTCTAAGGGTGTGGCCCCTCCAAAATAAGGTGTAACTTCCACACAAATAATGATGGCAACTACACCCCAATAAGGTGCAGCTTTCACACAAATAATGGCAACTACACCGCCACAACTACGTTCTAAAAAAAATCTATCTTTAGAGTACTACTAATACTACAGGTCAAAATAGAAAAAAATAGAAATCCAAACACATTTTCCAAATCTACCCAATACCATGACGAAAAAGATTGCGCATACATAGAATTCTCAATGAGTCCCATGAGCGACTCATGGCAAGAGAATTTGTAAATGTCGTGTGTGGTTGAAAATTTAAAATTTCAATGTCACGCTACAGGTGGTCTCCCACCAAATAGTTATTACGACACATACCAAGGATTATAATTTTTGTTAAGCCAATGACCATGACTTCGGGCAAGAGAATTTGTAGACGCGCACGGGTGAAAATTTAAAATTTCCATGTCGGCCGGTGAAAGTTTAAAAATTTAAAATTTCCATGTCGGCTTGCAAGTTGTCTCCCACCAAATAGCCGCTATGACACGTATCAAGGATTATAAATTTTGTTAAGTCAATGACCCTCTTTTTAAAGAAGTTATATAAAAGAATAATTAACATTACAACGGAGGCTTTTAATAAATATTTATATAATATAAAAGATGTTTTTCTTTAAGTAATGTATATAAATGGCTTCTTTTGCATTTGTTATAGGACATGATAGAATTTTAAGGTAATATATTTATTAAAAAATTTGTGAGCATGAGAATTTAACATGTTAAATTATTATGAGGGATTTTATATTTTTATATTTTTATTATTTTAGATGATCTTATAGATTAAGTTTTTTTAATTTTTAATTTGATTATATTAATCTAAAATTAAAATAGGTTTCATTATAAAAATAAAAAAAATCCTCATAAAAATTGAACATTTTAAATTCTCACCATACTTACAAATTTTTTTTAATAAAAATATTACCTTAAATTTCTACTATATTTTACAACGAACCCATTTATATACATTTACTTAAAGAAGAACATCTTTTATAATATATAAATATTTATTAAAAACCTTCGTCTTTAAATGTAATGTTAATTATTCCTTTATATAACTTCTTTAAAAGAGGACCATTGACTTATCAAAAATTATAATCTTTGATATGTACCTTAAAGCTATTTGGTGGGAGACCACTTGCACTTGCACGGTCACATGGAGATTTTAAATTTTTAAATTCTCACAAACTTGAAAATTTGAAAATTTTAAATTTTTAGCCGTGAGCGTCTACAAAATCTCTTGCCATTAACAAAAAAATTATAATCCCTGATGCGTGCCATAACAGATAACTGGTGGGAGACCACTTGCACAGTGACAAGTCACCCGTATGTGCTCTTGCATGCACACGGCGTCTAAAAATTCTCTTGCTCGGAGTCACTTATTGGTATTGGGGTAGATTTAGAAAAGGCGTTTGGATTTTTATTTCTTACGTTTTGAGTTGTATCAGTAGTGAGTAGTACTATGAAGTTGGTTTTGTCGAGAATGTAGTTGTGGTGGTGTAGTTGCCATCGTTTTTGTGTGGAAGCTGCACCTTATTGTGGTGTAGTTATCATTGTTTTTTGTGTGGAAGCTACACCTTATTTTGGAGGCACTACGGCCTCAGATGCCTTTCGAGCAGAGGAGGCGACCCCGTCTCCACTAGGAATGCCACCACATTAACATTGAAACACGTGAACATGGCCACAACTGAACCGATGATGGTGTAGTTGATGGAATGCAACCCCTATTTGGGCTACAACACAAAGGGATCTATGATGCTCACTTTGGCTGGTGCCTACACGATGTCCACCTCTTCCCCATCTGTCGTCACCTCTCAGGAAGTTGGGTCGTCATTAGATTATTTGATGTTGTGATTGTTCGTACAAGCAGCTCTTTTTGGGTAACACTGAGCTCAATGAACTTCTATAGCGCGTCCAAGATCTACAGGAACTCCTAAACCTTGTTTATCTTCAAAAACACTCCCACATATGCTCTCTCTATGTATATTTAGGTTAATCACAATGCACCATAGTTTTTAGATAATTCCATTTGAATCACAATCCAGTAAATGATGGCTTTAGAAAACAAATCTACGAAGATGCATTAAGCAAATATTGATTTTAGAAAAACCTAACGCACACTAAGTTACATATACTTTCAATAAAAACTGTAAACAGAGACATAACTGGGGTCACAAAAGACGTCTAGGATGAGCCGTGAATCTAGAGAGAGATCAAATTCATGAGTGTTTTTGGGGATGAACAAGGTTAAGGAGAGCCTGCAAATCCTAGACGCGCTATAGAAGCTCATGGACTTCAAGTGTACCTCAAAAGTACCGCTCATATGAACAATCATAGAATCAGATGATCTAGTGATGACTCATATCCCTGAGCGGTGACGATAGACAATGAAGAGGTGGATGTCGTGTATGCACCGGCCAAAGTGGGCATCACATATCCCTTTGTGTTGCATCCCAAATAGGGGTTGCCTTCCATCAACTCCATCGTCATCAGTTAAGTTGTGGTCGTGTTCATTTGTTTCGATGTTAATGTGGCTATATTCCTAGTTGAGACGGGGTCACCTTCCCTGCTCGGAAGGCATCTGAGGCCGTAGTGCCTCCAAAATAAGGTGTACGTTCCACACAAAAAAAACATTAACTACACCACAATAAGGTGCAGTTTCCACACAAAAAATGATGGTAACTATACCGCCACAACTACTCTAAAGATGGATTTTGCTTAGAATGTAGTTGTGGCGATGTAGTTGCCATTGTTTGTGTGGAAGCTGCATTTTATTGGGGTGTAGTTGCCATCATTTTGTGTGTGGAAGTTACACCTTATTTTTGAGGGGCCACAGCCCCAAACTTGGACGCTACAAAATTTTGTAAGTACGCATTCTGAGAGGAGGCGGCGGCCTTGTCTCAGTTAGGAATACCTCCAAATTAGCATCAAAACACATGAACAACCTCGTCTCAGCTAGGAATGCCACCACATTAGAAATGAAACACATGAACACGACCACAACTAAGTTGATGATGATCCTATTGATGGAAGGTAGCCCTTATCTAGGTTGCAACACAAAGGGATCTACAATGCTCACTTTGGCCTATGCCTACACGACGTCCACCTCTTCCCCGTTTTTCATCATCGCTCAGGAAGTTGGGTCATCATTATATCACCTAATGTTGTGATTGTTCATCTGAGCAGCCCTTTTGGAGTAATGCTAAATTCAATGAGCTTCTATAGCGCATCCAGGATCTGCAAGAACCCTTAACCTTGTTCATCCTCAAAAATACTCTTGTATATGCTCTTTTTGTATATATCCACAACGTTGCTCATCCCAAATATCTGTTGCTACCCCAATCATCTTCTCTCTTTATAATTTTTAGTTAAAGTATATGTAAATTAGTGTGCATTAGGTTTTTCTAAAATCAACATTTGTTTAATGCATCTTCATAGCTTTGATTTCTTAAGCCATCATTTACTGCTTTGTGATTCAAATAGAACTATCTAGAAATTGAGGTGCAATCACAAAGCACCATAGTTTCTAGATAATTTCATTTGAATCAACAAAACAGTAAATGATGGCTTCAAAAAATAAAGATACGAAGATGTATTAAACAAATATTATTTTTAGAAAAAGAGACATAACTGGGGTCATAAAAGATGTCTAGGATGAGCAATATCATGAATCTAGAGAGATATAAAATGCAACAGTATTTTTGAGGATGAACAAGTTAAAGGAGAGCCTGCACATCCTGGATGTGCTATAGAAGCTCATGGACTTTAGCAGTACCTCAAAAGTACCTCTCAGATGAACAATCATAGCATTTGGTGATCTAGTGACGTCACATCTTCTTGAGCAGTGACAATAGACGATAAAGAGATGGATGTCGTGTAGGCACTGTCCATAGTGGGCATCACAGATCCCTTTGTGTTGCAGCCCAAGGAGGATCTGCCTTCCATCAATAGCACTGTCGTTTGCTCAACTGTGGTCATTTCATGTGTTTCGATGCTAATGTGGCGGTATTCCTAGCTAATACATGGCCGCCTCCTCCGCTCCTAAGACGTATTTACAAAATTTTGTAGCATCCGCGACCGTGGCACCTCCATAATAAGGTGCAGCTTCCACACAAAAAAAACAATGGTTTCACAATAAGGTGCAGCTTCCATCCAAAAAAACAACGATAATTAAACCGTATTCTTGTTCCCATTCTCCGCATGATACATCTTCACAGTACTGCTAATACTACAACTCAAAACAAAAAAATAGAAATCCCAATACTTTTCCAAATCTGCCCCAATACCATGATGAAAAAGCTGGCACATACAAAAAAATTCTCAATGAATCTCTTGAATGACTTTGGGTAAGAGAATTTGTACATGCCCTCTGCAAGAGCACGGACGTGAAAATTTAAAAATTCTGTCACCCTACAAGTGGTCTCCCACCAAATAGTTGTTACGACACATATCAAGGACTATAACTTTTGTTAAGTCATTGACCCTCTTAATTAACATTACATTTAAAAACTAAAGCTTTCAATAAATATTTATATTATAAAAAATGTTCTTCTTTAAGTAAATGTATATAAATAGGTTTTTTCATTTTTTTTTGTAAGATATGATAGACTTTTAAGGTAAAATATTCATTAAAAGTTGTGTGAGAATGGAGAGAATTTAAAATGTTGAATTTTTATGAGGGTTTTTATAATTTTTGTATTTTTTATTCTTTTAGTTATTTAAGATTTTCTCATAGATTAAGTTTTTTTTTTTTTTTAAATTGATTATATCAATTTAGAATTAGAATAGGCTTAATTTATATTATTGTTGGTTATATTAGATTGAAATAGGTCTCATTGTATTGTATTATGTCATGTTGTAATGGTATTTCAACAAATTAAATAGTAGCACTATAACAATATTTTGATAATTACAAATGAAAAGTTCTTGGATTTTCATTCTGAGACCTATTTTTAAACTCTACTCATTATATTGTCACGGTATTTCAAAAAATTACATAGTAGTACTATAACAACATTTTGATAATTATGGATGTAAAGTTCTTTGGATTTTTATTTAGAGACATAAGTTCAAGTTCAAACCCCACTCGTCATGTCATGGTATTTCAACAAATTACATGGTAGAGTAAACTTAAATTTCTAGATTTACAAAGACAACATAGTGGTTAGGGCTTTGGTTTCTCTTTAGGGAGGTCCAAGGTTCAAACCATAATGTATCCAAAAATGAATAGGCTGCATGGTAGCAGTCAATTGATTATTTATTTAAATTTTCACCAGTGACATTGAAATTTTAAATATTTAAATTTTCATCGATGGGCATCTACAAATTTTTTTGATCGGAGTCAGGTTTATTGACTTAACACAAACTATATCCTTGATATGTGCCTTAACGGCTACTTGGTGGGAGACCACTCGCACGGCGACATAAAAATTTCAAATTTTTAAATTTTCACCCATATGTGCTCTTGTACGCACATGACGTCTACAAATTCTCTTGCTCGGAGTCACTTAGGGGACTAATTGAAAATTATTTGTATGTGCAAGCTTTTTCATCATGGTAGTGTAGTAAATTTCGAGTCACTTAGGGGACTAATTGAAAATTCTTTGTATGTGCAAGCTTTTTTGTCATGGTAGTGTGGTAGATTTGGAGTCACTTAGGGGACTAATTGAGAATTCTTTGTATGTGCAAGGTTTTTCGTCATGGTAGTGTGGTAGATTTGGAAAAGGCATTGGGATTTTTATTTTTTCTTGTCTTGAGTTGTAGTATTAGTAGTACTGTCAAGATGTATAATATGTAGAATGAAAACGAGAATGTGGTTTAGTTGTAGTTGTTTTTGTGTAGAAGTTACAACTTATTGTGGAGCCATTGTTTTTTTGTGTGAAAGCTGCACCTTATTATGGAGGTACCATGGTTGTCCACGGATGCTAAAAATTTTTGTAAATACATCTAAGGAGCATGTCTAGATATTATTTAATTTCATCAAATACAGCTCGACATTCATCATTCCACTTAAATGTGACTCCCTTGTGTAACAATTTATTCATAGGTCGACACTTATCTGATAATTGTGCTATGAAGCACTTGATGGATGCAACCTTTCCTTACAGATTACGTAGTTGCTTGATAGTAGTGGGAGGAGGTATTTCTAGGATTATCTTGACTTTGTTTTGGTCGACTTTTATACCTCGTTTAGAGACTATGAATCCCAAGAGTTTTCCAGATGTGACACTGAAGACGCACTTCTTGGAATTTAGTCTAACATTATGTTCGATGAGGTGATCTAGAACCTTGTGCAATACATCAATGTGCTCATGGTAGAGTAAAGACTTGACCAATACATCATCTATGTAATATTTCAAAATTTTATATATGTAGTCATGGAAGATATAAGTTATAGCTTGCTAGTAGGTAGCGCTAACATTTTTTAGGCCAAAAGGTATGATCTTGTAATAAAATATCTCCCAAGGCATTGTGAAAGTTGTTTTGAGTTGGTCTTATAGATTAATGTGAATTTGATTATATCCAGATAAACCATCCATTAAAGATAACATCTCGTGACCTACTATGGCATCCACTACTGCATCAATGTTTGGCAAAGGAAATTTATCCTTAGGACTTGCTTTATTCAGATCTCGAAAATCAGTGCAAATATGAATCCTTCCATCGGGTTTCTTGATAGGTACCATAAGAAACCCATGGTGGATAATCAACTGATATAATGAAATTTACATCTAACAGTTTTTTTAATTCATCTTTCACCATTAAGGCTACTTTTGGATGTATTTTTTACAACTTTTGCTTGACCGACTTTGCATTTGGGTCAATCGTGAGATTATGCATGACTAAATTGGGATCTAGTCCTGGTATATATTTATAAGACCATGCAAAAGTTTTTTTTCTTCTTTTTTAACATTTTTGTGTAATCAACTTGCTCAGTAGGGGATAAACCTTCCCCTAGCTTGATGAATTGGGGATTATCAGGATGTGTTGATACCCCTATCAATGGTTGACTCAATTGACATATGAGATCCCTCTTCCAACTGGTGTGGAGTAGGGATCAAGTAAATGTCATCAGCTGAGTTTACATCATCGATTCGAAAATCATGCTCAACCTCAGCATGAAAGATATTATGATTAGATCTTATACAAGAATTAAATAGTTGTAACATTTCATCACAAGGCCAATACTCATATGGATATGGGGAAGAATCTCCCAAATCAAATTCAATTAGCTCAAGGTTGAGGTGCAATGACTTTGATGGGTTATTCAAATCATGCAATGGTGTAGTAATATCTATGAAAATTATGTTGATGGATGGATGATCTCCATTAGATAGGTTATTATATCTAAGGATAATAGGTTTTCGCAAGACTCATGGGGGTGATTGCGGTGGAGGTGGAATGACAGATGATGGTCTATGTGGAAGGCGACGAGCTTGCTTTTTGAGTGGAAAAAGCTATCTCCAGATGGGATGTTGCACTAGGAACATACATAGATAGAACTCTTCTTCTTCATCCAATGGGATGACCTACTCATCATCTAAACTAGGGTAGTTGATGGGTGCTACACTGTAATCTGATTCATCATCCATTGTCCATTCATGAGGAGGACCTTGATCCTCTTCCTCATTATCAGATGGTAGGGTATGTGAACCCTCACCCACTTCATGGGATTGGGTGAAATTGTAAGATATCCCTTGATCTATCATATTTACGAGAAAAGTAATCCCCTAATGAGTGGACATGATTTATGTTAGCATAGGGATTTCCAATCTTTGTTTACCTGTACTCAGGTCTATAGGTTGAATTTCTGGTAGAGTAATCACTTTGGCCATCCACAGATGATTGAATAGAGAGTCTATTGAATAGGGCAAAAGAATTTGTAGTAAACGCTCACTGTGAAAATTTTAAATTTTAAATTTTCCATGTCGCTCGATGAAAATTTAAAAATTTAAAATTTTCATGTTGTCGTGCAAATGGTCTCCCACCAAATAGTCATTATGGCACATATCAAGGATTATAATTTTTGATAAGTCAATGACCCTCTTTTAAAGAAGTTATATAAAGAATAATTAACATTACACTTAAAAACTTAAGGCTTTTAATAAATATTTATATATTATAAAATGTTCTTTTTTAAGTAAATGTATGTAAATGGGTTCTTTCGCATTTGTTGTAAGATAAGATAGACTTTTAATATAATATGTTTATTAAAAATTTTGTGAGAATTGTGAGAATTTAAAATGTTAAATTTTTATGAATGTTTTTATAATTTTTTTGTTTTTTATTTTTATATTATTTTAAATGTTTTTATAAATTAAGTTTTTTTTATTTTTAAATTGATTATATTAATTTAGAATTAGAATGGGTTCCATTCATATTATGGTTGGTTATATTAGATTAAAATAGGTTTCATTGTATTGTATTATGTTATGTTGTCATGGTATTTCAACAAATTACATAGTATAACAATATTTTTATAATTATAGATGTAAAGTTCTTGGATTTTTATTCAAATACCTAAGTTCCAATTATATTCATTATGTTGTCTCGATATTTCAATAAATTACATAGTAGTACTATAATAACATTTCGATAATTATAGATGTAAAGTTCTTTAGATTTTTATTCAAAGACCCAAGTTCAAACCCCACTCGTCATGTTGTCATTGTATTTCAAAAAATTACATAGTAGTACTATAACAACATTTTTATAGTTATGAATGTAATTTCTTGGATTTTCATTTAGAGATCTAAGTTCAAACCCCACTCGAGGGCACTGGGACCCCTCATAAAAATTCGTGTAAACTTAAATTTTTAGTTTGAGAAGGACAACATAGTGGTTAGGGCTTTGGTTTGGTCCAAGGTTCAAACCACAATGTTTCCAAAAAGGGATAGGTTGCATGGTAGCAATCTAGTTATTGTTGATTGGTTGTCCAAGTTTGATGCCTTGGAGGTTCAAGGATCCCGTTGATTTTGTCTAGCCAAAAGGGTTAGGGTTTATAGTGGGAGTGCCCAATGATGTTATCGATTCCCCTATGCATTATAAAAATAATTACAGATGTATCTCTTGTAAGATACAAACTTGGATCTTCTTCTTGTATTTAATTTGTTTAATTCATGCTCATATTGTTTAATACCCATAAGTTAAAATAAACATCAAAGTCTGAGACAAATAATGCTCATAAAAATTAATAATATTTATATTTAATTAATAAGGTTTAAAATTATAATAATAATATAATGAAATGATATTAGCTCAAGAAGATAAAGTATTTGCTCCTAATCAAGATACCAAAGTTTAAATCTTATAAGAAGATATAATGCCACTATATGATTTATTGAAATACCATGATAATATTATGCTTATGTAATATAAATCAAGCTTATTTTAATCCAATATAATAATAATATTGTAATTCTTGTAAAATATTAGTGTAATGTCTATTTTAAAATACAAAATTTTAGGTGTGTATTGAAGGTTTTTATATTCTATAATGGCATTTAAAATCTACCCCAATACCAATAAGTAACTCGGGCAAGAGAATTTTTAGATGTCGTGTGCATGCAAGAGCACATACGGGTGAAAATTTAAAAATTTAAAATTTCCATGTCACCGTGCAAGTGGTCTCCCACAAAATATCCATTATAGCACATATCAAGGATTATAATTTTTGTTAAGGTTAAGAGAATTTGTAGACGCCCACGGGTGAAAATTTAAAATTTAAAAATTTTCATATTGAATTTAAAATTTTCATGCCTCCGTGCAAGTGGTCTCCCACCAAATAGCCTTATGGTATCAAAATATTATAATTTTTTATAAGTCAATGACCCTCTTTTAAAGAAGTTATATAAAGGAATAATTAACATTACACTTAAAAACGGAAGCTTTTAATATATATTTATATATTATAAAATATGTTCTTATTTAAGTAAATGTATATAAATAGATTCTTTCACATTTGTTGTATGGTAGAATTTTAAGGTAATATATTTATTAAAAAATTTGTGAGCATGATGAGAATTTAAAATGTTCAAATTTACGAGGTTTTTTTTAATTTTTTAATTTTTATAATGGAACCTATTTCTAAATCTAGATTAATATAATCAAATTAAAAAATAGAAAAATTTAACTTATAAGATCATCTAAAATAAAAAATATATAAAATATAAAATCCCTCATGAAAATTTAACATTTTAAATTCTCATGCTCACAAATTTTTTACAACAAATGCAAAAAAACCCATTTATATGCATTTACTTAAAGAAAAATATATTTTATAATATATAAATATTTATTAAAAACTTGTGCTTTTAAGTGTAATGTTAATTATTCCTTTATATAACTTCTTTAAAAAGAGGGTCATTGACTTAACAAAAATTATAATCCTTGATATGTGTCATAGCTGCTATTTGGTAAGAGACAACTTGCATGGCGACATTAAAAATTTAAATTTTTAAAATTTCATCCATGGAAATTTTAAATTTTCACCCGTGGGCGTCTACAAATTCTCTTGCCCGGAGTCAGGGTCATTAGATTAGCAAAAATTATAATCCTTGATATGTGCCATAATAACTATTTGGTGGGAGATCACTTGTAGGACGACATGGAAATTTAAAAATTTTAAATTTTCACCCACACATGGCGTCTACAAATTCTCTTGCCAAGAGTCACTCATGAGACTCATTGAGAATTATATGTATGCGCAAGCTTTTTCGTCATGGTATTGGGGTAGATTTGGAAAAGGTGTTTGGATTTATATTTCTTTTGTTTTGAGTTGTAGTATTAGTAGTACTCTAAAGATGAATTTTTCTTAGAATGTAGTTGTGGTGGTGTAGTTGCCATTGTTTGTGTGGAAGTTGCACCTTATTGGGGTGTAGTCGCCATCATTTTTTGTGGAAGTTACACCTTATTTTGGAGGAGCCACAACCTCAAACTCGGATGCTACAAAATTTTGTAAGTACACCTTCTGAGCGGAGGAGGCGGCCCTGTCTCAGTTAGGAATACCATCAAATTAGCATCAAAACACATGAACAACCTCATCTCAGCTAGGAATGCCACCATATTAGCATCGAAACACATGAACACAACCATAGATGAGCTGATGATGATCCTCTTGATGGAAGGTAGCCCCTATTTGGGCTGCAACACAAATGGATCTATGATGCTCACTTTGGCCTATGTCTACACAACGTTCACCTCTTCCTTGTCTGTCATCATCGCTCAAGAAGTTGGGTCATAATTAGATAACCTGATGTTGTGATTGTTCATCTGAGCAGCCCTTTTGGGGTATGCTAAACTCAGTGAGCTTCTATAGTGCATCTAGGATCTGCAAGAACTCCTTAACCTTGTTCATCCTCAAAAATACTCTTGTATATGCTTTTTTTGTATATATCCACAACGTGGCTCATCCCAGATATCTGTTGTTACCCCGATCATCTTATTTCTTTACACTTTTTAGTTAAAGTATATGTAAATTAGTGTGCATTAGGTTTTTCTAAAATCAACATATGTTTAATGCATCTTCGTAGCTTTGATTTCTTAAGCCATCATTTAATTCTTTGCAATTCAATGGAACTATCTAGAAATTTAGGTACAATCACAAAACACCACAGTTTCTAGATAATTCTATTTGAATCAACAAAGCAGTAAATGATGGCTTCAAAAACAAAGATACGAAGATGCATTAAACAAATATTGATTTTAGAAAAAGAGACATAATTATGGTCATAAAAGATGTCTAGGATGAGTAATATCATGAATCTAGAGAGATATCAAATGCAAGAGTATTTTTGAGGATGAACAAGGTAAAGGAGAGCATGCACATCCTCGATGTGCTATAGAAGCTCATGGACTTTAGCAGTACCTCAAAAGTACCTCTCAGATGAACAATCATAGCATTTGGTGATCTAGTGATGTCGCATCTTCCTGAGCAGTGACAACAGACGATGAAGAGATAAATATCGTGTAGGCACCGTCCATAGTGGGCATCACAGATCCCTTTGTGTTGCAGCTCAAGGAGGGACTGCCTTCCATCAATAGCACTGTCTCTGCTCAATTGTGGTCATTTCATGTGTTTTGATGCTAATGTGGCGGTATTCCTAGCTAATACATGGCCACCTCCTTCGCTCCTTAGGAGTATTTACAAAATTTTATAGCATTCACGATCGTGGTGCCTCCATAATAAGGTGCAACTTCCACACAAAAAAAAAACAATAGTTCCACAATAAAGTGCAGCTTCCACACAAAAAAATGACAATTAAACCGCATTCTTGTTCCCATTCTCCGCATGATACATATTCACATTACTACTAATACTACAACTCAAAACAAAAAAATAGAAATCCCAATACTTTTATAAATCTACCCCAATATCATGATGAAAAATCTCACACATACAAAAAATTCTCAATGAATCCCTTGAGTGACTTCGGGAGAGAATTTGTACATGCCCTGTGCAAGAGCACGAACATGTGAAAATTTAAAAATTCTATGTCACCCTACAAGTGGTCTTCCACCAAATAGTTGTTACCACACATACCAAGTACTATAACTTTTGTTAAGTCAATGACCCTCTTAATTAACATTACATTTAAAACTAAGACTTTCACTAAATATTTTTATTATAAAAAATGTTCTTCTTTAAGTAAATGTATATAAATAGATTTTTCTATTTGTTGTAGGATATGCTAGACTTTTAAGGTAAAATATTCATTAAAAATTTTGTGAGCATGGCGAGAATTTAAAATATTGAATTTTTATGAGGGTTTTTATAATTTTAGTATTTTTTATTTTTTAGTTATTTAAGATTTTCTCATAGATTAAGTTTTTTTATTTTTAAAATTGATTATATCAATTTAGATTTAGAATAGGTTTTTTTTTTTTTTTTTTGTGGAAAACATCCCAAAAGGGATGCCACTTTCGGGTAAGACCCAAGGAGGCAGGGGTATCCATTTCGCCAAAAACGTTCAGGACTCGGACCTGGCCTACCACCTTTGACATACTCAAGGAGTAAACAAACACACAAAACCAATTTAAAAATAAGTAAATAAATAAGTAAATAACAACAAAAATAATAAAATAAAATAAAAAACATGCTCCTTGAGTGTGTCAAAAACACAACAAAACAAAACAAAACAAAACAAGAACACAAAAACAAAACAAAACAAAACAACCCACCCACCTTAAAAAAACTAAACAAAAGAAACAAAATAGAAAAAAGAAAAAAAAAAAAAAATTGAACATAACAATGACCTATCTAGACCAGAAGACTATTAAGTCAAGAATCAACAGAGAAAACAAAGTAAAGAATAGAAAGAGCTAGGGAACTAAAAAAAACTGAATGAACCAAAGAGAAGCAAAAAAAAAAAAACAAGAAGAAACTAGGTACCTTCAGAACTAGAGCCATCCAAAGAAATGATAGAAAGAAGAGCTTCCCTAATTTGAGAAGCCCACCATCTAGGAGGGTGGCCATAACAAGTAAGATCACCTTTGTCCAAAGCCCAATTAGCTAAAGCATCAACACTCTTGTTTTGATCTCTGACCACATGATTGTAATCAACTTTCAAAAATCCCATCTGGATTAATTGAATGTTCTCAATAATTCTTTTTATTCTCCAATCCACCTTATGATTCTTAGAAGGAGTCTTCAAGAGATTAATCATAAGTTGAGAGTCAGACTCAACTAACACCTTTTCCCATCCAAAATTAGTAGCCTCCTGAAGGCCTCTAAGGATACCATACCCCTCAACAAGGTTATTGGAAAGAATACCCAAATTCTTAGCAAAAGTAAAAACCATGGAGCCATCTGAAAGTCTACCAATTCCTCCCACATTGGCTTTTCCAGGGTTCCCTCTAGAGGCTCCATCAGTATTGACTTTTCCAAAATCCTTAGGAGGAGGTTGCCAATTTCTTCTCCTATCCATATTACTAATACTCACATTCCCTTTAAGTTGGTTGCCATTAGAAGATTTAATCTTCAATCTTTGCATCACTTGATCCCATCTTTGGTGGGAGTTTTGGGGGTGATTAAGGAGTTGATGGACTGATTCAACTAAGTTGGCTATGGTATTTTGCCAAATATAGTGAATATCCTTCCTATCTTGATTAAAAATTTGGTTGTTCCTTTCATTCCAAATATCCTAAACAAGAATGGTAGAACCCATCCAAACTAATCGCCTAATAAAATGATCAACACCCTCTTGATTAGGCCAATCCCTCCAAAGTTGTTCAAAAGTAAAAAAATTGGACCATTGTAAGCCAAGTAAAGTGGCCATTCTCCTCCATAGCTCAGAGGCTAAAGTACACTCAATAAAAATATGGTTGAGAGTTTCTACATTCTCTTCACACATTTCACATCTAAAAGGGCCATGAAAACCACGCTTCATAAGTTGCTCACCAGTAAGCACCCTACGATGCAATAAAAGCCAAGTAAAGAACTTCACCTTAGGCCAAAGCTTTTGAGCCCACAATCGAGAAAATATGTTAGAAGAATGGTTGGGATTATTATGGCATAAGGTCAAATAACCTTGAGCAATTGAATACTCACCCTTAGTAGTGTTGTTCCATCCAAAACAATCTTTTTCATGGGACCAAGAGAGGGATATCATATGAAGGATACCTTGGATATCTTGTCTTTGCCTTTCTAGGATTTGAATAGGCCAGTCCTCAATAGGGATCCAATATCTACCAATATTTGAATTACAAGTATCGTATCGACAATAATTAGCCACCTTTATCCAATTAGCTCGGTGAAGCTCCTCCATCCAAGGCCTCCAATCGGGAAATTGAGTTATCAAAGGCTTGTGACCATCCCAATAATCTGTCCAAAAATTTGCCTGTTGACCATTATGAATGATCCAAAATAATTTTTTCTTTATCAAATCCTCACCAATCTTAAGAATTGCTAAAATGGGAGAACCTTTGGTAGGAAGTTGATAGCGAACAAGGTCTTCAGGACTTTTGTTCTCAGCATATTTAGCACAAATATTATTGGCCCAAAGAGCATTGGGGTTATGCAACATCCTCCAATATAATTTAGTAGCTAAAGCTTTGTTGTTATTAATAGAAGACTGAAATCCTAACGCACCTTCACTCTTAGGAAGATATAAAGTATCCCATGTCACAAAGGCCCATTTTCTTTTCTCCTTAGTACCACTCCAAAGGAAAAGATGACTGATTTGATCCAATTCTTGAAGAACAACCTTTGGGATATTCAAAATGGAAGAAACATAAATAGGAATAGCTTGAAGGACTGATTTTACCAAGGTGATTATACCCCAAGAAGAAAACCACATGTTGGTCCACTTTCCAATTTTCTTCTTGACTTTGTCCAACAACCAATTCCAATATTTATTCTTCTACCTTTAAATATTTATGGGAATACCTAAATAAGTGATTGGAAGGGATGTCTTCTTATATCTTAATTTATCCAAGACCATGGATTCCTGTCTAGCAGAGCAGTGAAAGAAAATAACTTTATATTTGTCTTCATTGATCAACTGCCCAATAGCCTTAGAAAAATAGCTAATGATTTTCTTAATATTAGAAGCTTCCTTAATTGTAGATTTACCTAAAAGAGTAGAGTCATCCACAAATTGAAGATGAGAGATAGGTCTAGCTCCATGAGCAATGGTAACTCCCTCAAGGGTTTTGTTTTCCCTCTTTTTGGTTATAGTCCTACCCAAGCATTCAACAAGAATGATGAATAAATAAGGGGATAGCGGGTCACCTTGCCTAATACCTTTGGAAGCTGGGAATGACTGAGAAGGTCTACCATTGATAAGAACTAAGTAGGAAACTGAAGAGATACATCCCATAATCCAATCCATCCAATACTTAGAGAAATAAAATTGCCTTAAAACTTTGATAAGGAAGTGCCAATCCACTCTGTCATAAGCTTTGGATAAGTCTAACCGAATGAACATGGAAGGATATTTTTGCATATCCATGGAATGGATGGCTTCCTGAGCAAGAACTATATCATCTACTATTTGACGTCCTTCCACATAACACCCTTGCTCTGGGGAAATAATCTTATGCAAAAGAGGCTTCAACCTTTCTGCCATGATTTTAGTAATGATTTTGAGAAGAACATTACATAAAGCAATAGGTCTAAAAGTTGAGATATGATCAACCTCTTGAGCTTTTGGAACAATAGTAATATAAGTTTTATTGATAACCTTCAAAATTTCTTTGGTTTTCCTAGCTTCTTCCACCACCTCTAATAAACCAACATGAAGGAAATCCCATAACTCTTGGTAGAACTCAATGGGAAAACCATCAGGACTTGGGGTTTTCCCTTTTTGCATTTTAAAAACTACTTGTTGAAGCTCATTGATAGTAACAAGAGTGGTCAAAATAGAGTTCTCCTTATAAGTGATAAGAGAAGGGAATGCTTTAAGAACATTTTTTTGTGAAGCTGAGTCAAGAGGAGTAGCAGCAAAAATATTGGAAAAGTAATCAACAACAATAGAGTTCATGCCATCCCAAGTATAAACAACATCTCCATAATCTAATTTTAAGGAAGAAATAAAGTTGTGAGATCTTCGAGCTAGAAGAGATTTGTGGAAGAAATTTGTGTTTCGATCTCCTTATTTGAGCCATTGAATTCTAGATTTTTGCTTCCATAAGATTTCTTCTCTTTTTTCCCATTCATCTAACTGAGTTGTGAGTTTAATTTCATTTGCACTTTTCTTCTCTGTGAGGCCATCTAAACAAATTTTCTTATTCAATTTTTCAATATGAGCAATAACTTCATGTTTTTTTTTATGAACATCCCCAAACTCTTTCTAGTTCCAAGTCTTGATTTTGGATTTAATGTATTGAAGTCTTTTGGCAAAATAGAACATCTTAGTCCCATGCCTTGGTTTACCTTCCTTCCACCGTTGGTGCACACGAGGTCTGAAGGAAATGTATTTAAGCCACATTAATTGAAAATAAAAAGGAGAGAAACTCACATTGGTTTTCCACATTTCCACCATGACTGGCCAATGATCCGAACCAACATTATTAAGAGTCTTCACTTTAGTAATGTGAACATGGATTAAGAAATTTTCAAAGAGCAAAAACCTATCCAATCTCTTCATTATACAAGCTAGACCAAGTCATAAGGCCATTATCTTGTTGGATATCCAAAAGATGGAGGTTTGCAATATATTCACTCATGAGGTCAGTGCTTTTGTCCAAATTTCTATTTCCCCCCCTTTTCTCATCCAGAGAGAGAATGGTATTGAAATCTCCTCCGATCAAGATCCAAGCTTTAGGAAAATGAGAGATAATATGAGTAATATCCTTCCACTGTCTTCTTTTTTCCTCCAAAGAAGTCGGAGCATAAACAATAATGCAAAGCATAATTTGGTTGGAATGTCTACTTTGAATAGCTATAGCTAACAAACCCCAACTGCCAATCATATGGTGAATAACTACCTCTTTTGGGTCCCAAAGACAAGCAATGCCACCAAAATTCCCTTGGGAAATGAGGGAAACTACTTTTCCAGCTGGCCAAATTTTACTGGCAATTGAGTCAATATCCTCCATTGACATCTTTGTTTCTTGAAGGAAAACAAGATGTGGATGATTTATCTGAATCATTCTTCTAATTTCATTTTGTTTTGAAAGACTCCCTTTGAGTCCTCTAATATTTCAAGTGATGATCTTCATTAATACCAGGGCTAAAAATTTTGGGAAGGGCATTAATATTACCTTCCTCTACAAGCTTTTCACCTTCTTTTACCATATGATATTGATTGGTCTTGCGACTTGCTTTTTGATTAGAATCCATATTCAATTTTTTTTCCTGCTTCTTGACTTATTCCAATTGAATCTGAGATGGCTTCTAACCTTGAAGAATGCTCGTACACGACCAAAATTTTATTAGATGGTTCAACGAAGTCTATATGGGGACCTGCATTATTTGAAGTTTTGACATTTGAAAGATTGTTTTTCTTGTGTAAATTTTCTCCTTTTTTCTGTTGAAAACCTTTGATTTGTTGGTTTATCTCTGAGTTCTTCCCTTCATATTTAAATTGTGTTTCTAATATTTCAGTTTCCATTATTTCCTCTTCCTCACTTGGGACATCGTTTGTGGAAAGGATTTCAAACATATTAGCAGATGACTTTGATTGATCCTTCATAACTGGTTTTTCTTAGTGTTCTTCTTCTTAGGTATTTGGAAACCTGCTGAGTTTATATCTTCTTTCTTTTGATCAGGAATTTTATTTGGGCAAGCACTGGCCAAATGATCATATTCATGGCAAATTCTACAACGAAAAGGAATGTTCTCATAGTCCACTACTTTATCCCAAGTGTCTTCCCCAAATTGTAATGTGATATTTTTAGGTAGGGGTTTGTCAAAATCCATTAAAACACAAATCCGAGCATAAATAATATGTTCAAAATTTTGAGTACAATCAACAGTCATCATAAAAGTTCCTAAAGAGTTTCCAATTGAAGAAAAAACAGTAGGATTCCAAAATTCAATAGGGAGGCCAAAGAGTCTAACCCACACGGGAGCTATAGAATGAGAAACAATGGTGAAATTGTTCTATTGATCAACAATGCATTACATAGTTTTATAGTTCTTGAAAGAACTAAAAATAGACATGGTGGTTGAGAGAAATCCTCTTAAACTTATTACAACAAACTAACTTAAAGATAGCTCTTATCCTAACAACATGCTAATCTTGGACTATGGTCAAACATTAATCAACCAAGCCAAAACCTCAATGTATGCTAATCAAATTAACTAGAAATATGTAAATCAAAACATTAAACTAAAACTAAATACTAGGACTTAATACTTAGGACTAAGGAGGCAATGTTGAAAATATTCCAACATTCTCCCCCTTGATGCTAAAGATACTCATGCAAGAGTTCTTTAAGCATCACAGAGTTGGAAGAAAATTTTTCTCTTACGTTTCCTCCAATCTTGAATCAAGAAATCAGAATTTACAAAATACTTATGGTGGCACTCCTTCCACTCTTTATGTGGGATTTCCTGCAAATGCTTGAGTGCCTTCTTTTGTTGATTAGCTCCCCCTTCAACAAAAGTATCTCCTCTTGTGGTTTTCAACAACCACTCTCTTACATCTTTATCATTATGGTCTTTAAACCATGCTCTCACATTTTGATATTCTTTTACATATTCAACACTAAATAATACTCCACATGAGTATTTACAATTAATCATCTCACATAGATGATTATACCATACAACTCTTTCACATATTTTCACACAAAAAATCACAACAAATATGGCCATATAATGACCAACTACATATGCAACATAAAGTTGCTCCTCACACAAATATTCTCTCACAACAATGACTTTACAAGAATCCTTCTCCCAAGGAATTTTGAACACATCATTTTGATCCATGTGACCCAAGTTCTCCATCACTGTCTTCTCTCCAAGAAGACTCTTCATCAAAGTTGTCTCAATGAGACAATCACCTTTCTTTTCATTCCTGCTCACAAAAAACAAATCATTAATCATAAAAACATTACCTTTAGTATGAGTAGATTTGGTGCTTCCCATAAAGCTATTTTGTAGCAGTTCTCCTTCATTGTATGGTGCTTCAAGATCAACCATCAACTCTTCACTAATAGTTCTCCTCCTTTGTTCAATCCATGTTGGTGTGTTGAAACACCATTCATTCAAGAAATCATACATAGTTGACTTTTCAAGACAACTCTCTTTCTGCAATGTAGTCACTCCAAGTGAGTGATCTTCATCCATGAGTGATGTTTCCTTTGCCATTACGATAAGAAAATCAGCAATCTCATTTCTATTTTCTGTTTCTATCTCATTTTTCACATTCTTCTCCCCTTTTAGAGGAACTCTAACAATTTTATCTTCTCCTTGTAGGAGATCTTCATTTTCTCTGTCAAGAGAGCATACATCCATTCCAAGTGAATGGTCTTCAAGACAATGGTCTTCCATAAACATTGCTTCTCCATCAACATGCCAACAATTTTGGTTGATCCTATTATCTTCTTTATTCTCTCCCATGAGAATTTTAGGTGCATTATCCATAATACACTCTTCATTTATCTCCTCCATGAGATATTTTTTATCACTTTTTCTTCTATCAACAACAAATCCTCTTCTTCCTCCTCGTCCTCTTGAGGAATACACACCTCTTCTTATCTTTTCATCACAAAATTCAGCAACATATGCTTCCTCCATGAAGCATTCTTCATCTTGTTGGTTTTCTACATACAGGCCTTCCTCTGCAAGAAATAATTCTCCATTACAAAGCATGACTTCATATGAGTCTTTACAAGACTCTTCAAAAACTCCTTCAAAAGGATCTAATTCAGAAACTGCTTCAAGGAAGCAAGGCTCCTCCTTGCTTAAACAATCTTCATGATTGTCACTCATGGATTTATGGGTATCCTCATCAAACCCATAAGCATCCTTTAACACTTGCCATGCCATTGTAGCTGATCTACAATTGGCTATGAGAGGAAAAACATTCTTTTCCATTCCTCTCCTCAAATCCATAAGAGCTAAGCAATTTGCATATTGCTTCTCCTTCTTCTCTTTTCTCTCCTCACCTTGTAGCTTATTCCAAGAGGGTTCCTCATAGCCTTCTTGAACTATATCCCATAAGTCTTGAGCCTTCAAGAAGGTCTTCATCATTATGCTCCAAATAGCATAATTATCTCCATCAAATTTTGGTACAACCAAGTCTGCATACATGGCTTCCTTTTATTTACCAAAGTCTCAAGCACCCAATTTATCATAAATCAACCAATACTGATTGAAACAAACTAAAATTTTTTCTGTAGACTTCTGATATACTTATCTGAAAATCCACTAAATTTCAGATCCAAATTCACACAAATGAGAAATATGTGATCAATTTACTTTTGTCCTTTCTAGATCTTAGAGTGTTTTTGAGACAACCTCAATGTTCTTCACATAAATCAATCCATATAACCCCAAAATTTCTGAAAATTAAACTCTGTATTCTTGAGACAATAATCTGAAAACCCTCTAAATTTCAGAAGAAAAATCACAAAGGTGAAAAATATGTGATCATTTACTTTTTCCCTTTTTATCACAATTCCGGATCTAGGATTGTTGAAGGAAAAATAAATATTCACATAAATCAATCAATACAGATCCCAATGATCTAAAATTTTGTTTGAATTATTATTTTATCGAAATAATATTTCTCCCAAAATTTGAGAAGCAAATACCCTGTATTCCACCTTATACAACCATTTTATTGAAAAACTAAAAATGCTAATAAAATCAGTAAATTAGCTCCAAATCACCTAAAATTTTTACAGCATCCTCTTGATACAATTATATAACAACCCTCAAAATTTCATAATCAAATACCTCAGGATTCGTGAGATATTAATGATTTACTCGAGCTCTTGCAAATCTGCTGAGTGCTGGCCACTTGAGTTTCTCTGAAAAAGTGTGTGCTTCAGATCTCTTCACACCACTCTCCACAGGTTTTGATCCATTTGAGCAAACCTGCTCTGATACCAAATGAGAAACAATGGTGAAATTGTTCTATTGATCAACAATGCATTACATAGTTTTATAGTTCTTGAAAGAACTAAAAATAGACATGGTGGTTGAGAGAAATCCTCTTAAACTTATTACAACAAACTAACTTAAAGATAGCTCTTATCCTAACAACATGCTAATCTTGGACTATGGTCAAACATTAATCAACCAAGCCAAAACCTCAATGTATGCTAATCAAATTAACTAGAAATATGTAAATCAAAACATTAAACTAAAACTAAATACTAGGACTTAATACTTAGGACTAAGGAGGCAATGTTGAAAATATTCCAACATAGAAGGCATATCTTCTTCGGCTTTAAATTTAGTATGTCAAGGCTTCATGAAAAGCCCTGACCTTCCAAAAAACCAAGGACCCCCTTGAAAAGTTTTCTCTCTATCTTCATTATTAGCAAATAAAACAAGAAAATAACCATTTGGGAGATTTGTAACTCACCTTTAGTTTTCCAGCTTTTTGTAGCCCAGAATTTGAAAGCAGATAGACTTGGACGAAAACCCACAAACCGATAAATTAGACCTTCTTTTTCCAAATCTTCAATGCCAGTCTGAATGTTACCCATATCAATCTTAACAATAGGAGTTCCATCAGCTGCTTTAAGACATCCTGAATCTATTTTCCTGGGATCAATCTTAGGCATTCTTAGAGGTTTATGGGAAGCCCTAATATTGATATTAGCATTGGGCTGAGGCTATCCACCACGGAGGGCATCCCTAAAATTCATTTTTGGGGTCGAGTCTTTGAAATTCTTACCCTTGATAGGGGTTTTCACAGTAGAATTATTTTGTGGGTGCACCATAGCACCAGATTCACTTGAGATATGAGCCATTTTTTGATCAACTGCTTGAAACTTGTTTCGTGATCTCTTTAATCCTTGCCCTAGACGTCGTGGAAAGGTATGGTTTTCACTTTTCTTTTGTGCAACAAATTGGAAGTCGTTGTCACTCAAGTTCATAGTATGATATGTTGAAAGACAAATTTCTAACCCATCTTGGATCCCCTGCAACATTTCTTGCTAAAATATTGAGCATAAACCACAAAAATATTGGCCGCTAGGGCCTGAAGGTCCTAAAAACCAACCTCTGGAGCTGCTTGCACTCAACCCAGATGAAACCCTCGCATATCCACTTGTCAAATATCTCATTCACACACAGGGATGCGCTAGGATCTGTGTTGCTCCAAATGATATGAAAATTAGTGGAGACATTCTAGGGTTTTCAGGCATCTACCCTCAAAATTTCAGCTCAAACCGAGTCTAGATGATTGAGATATGGCCGAAACGAGTTCGACGGTTTGGGCAGTCCTACGAAAAACCCTAATTAGAATAGGTTTCGTTCATATTATTGTTGGTTATAGTAGATTGAAATAGGTCTCATTATATTGTATTATGTCATGTTTTCATGGTATTTCAACAAATTAAATAGTAGTTCTATAACAATATTTTGATAATTATCGATGAAAAGTTCTTGGATTTTCATTCTAAGACCCATGTTCAAACTCTACTCATTATATTGTCACCGTATTTCAAAAAATTACATAGTAGTACTATAACAACATTTTGATAATTATGGATGTAAAGTTCTTTGGATTTTTATTTAGAGACACAAGTTCAAGTTCAAACCCCACTCGTCATGTTGTCGTGGTATTTCAACAAATTACATAGTAATAAACTTAAATTTTTAGATTGATAAAGACAACATAGTGGTTAGGGCTTTGGTTTCTCTTTAGGGAGGTCCTAGGTTCAAACCACAATGTATCCAAAAAGGGATAGGCTGCATGGTAGCAGTAAATTGATTATTGATTGGATGTCCCATTTTGATGCCTTGGAGGGTCAAGGATCCCGTTGACTCTGTCTAGCCCAATAGATTAGGGTTTATAGTGGGAGTGCCCAATGATGTTATCGATTCCCCTATATGTTATAAAAATAATTATGGGTGTATCTCTTGTAAGATACAAAGTTGGCTCTCCTTGTATTTAACCTGTTTAATTCATGCTCATATTGATTAATACCCATAAGTTACAATTAATATTAAATTAATGAGACAAAAAATACTCATAAAAATTAATAATATTTGCATTTAATTAATAAGGTTTAAAATAATAATAATAATAATAATAATATAATCACGTGATATTAGCTCAAGTAGTTAAATTTTTTTTGCTCCTAATTAAGATACCAAAGTTTAAATCTTATAAGATATAATGCCACTATGTGATTTATTAAAATATTATGATAATATTATGTTGATGTAATATAAATCAAGCTTATTTTTATCTAATATAGCTAATTTATTATTAATAATATTGAAATGCTTGTAAAATATTAGTATAATATCTGCTCTAAAGTATAAATTATTACATGTGTATTGCAGGTTTCTATATTCTATAACATCATATAAAATGATCATAAGTATTAATAACTACTCATTTAGAAAAAAAATTAAAGAAATGTTAAATATTAATGCAATGCCATAATTTTTAGGGAGGAATGTGAGCAAGAAGATCTTTGTAATAGAATAAAAATAATACAATGCTAGTACAACTTGAATAGGCCTAATAAGTACAACTTAATGGGCTTAATGATGAAGACTTTAAAACTCCAAATAGACTATAAAGAAACTTCATACATTTTATTATAAGTAGCATCACATCAAAAACACATTCTCTTGAGATGGGATTTTCTCAAAAATAATAATTGAAAAATATTTTGACTTTAGTTTGTGGCTCCATGTCCCTAACATCTCCAAGTCATAATACATAATATAAAAATTATATAGTTCTTGATGGTTAGGAGGATTGATAAGATGTTGGACAGTTACCAAGACGAGACCTAGATTCCAACCTTGGGGGCATGACCAATATGGACAAAGGTAGTATTCTAACCTAAGTTTGTTGTGTGTACCATCTTGATGACGATGGTACCAACCCTAAGCCACTAGGGATCTCTCTCACTCTGGATCATGTTTACCCAGGTGAGATAGGGGTTATATTGACAACACCATATTTTGACTCTATGATCAAAGGTAATGTGACTTGACCTTGTGATCAGGTGTTCAAGGAAACAAAGTTTAGATATTATCTATGTATCACTTGGAAAGATTCGAACCTGAGTCTCTGCTTTAATGTTGAGGAATTTAAAGGGTTGAGCTAATACCATTTGATAATAATTATCAAAAATGTGTTATAGTATTGCTATGTAATTTTTTGAAATACTATGACAACATGATTATAGTACTATTATATAATTTGTTGAAATATCATGACAACATGATATAATACAATGAAACTTATTTTAATCTAATATAACCAACCATAATCATGATGCACTAAATGAAACCTATTTTAATTTTAGATATATATAATCAAATTAAAAAAAAAAACTTAATTTAACACATCTAAAATTACCCAAAAAAAATTATAATAAAGAAAATGAAAATTCAACATTTTAAATTTCCACCATGCATTTATTTTTAGATTGACAAAAATTTAATAAATATATTAGCTTAAAAGTCTATCATATCTTACAACACCAAGCAAACCATTTGTATACAAAGAAAAACATCTTTTATAATTTATAATTATTTATTAAAAGGTTAGGTTTTTAAGCGTAATGTTAATAATTTATTTCATTAATTTCTTTAAAAGAAGGTTTAAAGAGGGTCATTGACGTAACAAAATTATAGTCCTTGATATGTGAAGTAACGACTTTTTGGTGGGAGACCACTTGTAGGGTGACGTGGAATTTTAAAATTTTATCCCATGCGTGCTCTTGCACATGACGTCTACAAATTCTCTTTCCTGCAGTCACTCCTAAGGGAACTAATTGAGAATTCTCTATATGTAAACAAGCTCCTCTAGAGAATACACCTGAATGAGAATCTAGCAAGAAATTATATGCAATGAATGATAATGATGGATTCTGAACAGTGAGAGGTCACAAGAGAACAATAAGATTATTCATGAGACTCAAACACCCTATTTGACCAATCAAAAACCGTTTACTAATCATGGAAGAGTTTGAAAGATAACAATCTGCTAAGAAGACCATGATACTCAATATTTCTATGTGTGCATAGTGAAGTTCATTACCTTGATGTTGGGCTTGGTTGGACTTAACTACTTTGAATGCAAGACATCAACAAGCTAAGTCAACCACAAGCTAACATTGCTTTTTACAAAAGAAGACCATGATACTCAATATTCCTATGTGTGCATAGTGAAGTTCATTACCTTGACGTTGGACTTGGTTGGACTTAACTACTTTGAATGCAAGTCATCAACAAGCTAAGTCAACCACAAGCTAACATTGCTTTGTACAAAAGAAGATCACTAATGTGATAGACATATCACCATGCGTAAGGCTACTCCATCACTAGGCCGACATCTATAGTCCATTGCTAATGATGGAGATCACCCCATGGCTTTTGAAAAACTAATAATTCCATGGATTCAAGCTCTTTTTTATTCTATCTCCTTTGGGATTTTTGGGATTTGTGCTTTGTAAAATTTTGGGAATACTTGCTCATTTTGTGGAAGAGCAAGGGATATATATTAATTTTTTTGTGGGGGGAATACTTGCTTGTTTTGAGAAGGAGCAAGGGGATTTTATTACTTGTCTTTTTTTTTGGAGTAGGGGAGAGCTTGTCCTTTTGTCAATTCTCAGCTTTCTAGACAATGTGAATAATAGGAAGAGCAAGGGAAAATTTTCACCTTTGAGGCATGATGTACGTTATAGTGTCATCTTTCCTTGTCCAAAATCGTATTTAAGATTTTGAAAATGTGTTTGGGATTTTGAAATAAAAAAAGTATTACCAAAGAAATATCCTATCATCAAACATCAAGATGATAAACAACGAAATCTAAAAGACCAACTAGGGATGGTTGAATGACCGAAAGACCCTATTGGACACCTTGTAACCTCTACTTGGGATCAAGCAATGGGTGGATGGATATCATGGATATGTGGGTGTATGATTAATGTGTTGGGATGTATACCCCAAATAAAGGATAGTACATCAAGACAAGTGACTCTAATACAAAATAGGATGCTATAGGAAATGCACAATATAAAACTAGGTGTATGCATCTATGGTGAACAAAATGCCTAATGCAGTGGAACAAAATATGCAATTAGTCAAAACTATAATTAAGATGAAATGCATGGTATGATGTATGATGGTATATAATGCAATTATGATGTTAATGTAAAAAATATTGTAATCTTTATAACTTTATATTGTTTTTGTGTTTTTTGTAATTTTATATTGTTTATGCATAAAATACCTACAAGTGGAAAATATTCAATGGTTTAGGTTCCTCAACACCCTCAAGTGAAGCTAAATAATAAGTCTTAGGACCCAAATTTTGTGTTATAATGAATGGGCCTAACCAATTTGTCGTGAATTTATCGCGCAAGTGGGGCGATAAATTAGAATTTTTTTGGTTTTCTTTTAACAAAAGATCACTAACTTTGAACTCCCTAGGATTAAACCTTATATCATAGGCTCACTTAATAGGATATTTATAAACACAAAGGTTTTCAAGAGCATTAATGCATCGTTCATCAAGAAGTGTAACTTGATCTAAGCAAGTCTATCATGCAGTATCATCATCGATGAACTCCTGTAAGGAGATGTGCAATGAATAATTTTCAAGCTCTAAAGGCATGATGGTTTCTGCACCATATATGAGTGAAAATAGAGTTGCCCTAGTTGGTGTTTGAATGCTAGTCCGATAAGGCCAAAGTGCAAGAGGTAATTGGAGGTGCCAATCCTTGTGATTATTGTTTACAATTTTCTTAACTTAAGAATAGCAACAATTTTTTTGTTCAATGAATTAGGTTAACCATTAGCCTGCAGATAAAAGGATGTTGAAAAGCTATGTTGGATATGATATTTATTGCATGAAGGTCTAACATCCTTATTCTTGAAGGGTGGCCCATTATCCAAAATAATTTTGGATGGAATACCAAAATGATATATGATGTTATGGAGTATGAACTTTGTAATGCGTGCACCTATCATAGTGGTAAGTGGAATTACTTCCACCCATTTTGTGAAGTACTCAGTGGTCATTAAAATGAGTGTGTGTTGGCCCAAAGAAGGGGGTAAAATTTTTCTAATTAGATTGAAGCCTCATTGCAAAAAAGGTCATACCGAATGTATCGGTTGTAAGGCTTGCAAAGGTAAGTGCAATAGATTAGCATGATGTTGAATCTTAATGCACCTTTTAACACAAGCACAACAATATTTATCCATTATAGGCCAATAATAGCCCATTCAGAGGATGTGTTTTGCAATGGCCATGCTGCTAAAATGGCCATCACAAGTACCATTATGAGCTTGGGAAATTATGTAGGTATATTCTTATGGCTCTAAGAAACGGAGACCATCGTAGCTTCAACGATACAATATGTCTCCTAGCAAGACATATTTTACCACTTTTTGTTTAAATGTTCATTTGGCGATATGCAAAAATTCCAATGGAAGATTTCCAAGCTTCGAGAAATCTCTAAGTTATGCAAACCAGTCTTGATATGCCTCAATTTGGACTAGATGAATTGCTTCCTCCTCTCTAGACTCATCTTGCACAAATACGGATTGGGAAAGAACCTTAATATAAATGGTTATGCCATTATCAAAAGGGGCCTATGGGAATAACTATTCTTGGGAAGAAAGATTCCAAAAGTCTTGAATTAGAGAGAACCACTCTTGGTATGGTTCAATTTGTACCATCTGGATACTTTATTCTTATTTAGATTTTTCTCTTGATATTGTGGATTGCGAAAGCATTTTGACATGAATGGTGGTGATATTGTCTGATGGGTCCCATGGGATTAAGGATCCTAAGGAAGCCATTGTATCTACAAAATTATTAGAGGAATGAGGAATGATCTTGATGTCATACCATTCAAATTTAGCAAGAAGTTTATCCACAAGGGCCTTGTAAAGTCAAGTTTAAATGAAAGAGGTTGCAACATGAAAAACACAATTCTTGCATCACCCCCTTGCTCACATTTAGAACCATCGAAGAACAACGTTAGATTGACTTTATTCTTCGACTCTTCTAGTATTGCTAAGTTTGATAATACAAAAACCGCATCATTAGGTGACTCAATTTTTAGAGACTTATCATCAATAAGAGGTGCCTTTGCTAATTGATCCATAATGATCTATCCATTTAAGGATTTTTGACTTATAAATTCCAAGTCAAACTTCGTTAGAAGCATGATACATTTTGCGGTATGACTATTATGATAAGTGTGACTTATCATATACCACAAAGGGTTTTCTTTATATATGACATACACAATTTGGTTGATGTTATAATGATGTAATTTATTGGTGGTAAAGACCACCACTAAGCACAACTTCTCGATGTAAGCGTACTTAATATCATAACTAACAAATGTGTGACTAATGTAGTAAATGACATGTTTCTTATTTACCTCGTTCTTTTGGTCCAACATGGTCCTTGAGGTAAAGTCAGTGGTCAAAATGTATAGTAAAAATGATACACCTAGTCTAGGAGGAACTAATACTGGTGGGGATCCTAAGTATTGTTTTGTCCTCGAATGCCTTATAGCATTCTTCATTCCAATCGAAGGTGACCCCCTTTTGCAGAAGATGATTCAGTGGTCGACATTTATCTAAGAGTTGCGCTATGAAGCATCGAATGGACTGAATATTCCCTTGTAAGCTACGGAGTTGATTAAGGTTTGTTAGGGGAGGCATCTCCATGATTGCTCTAATATTTTTTGGATATACTTCAATGCCTCTTTTATAAACGATGTAACCTAAAAATTTCCTGAAAGTTACCCCGAAAACACACTTTTTAGGATTTAATCATACATTGTGCTCTAAGAGGTAATCAAAGATCTTATGTAGGACATCCAGATGCTCAATACGCTGCAAATATTTTTCCAACAAATCATTGATATAGTCTTTTATAATTTTGTTCATATAATCATGAAATATATATATCATTGCTCGCTGATAGGTGGCACCAACATTTTTTAGTCCAAAGGGCATGACTGTGTGACAAAAAATCCTCCATGGCACTATAAAGGCCATTTTGGGTTGATCCTCAAGGTTAACATGAATTTTATTATAACCTGATAAACTATCCACAAGGGAAAGCATTTCATGGCCAAGAATCGTGTTTACTAGTGCATCAATATTAGGAAGAGGAAATTCATCCTTAGGATTCGCTTTATTGAGATCTTGAAAGTCTATGCAAATGCAAATCCCCTCATTCAGTTTCTTGATAGGTACCATGTTGGATATCCATTCAGGATAGTCGATGGGTTGAATGAATCTTGCATCCAATAATTTTTGTAGTCCATATTTGACCATTAGCACTATTATTGGATGCATCTTTCGAAGCTTCTACTTGACTAGTTTGATATTTGGATTGAGCATCAAGTTATGAATAACCAGGTTGGGATCAAGATCTGATATGTCTTTATACAACCAAGAAAAATCTCTCTTGTATTCTATCAAGAAAGTAGTGAAATCAACACATTTTGTGGTTGAGAGGATTTTCCCCAATTTGATGACCTGAGGATTTTTAGGATTAGTGTTGAAATCAATGTCAATTGTTTCTTCAATTGACATGTGGAATTCCTCCTCTAATTGATGAGGACTAGGTATTAAATGAATGTTGTTAGCTATATTGGAAGAATCAAATACATCATTAGGCGCTATCTCGTCTTGAAAGACATCTTCAGATGAACCCAACGAAAAGTAAAATGGTTGCAACATTTTATCATATGGTAGGAATTAATTGGGTAAAGGCAGACACACGATGCAATAAAAATCAATGATCTCAAGGTTGAGGTGCAAATACTTGGAAGTATCACCTGGATAATGGAGTGGTGTGGTGAGGTCAATGGAGATCATATTGATATATTATAGATGAACTCCATGATCGGGTGATAGCTGATGGTTGATGTCTAGTTGATATCAGGAAGAGAAAATTCATCCTTAGGACTCACTTTATTAAGATCTCAAAAGTATGTGCAAATACGGTCCCCTCATTTAATTTCTTGATAGGTACCATGTTTGATACCCATTCAGGGTAATCGATGGGTTGGATGAATCTTACATCCAACAATTTTTGTAGTTCATCTTTGACCATTAATGCTATTATTGGATGCATCTTTCAGAGCTTCTACTTGACCAACTTGATAGTTGGATTGAGCATCAAGTTGTGAACAACCAGGTTATGATCAAGACCAAACATGTCTTTATACAACCAAGCAAAAACTCTCTTGTATTCTATCAAGAAAGCAATAAAATAAATACATTCTATGATTGAGAAGCTTTGCCCCAATTTGATGACCTAAGGATTTTTAGAATCAATGTTGATATCAACGTCAATTGTTTCTTCAATTGACCAATGGGATCCCTCCTCCAATTGATTAGGAGTAAGGATCAAATGAATATTGTCAACTGGATTAGAAGAATTAAATACGTCATCAGACGCTATCTCAGCTTGAAAGACATATTCATATAAACCCAAGGAAAAGTGAAATGGTTGTAACATTCTCTCATAGGGTAGAAATTCATCAGGTGAAGGCATACACACTATACGATGAAAATCAATGGCCTCAAGGTTGAGGTGCTAAGACTTGGAAGGGTCACCTAGATAATGGAGTGGTGTGGTGAAGTAAATAGAGATCATATTGATGGATTATGGATGAAATTCATGCTCGAGTGATATCCATTGGTTGATGTCTGGTAGGCAAAAACTTGTTAGAGGTGGCTAGGGTGGAATTGGGATGACCGAATGAGCACGAGGTAGAGTGGGGATGATCAGATCCTCTAGTGAAAGTATCTACTACCAAATGGACTGATGCGTAGGAAAAATACAAAGGTTAAAATCATCTACACTTGTAAGCGGGACAATGGGGGAAGACTTCTCCTTCAAAATGTTCAAAGTGATGGATAGGATTTTGATTAAATTGTATTCATACCCCTTATTTTATGAGTCAATGAGATCATCTTCATACTCGTCATATAGCAAAATGAAATCATTTTTGTAATCATCATCTAATGTATCATAATTATCCATAGATAATGTAGTGATCTACATATAATCACTAAGAAAATGAGCATAGCTTAGAGTAACATACTCATTCATGTTGATATCCTTCCCAAAGCCTAAGGTAAGATATTGGAGAGAGTCTACAAATAACTCATCAGGCATGCTTATAGAATATCCTAATCCAAATTTGTTTATAGAATATCCTAAGGTAAGATTATTCGTAGTCAATATTTATCTGAGAGTTACGTTATGAAGCACCGAATGGATTGAATCTTCCCTTGTAAGCTACAGATCTGCTTAAGATTGGTTGGGGGAGGCATCTCCATGATTGCTCTAACCTTGTTTGGATCTACTTTAATGCCTCTTTTAGAAACGATGTAACCTAAAAGTTTCCTAAAAGTTATCCCGAAAACACACTTTTTAGGATTTAATCATACATTGTGCTCTAAGAGGTTATCAAAGATCTTATGTAGGACATCTAGATGTTGAATATGTTGCAAATATTTTGCCAATAAATTGTTGATATAGTCTTCTAGAATCTCGTTCATATAATTATGAAATATATGTCATTGCTCGTCGATAGGTGGCACGAGTATTTTTGAGTCCAAAGGGTATGAATTTGTAACAAATAGTCCTCCATGTCATTATAAAGGCCATTTTGGGTTGATCCTCAGGGTTAACATGAATTTTGGGTTGATCCTTAGGGAAAGCATTTCATGACCAGCAGTCACATATACTAGTGCATCAATGTTATGAAGAGGAAATCCATACTTAAGATTCACTTTATTGAGATCTCGAAAGTCTATGCAAATGTGAATCCCTTCATTCATTTTCTTGAAAGGTACCATGTTGGATACCCATTTAGGATAGTCGATGGGTTGGATGAATCTTGCATCCAACAATTTTTGTAGTTCATCTTTGACCATTAGTGTTATTGTTGGATGCATCTTTTGGAGCTTCTACTTGACCAGTTTGATAGTTAGATTGAGCATTAAGTTATGAACAACCAAGTTGGGATCAAGATCCAACATGTCTTTATATAACCAAGAAAAATATCTCTTGTATTCTATCAAGAAAGTAGTGAAATCAACACATTCTGTGGTTGAGAGGCTTTGCCCCAATTTTATTACCTGAGTATTTTTAGGATTAGTGTCGATATCAAAGTCAATTGTTTCTTCAATTGACATGTAGGATTCCTCCTCCAATTTATGAGTACTAGGGATCAAATGAATATTGTCAGCTAGATTAGAAGAATCAAATACATCATTAGGCACTATCTCAACTTGAAAGACATCTTCAGACGAACCCAAGGAAAAGTAAAATGGTTTCAACATTTCCTCATAGGGTAGGAATTCATTAGACGACGCGATAAAAATCAACAACCTCAAGGTTGAGGTGCAAGGACTTGGAAGGATCATCTAGATAATAGAGTAGCGTGGTGAGGTCAATAATGATCATATTGATGGATTATGGATGAACTCCATGCTCAGGTGATAGTTGATGGTTGATGTCTAATTGATGTTAGGAAGAGGAAATTCATCCTTAGAAATCGCTTTATTAAGATCTGAAAAGTGTGTGCAAATGCAAATCCCCTCATTCAATTTATTGATAGGTACCATGTTGGATACCCATTCAGGATAATCTATGGGTTGGATGAATCTTGTATTTAACAATTTTTGCAGTTCATCTTTGACCATTACCGCTATTTTTGGATGCATATTTTGGAGCTTCAGCTTGACCAACTTGACAGTTGGATTGAGCATCAAGTTGTGAACAACCAAGTTGGGATAAAGACCTGATATGTCTTTATACGACCAAGCAAAATCTCTTTGTATTATAGCAAGAAATAAATGAAATTAATACGTTCTGTGGTTGAGAGGCTTTGCCCTAATTTTATAACCTGAGGATTTTTAGGATCAATGTTGATATCAATGTCATTTGTTTCTTCATTTGACCAATAAGATCCCTCCTCCAATTGATGAGGAGTAGGGATCAAATGAATGTCGTAAACTAGATTAGAAGAATTAAATACATCATTAGATGCTATCTCAGCTTGAAATGCATATTTAGACAAACCCAAGGAAAAGTGAAATGGTTGCAACATTTCCTCATAGGGTAGGAATTCATCGGGTGAAGGTGGACACACAGTGCGATCAAAATCAATGGCCTCAAGGTTGAGGTGCAAAGACTTTGAAGGGTCACCTAGATAATGAAGTGGTGTGGTGAGATCAATAGAGATCATATTGATGGATTATGGATGAACTCCATGCTCGAGTGATAGCCACTGATTGATGTCTATTAGGTAAAAACTTGTCAGAGGTAGGGTGGAATCAGGATGACAGAATGAGCATGAGGTAGAGTAGGGATGATCAGATCCTCTAGCATAAGTAGCTACTACCAAATGGTATGATGCATAGGAAAAATATGAAGGTAAAATTCATCTACACTCGTAAGCGGGACAATGGGGGAGGACTTCTCCAAAATGTTCAAAGTGATGGATGGGGTTTCGATGAAATTGGCTTCATACCCCTCATTTGATGAGTCAATGAGATTATATTCATACTCATCATATAGCAAAATGAAATAATTTTTGTAATCATCATCTGACGTATCAGAATGATCCATATATAATGTAGCAATCTACATATAATCACTAAACAAAGGAGCATAGCTTAGAGTAGCATACTCATTCATGTTGATATCCTTCCCAAAGCCTAAGGTAATATATTAGAGAGAGTCTACAAGTAACTCGTCAGGTATGCTTACAGAATATCGTAATCCAAATTTTTTCATAGGTAGTTGATATCTTGGATCTAAAGGGGTCCAAAGACCTTGTTCATATCGACCTAGGTCATTCCATTGCCAATGGTAATGATCAAAGTATGGTAAAACAAATGATGGATTTGATATATAGTCAATATTCACTTGAAATGGTTCGTCCTCTTCCAATAGGAGAGGTGCATCTTTGGAAACTCTGACACCCCCATAAATAATTTTTTTTGGTTTAGGGGAATCCCAAGGGGAACGATAGTGCCAACGGATAATGGCATGCTACAAGGTTGACCTAAGTCTCTAACTGACTCTACAAGAGGTGTAATTGTGATATTTTACACCAGATAATCATTGAGTCTCAGGTTGGTCATGTGGATATTGACTTGTGGAGGGGTGTATGCTAATGGAGATGTTTATTGTGATGCAAGCTTTGTGATGGATGTTGGCACTTCTCCTGCAGGGGAGTCATTAATAGATGTGGTATCGATTGTTGAGATTGAAGGTGTAGGAGGAGGTCTTGGTGATTGTGATGTGGATGGTGAGATTGTGTCTTGAGGTTATGTCATAGGTACCTTTGAGAGGTTTTGATTTCGGATACCCACTTCAATGGATTGAGATGGAACTTTCAAAGTAACCGATGACAAGGGTTGGAATGGAGTTGATGGTGATGAAATGATTGGTGATGGTGGTAAATACAGAGACTAGATGGGGTTGTTGGGTCGAACATATAGATGGGTGGAAGGCAAGGTGTATTCCTATGAATTTTGAACCATACTTCAAAACTTGAAGGACTCTGAGTCCATAGAGATGCAATGAAATTATCCTTCATGTATATACTTAATACATTAATGAAATATGGAAGGCACACATCTCATGTCTCGAATCTAAGGCCTATCAAGTAATAATTTATATTGCATAACACCTTCCAATATATGGCACAATGTAGGTATAGTCTTTAGTCCAACCTAAATGGGGAGGACGACTATGCCAATAGTATAACACAATGCTTGATTGAAGGCATAAAAGGTAAAAGTGAAAGTTGCAATGTGTGTTGGTGGTAGATTAAGATGTTGGAGGGCCATAATGGTGATGATATTAATTGAGGAACCTATATCTATTAAGATACATTTGTACGGGATCCTATCCACACTAGCAATAATATGCAATGGCGGATCAACTATTTTAGAAGGTATCATCTTGATTTCATGATCATAGAATGTAATCATAGGGTCCTTGCACGTTTGAACATGCCCCACAAAGTTGAAAAAGGAATTAGGATCTTGGGGTTGTAGTTCAATCAATTTTAAAAATCTCCATCAGAGCTTCCCGATGTGGGGTTGATTGTTGTATAAGTTCATATATGGAGAGTTTCACCGATAGCATATTGAGACTTTGAGTAAGTCTACTTTGTAGCATAAGCACCAGGTGAGGTAGATGAGGCATGATTGGAATTGGTTGCTATGATGGTTGTGACATTGAAGGCACATTGAAAGGACCCACAGTTTGTGTGGGTTGTGTTGGATACCTTCTATTTCTCGTCACTATGCTAATCATCCCCACAAAATATTGGTTAGGTGAGGTGACATGAACCTGATTGACCAATTTTTTTGTTCCACTATAGCAACCAATGCTATGTTTTGTTCACGTTGAGGTAGGGGATCTTGATATACCCCCATGTTTTGATTACGACAAGAGGATTATAAATTTGAATCTCCTGCTTGTCAATCATGTCCTACACCATATTTTTAAAGTTGAATGTCATTCCCTTTTTGCCTATGGTAGATGCGTATTGATCCTTCTTGTAAGATTTAGATTTAGGATGATTTGGGTCCAATGGGCGAATCTCATGGAGGGTTATTGCTTGTGCCCACACAACTGATGAAATATTATTGCCAAATATTTTGGCAATGATGTATTTTGATGTGAGGGATGCCTCTATTGGGAAGGTTTTTGATTTGGTTGGGGTTGTTGCACTTGTTGGGTGTGATATTGCATGGGTGGTGGTTGGCCTAATAGTTCGGTAGTTGAGGCAAGTTTTAGTTTGAGGGTCCAGGGACACTCAAAATGATTTGGTTCACTGGAGATGATTGTTTTTGGTTTTGGTTTTGAACCCCTTTAGTATTTTTGCCTAACAATTCTTTCTTTCAAAGCTTGATTTCTCCTTCTTGGATCTTAACGTCCTCGATTACTTTGGCCTAGGCTAGGGCTTCCTCGAAAGTCCTATATTGTTGGAGTTGTAATAAAGGTGATATTTGTTTCAAAAAACTCCTAGTAAAAATCCTAGTAAGCTCCGTTATAGGTAAGGTGAAGGGTAATTTTGACATAATCGTTCTCTACCTATTGTCATATTCCATGACTGGCTCATCATCAAATTGATGAAGGTTATACAAGTCAGTAAAATTTATCTTTTCCTATTGCTAAAGGCAAAGCACTCCAAAAATGCATCCGCTAATTT